>OX465192.1:9545894-10073612 GCA_949987655.1 Polymixis flavicincta
CACCTAATGCTCATCTGAAACCCAATTAGGGCCTCCAAGTCAAACAAAAGATGACCACCATACTTGAAATCTAAGGCTAACCAATACCATCAGGCTTCCGTGTACCATATAAATATTATCTCAAGATATTCTCATGGCAGATAAGTTTAATAATATTATTGTTTTCATAGCATCCGTGGCCGATGGAGGGCGATGTATTCGAGGCATCCGATATGGAGCCACCATCTGATAGCGGCTGAATCGCTGGTGAACGCACTTACAATACGTAGGAAGAGGGTTTAGTGCGAGGACCAGAGCGATATGCGTTGCTCTGAATCTGAATCGCTAGTAAAACAGTATTGGCAAAATGTCAAACATTTATAAGTAGAAATGTAGTTCTGTGCAGCATTTACTCGTTTAAAGTAGGTACCTATACGATTAAAATATATACAGGATGTTTGGCAGAACGTTTTTTTTTTTTTTTTTTTTTTGGGTGGGAAATCATCAAATAACTTCTCCCGCTCTGGGTGGAGCAGGAGGGCGTGTCAGACTTTTACTGACTAAAACCCACCCGTGTTCCTTCAGTAGCCCTTAAGCCAGGGGCTGTGGTGTCTCTTTCGAACAAACCCGCACCCCTGGCAGGCATCGGCCCTTGCGGGCCCCATCATTTTTTGTGCTGACATCTCTTTGAGGCGCGCCCAGGCCCAGGGCCAAATAAATTAGGGCTGAGTTAGTAGCAGATGACCCCACCTATCCACTATTTTCGTATGTTCAACGTTTTGCCACAGTCCCTGTATACTGGAGGAACTTCTTATCATCTGCCTAGCATTTCAAATGGTGATTCCGAGCTCACCATCCGCCTAGCCTTTTCCCAACTATGTTGGGGTCGGCTTCCAGTCTAACCGGATGCAGCTAAATACCAGTATTTTACATGGAGCGCCTGCCTATCTGACCTCCACAACCCAGTTACTGGGTAATACCCCTTGGTAAGGCTGATTGTCAGACTTTCGGGCTTCTGACTTCTGAAATTAACTTAACAACCCGTACCTAACTAAACAAAATTATCTAAACATGGCCACCTTGTATGACAATGCTGAAATCTTTGGCCAAAAATAATCATGTACAGATGAACACAATTTTAAGACTTTGTCGCTTTATTCCGACTCGCTTCTCGCTCCGCTCTTATTTGCAGTCTCAGGTGCACTACTATCTGTATCTTACCCCTTCTTTATAGTAAGTAATCATTATATAAATAGCTGCATTATTCCACTATTTAACGGTAGAATCGTTTTCAGATTGCGGTTGGTATTTCATGATTGGATATCTGCTTATTGGCGGTTTTACGAGCACATTGTGTTTGGTACCTGAAACGGATGCTATTGCATTCATTACGAAAAAAAGTCTTAAAAATTGAAAGCAGTTTTCTTCTGTTTATTATCCTAATTTATGGAAGAAATAAGCCTACCCCTCGGAAAGCACGTTAAGCCGTTGGTCCTGGCTGTCATTTGTGGATCTTTGACAGTCGTTACGGGTCGTCAGAAGCCCGAAAGTCTGACAACCAGTCTTACCAAGGGGTGTCGTATTAGCCAGTAACTGGGTTGTGGAGGTCAGATAGGCAGTCGCTCCTTGTAAAATACTGGTATTCAGCTGCATCCGGTTAGACTGGAAGCCGACCCCAACATAGTTGGGAAAAGGCTAGGCAGATGATGATATGGAAGAAATAAGCAGTTTTCGTTTGCTAGTCTTGGTTTACAAAAGTTATTTTACGACTAAAGATTCAGACTAACTGTCTAGTTTAGGGCTCACTGGAAAATATTGTGACCTAGCTGTAAGTACTATTTTAAGCGACTCATGCCGTCTCAAACTGCTGCTAACCTGTGAACCTGCTTACTGTATTACCTGTACAATAATGGTTTAGCCTAACACATAGTGTATTTTTATATGTTTCTATATCAGTCACCAGTCTGCATCTTCTGACTTTGTATAAAATAGACAGTACTGTTTTTGAGTAGTAGTAGAAAAAGTTTCGAAACAAATTGTGAAAGATTTAGTCCTAGAAAAATTCTCAGGCAGCACGAGTTCCTATTTCTGTAAAATACAGACATGACTTCAGAATTAATAACATAAAAACCTAAACAAAAAAAACGAAAATTTTCTACAAAGAATCATCTTTCCTGACGGCACTTTTACCAACGCTGAGTCACACATCCTTAATAATGTAACACTACCAAATACACCAGAGCCTAAGTAATCTTTAAAAGCGTCTAAACTACCCACAATACAAGCACAATACTTCCCAGTCGTCGCCACAAGGTACCAAAGGATTTATCAAAGCCGGGAGCCGTGAGGAGAACCTCCGTAATTTATGTGTGCGCACAAAAACAGATGTGCGCCGCAGGAGTCCAGTTGCCCACGCGCATGATTTAGGTCCTAACTTCAAATAGATATGTTTACGTCACTGAGGAAATAACGTAATGACTGTTATCTCTGTTTGTTGATGGTATTTGCTCATTAAGGCTGTGAGAAGTTGTTGTTATTGTTTTGTTACTCATGTTGTTTGATGTAGGTTTGGTCAAGCGAGAAAAGCGGGTAGTTTTTTTTTGCAAATTGTCTTTTTTCAATGGACTTTTCGTCTGCCTTGATTTTAGTTGCCCCGTTTTGAATATGGTTGAAGAAAGATGCAAATAGGTCCTAATTATCGTTTGTTTCTTTAACTACACTGAACTGTAATTTCGATGATGTGATCTGATTTGAGAGTTGGGATGATATTCAGTGGAAATATATATAAATAAAAAGAAAACTCCTGACTGACTGACTGAATCATCAACGCCCAGCCCAAACCCTTGGTCCTAGAAAGCTGAAACTTTGCACAGAGGTTCCCTTTATAATGTAGACAAGGAATAAGGAAGAATTTTTCGAAATTCAGCCCCTAAGGGAGTTAAATAGGGGTTTAAAGTTCCACGCGGGCGAAGCTGCTGGCAAAAGGTAGTTCATGAATAAAATAAAGAGAGACATAACATAATAACAATTATTTACATGAAGCTAATACAGCTATCCATTCCACACCTGTAAAAAAAAACATTCCAGATGTCAATATACACTTGCCGATAATAAAAGCAACACCACAATAAACAATAATTAAAGGAAAATAAAACAAACACCGCAGTCCAATCAATACACGAACAGCGACCACAAAACAAGAATCAGGAACAGTGTACTCGGTGCGTGAAGAATTCCATTATTATAAGGTGCATCATACATTCCGGACATTGTAAGTGCACGGTATGAGTTAATGCGAGCGCGGCGGTGAATAGTCCTATATCTGCCGCCCGCAAAATGTACGGATAAGCTACTGAAGTGAGCGTAGGAAGGTTGTAGAACTGAATTTTTGTACATATTTTCTAGGGTGGCTATTCATCATTAGCTTAGCCAATCACCGTCGACTGCTGGACATAACATACATAACTTAATCGATCTATATGTTCCCACTGCTGGGACTCAGGCGTCCTCTCTGTGAGAGGGAGTGGGCTATAATCCACCACGCGAGCCCAGCACGTGCTCGTAGATGTCACAGGTCTTCGAATTTTTGGTTATAGGACATGCCGGTTCCCTCACGATGTTTTCCTTTACCGTTTTGAGAGCAGTGGTCATGTAATTATTTACACAAAATAAAGTGCATGCTTGGATTCAAACCCTTGACCAACAACTTGTAACTCAGGGCCGTTAGTACTTGGTCACCATTGATCTTATTGTGTTCCACGTGCGCCTTAAAGAGATGTCAGCATCAACTGGTGGGCTGTGCAAGGGCCGATGCCTGCCAGGGGTGCGGGTTGTTCGAAAGAGAAACCGTGGCCCCTGGCACACAGGTGGGTTTTATAGTCAGGAAAAGTCTAACTCACCCTCCTGCTCCACCCAGAGCGGGAGAAGTTATTTGATGATTTCCACCTTAAAAAATAAGCCTGAATGTTAAGACAAAACGCATATATTCTAGAAGACTAATAGTACCTAAATAAGAACGGTAACAATTAACTATCTTTAAGTACTCTAGTGTACAGTAACCAGTCACTATCAAATCTAAGTAAGGCCTAACATTCGTTAATTTTGGTCAGCTCTATCCCTTTTTAGGTCTACATTCATTTGGCAGCGCATATCTTCTGCGCAAGAGTGCATTGTTTATCTACCGCCGCGTGGGGTCGGCCAATAAGGTAGCGGGTTCGATCCCAGCTGCGCACTGTTTATTACGGTGCGGGTATGTAGCTAATAGATAGAGATGTTCCTTGCGTTAGTGCTCTTTGTATTAAAATGTTTAAGTTAGAACGTTTTCGAGCTTCTGGGAAATTGAGGAGGGTAAACCACCCAAGGTTGGGGGTTTCTGTTCTGTTTTGATTTTGATATTTTTTGTAGATGTTTTGTTTGCAGATTTTATATGTATATTACAATTTTTGTATCTGAGTAATTTATGTCTCACATTTGTAATATTATTATGGTTGGTAATAGGGTGCTGTTTAATGTAGGTACAAAAACATTTCAGGACACTGTTTTCTTCACTGACAGTCTTAACTGTTAATGAAGTATTAATGGTGTTCACATCATTATGTGATTTTGAAATGACGGGTTTATTTTCAAATTAACTTTACCAAATATATTTTTCGGCTTATCAACCGTTTTTTTTCTTTTTTTTTTTGGGTGGGGAATCATCAAATAACTTCTCCCGCTCTGGGTGGAGCAGGAGGGCGTGTCAGACTTTTACTGACTAAAACCCACCCGTGTTCCTTCAGTAGCCCTTAAGCCAGGGGCTGTGGTGTCTCTTTCGAACAAACCCGCACCCCTGGCAGGCATCGGCCCTTGCGGGCCCCATCATTTTTTGTGCTGACATCTGTTTGAGGCGCGCGTGGAACACAACGCACCGTCGACTTGGGCTTGGTCCTTACCGGACAGCGAGCTACCCATTACTCGCCGTCCGCAAGCCCATGCCTACGGTGGCCGGAAATCGGCCTGGGATTCCCGACGCCCAGGGCGTCTCCGTATCCTGCGGCGGCTAGGGTCGCGAGGGCGCATATGCTGCCTCTCCCTCACGTGCGCCGCCTCCCTCTTCACGAGCATCACTGCTTCGCTGAAGGAGGTGACGGCTCACCATGCCCTCTCGCTCCGTACCATGGCCTGGACCAGGGCCGGACGCGAGAGATCGCCGCCGCCGATCGCCTCCACGAGGACACGGCGGTGCTCCGCCCAAGCAGGGCAGACCGCCACCGTGTGCTCCACCGTGTCCTCAGGGCGATCTTCGCAGTGGAAACACCCGGGCGTTTCCTCCCGCCCTATCCGAAACAGGAACGTCCCGAAACAACCGTGTCCAGTGAGGACCTGCGTCAGGCGGAAGGTGAGGACGCCATGCCGCCTCTCAAACCACTCCTCAAAGAGGGGACTTACCGCCGCAATCGTGGCGTGCCCAGGCATATCAACCGTGAGTTTAATTATAAAATAGCTTTTGCCAACGGCTTCGCCCGCGGTTTTTATACATTTTAACCTTCCTCATTAATCATTCAGTCTATTCGTGAAAACTGCATGCAAATCCGCCCAGTAGGTTTTGAGTTTATCGCGAACAGACAGACACATAGGCAGACGTGGAGGGGGACTTTGTTTAATAAAATGTAGTGATGAAATATTCAACATCAAGCAAGTTTATTCGTAAGCCACGTGCGTGAAATGCAAGACAGAGCATTCAAAACAAATGAAGAATCTGCCTCATTCCTTCCAGCTTGATTTTCACGCTCAAGCCTCATAATACGGTTAGCAGAGCTGCAGGCTCTTCGTGACCACAGGTTAGAAGGCGTATAGCGGGCACACTACCTGTCTTCCTTTCGTTACGAGTTTAGTGTGGCGATACTTAGCTATTGTAAATACGTAGGTACGTAAAGCGCACCTATGATTCCCGCAGGCTTTGGCACCTTTTAAAAATGTACTTATAAGTGTCCTTTGTCACAGAATGGGTTTTAATATCAGGACCAATAAATCGACAATCACTGTTTACTGAAAAAGGCGTCTTGTAGAATCGAAGGTGTTAGTTTAAAAATAACCACAATCTTAAATGTCAAAATCAATAATTAACAAGTTAAGTAAAGGTCTTGCTGTACTTAACTTTAATTGTTACTAAGGGCCACTAACGAACCGTTAACTGACTCTGAGAGTGAACTATTTTTAATTTTTACTAAGGAGCCTCTTAAGTAACCGTTAGGCGTCTCTGAGTGTGGCTGTTAGTCTTAAAATATTTAGTGAATTACTAATCCCTACTTCCCTACTAATATTTTAGGGGTATGAGGAACAGGGTGTAAAGTTCACTCATACCTATGGTGGAAACGGAGGATCGTCCGACCAGACGGGTATTGTGTCTGGTCCGGGCAACTGCCCGACAGTTGATGTCGGGATTTTGTATATGTTCGAGTGTCGTGGAAAACTCTGATTGCGCGATGCAGAATTGCTCATTTAGTTCGCCTGTGGCATTGTAGATGGCGCCACTTTTCTTTTTTTGTGTTTCTCGATATTTGTTGCGAAACATTTTTATTTGTAGTGCCGCTACAATATTATTAATGCGAAAGTAACTCTGTCTGTCTGTCTCGCTTTCACGCCTAAACCACTGAACCGACCGTCATGAAATTTGGCAAAAATATAGCCTGGGATATGGAGAAGGACATAGGCTACTTTTTTTTGCGTAACCGACATCCACGCGGGCGGAGCCCTTGGCAAAAGATAGTATATTATAAACTAGCTTTTGTCAGTGGCTTCGCCCACGTGGAGGTCGAAAATGATCGTACGGGTACGTACTATTGGGATAAAAATGATCATATGTAATAAATAATACAGGTTACAAAATCTGTTTGCAAAATTTCAACCAAATCCATTAAAAACATGAACTTTCTCGTAATACATATTAAGTAGGATTAAATAAAATTGTGTAATGCTTATAGATGGAGTATTTAACTGGAGTGGTCATCCGAAAACTTTGTAATCGACCACCGAAAAGCTATTTCTTGTGTTATATGAAATGGTATTTACTTCACCTATAAAACCTGTGAAGGGTGCCGTCACTTAAATTTCATTTAAGATCTCCTTAAATGAAATTTAAGCGACGGCACCCTTTTACCTGTTTGACATCATACCGTAACAGTCATACACATTGGTGTTCTACAAAAAAAAAATCAGTGGCAGTTGACGTTGCAGTTTGACGTTTCCAATTTATTATGTAGTGATGTACAGTCCATATTTCGATAAAATATGAAAGTTAGCATCCAGATAGTATCTAGAGGTGTGCCTATCAATCTTCAGTCGTCGTATCTCAAGAATGCTCTAAATTAAATTAGAAAGGCGGACGTATCTAATTTGCGTCAGTATAGTTATTAATACGCGTAGGCTAATTGTCGGTGGCCGGTCATCTCTATTATGTTGACTAACAAGGATGTGTAGGGACTGGATGTGATAAATAGTGCACGGGATTGGTGCCTGAAGGTAGAAAAACGTAAGCGCTTCCTGCTACTGTTTTATTCTATCCTTAGCATAGCTCTCATAATGTATTCGAGACTAGGAAACGAGGAGACCCGTAGCACACAGGTTTTACTTAGTATGGGCTCCTATCTCCAATCTTAAAACTTTTTGAAATATATACTGTGTACATTATTATTTGTGGGAGAAAATAAATAAATGATGATATGATGTTAAGAAATGTAGACATGAAGGTATAAAAAAATGAAAAATATATAAAGGAAGAAGAAACAGAAAAAAAAACCGTATTGTTTTAAGTTTTTCTAACTAAGAATGCCTATCCATTTACGTTTCGCTAGTTACTTACAAAAACAATGGAAACTATTCAAGACAAGTTTAAAATCCATTCTTTGAAATCTACATTATTAGTAAAATTTTAAGGAATAGGAGGATTCAAAGTAAGCTATAACTAAAGCTTACATCTCTTAAATTTAAATTGCTTTAAAAATGAACATGGGCTTCAATCCAAGTTGAATGGATTTTTTTTAACACTACATAATATCCTTTATATCACAGCTATCTAATATCAAACAGTCATCTAGCCAATCTATACCTCACCTACGTTAGCCCACACATTCTGTTGATAAATACCACGGCAGATTCGCTTAGAGGTAATAAATTTCACAAGATTACCGCCATTATGATTAATATACGCTTCGGTACAAAAATGAAGAGCCGCAGCCGATCGATCAACGTGGGTGTTTAATATGAGCGTATGGTCATTTATCTTTATCGATTAGTGCTATACGGTAAAGGTACTCAGTACTGGCATAGAATGAGAATTTAAAGAAGCGTCACTCGCTTCAACTGGCTTCGGTTTTGGAACGTATGAAACGGGGAATGGATCGTTGTTCGTAGCACACGTTAGGTGAGTTCTGGCATCAGCATTGAAGCTGTAACCTTGGTCAGAATGCCGCTAGGCCCTGGCGACAAAGAAAGAAAGAAAGAAAAAACGTTTATTTGCGGTAAACATGACGCAAAAAGAACAGGAATACAAAAATAAGAAAAGGTTGAGGGAAACCTGCGTCACATCCACGCAAAACGGCTATCGCTCAGCATTATGCTGCGACCCTATGCAAGACAGAGCCCCACCCGCCGTACTACCCCATTGGTCTCGTGTCGAATCCCGGGTCGGGCAAAGTCTTATTGGGAATCTACCAATAATAACCCGGAGTTTGGAAGTTGGCGGTGTGATACCCACGTGCCTCGGAAAACACGTTAAGTTGTTGGTCCTACTCCTGATCTCTCTCCGGCCGGTCGGGTTGCCGTGCCATCGTATAATGAGAGTGACGGAAGAGCGAGTGCACTTGTGTCTGCGTAGACACTTGTGCATTATAATATCTCAAATGCCGAAGGCTAGCCTCCGTTGAGATTGGCCGAAATACGGACTGAAGGACTATTACTGAAGGTTATTAAAACCAACAGAAAATTACAAGCTTCACTTGTGAAAATGTGTGAATTTCTTTTTTTTTACATATATTAGTTTCTATGTACAGATAGATCCTGAAATGTAACACATTTGATTTGTCTCAGACTGACAACATAATTACCTGGATATAACTGATGTTAGTGTCATAGGATTATAAGACAGTTCATAAGATGGTCATCTTATGATCATCCTGTTTTGGGTTTGTTAAGTGCGTGTAGCGGGGTGTTTACCCTGTTTTAAAAAAAGGACTTTTGTCAGTGTTTACCGCACAATTAGCATAGGTATTATGTACAACGTCCCAACATCAATCGTCGGGCAGACAATGCCCACCTGGTTGGAGGATCCTCCCTTTTCCATACAGGATAAGTGAAGAGGATAGGTGAAGTGCTGCTAGAGTCACATCGATACGTCAACTTTAAGGCGTTTGTGGTGCGCATAGCAACATGCTACCTGCATCTGGTGATGGAAAAAGCTTTTGACCATAGGATGTGGTATTCCGCCGCAATCGCGGACAAGTAAGTGCCTTCGGAACGCACAAAGTCTTAGTTCAAATGAGTGATACTAACATAGTTTTCTGTTTTATTTACTAACGCAAATGGTTATTATAATATGTAAATTTAGGTTGGGATCTATGGGTCTTTGTAACCTTAAAATAAATGGTTTATAATAATTATTATTAACACCCTGTTTCTCATACCGTTTTCTTATTCTATGGCACCGCGATAATGACTGCAGGGTAATTCTCAACTAGATGGCGCGGAGGTAAAATTATAGGGAGGTGTGTGTGTCTTTGTTGTAATGGAATTAGAGGGAATGAGATATGTATTTAATGTACTATGGCGAGTAATCAAATGGATAAGGGACGGAGTTAATTTAGCGTTGTACTGGGCTGTGTATTGATGGATTAGGGGCAAGCGTTTGTGAGTCACAAAAGGCGAATAGGATGTTGAATTTTGTGCATAATTTTGTGATTGATGTCCGTTTGATGGCATTAAGCTCGGTCTCTATTACGTCTTAAGCATAGGTAAGTGGCGAAATGTGGTGTACTATGGTAATACGCTGTCTAACTCTTATAATTTTAATTATAGGTTTTTTAACAAATGTTCTCAAATGAAATCTTTCTAGTTTCTTGTCTATTTAAGTAATTTTGTAACTTTGTGGCTTTTGATAAAAATCTTCGACTTTATTATCATTGTTCTTATAATAATAAAAAAATGGATTGCAAGTAAAGCCCAGTATATTTCACGTTGAATGTTACGTAGAACCGAATTTTAAACTGCATAATATTACGCAACGACTACATCCATAAGCTCAATAATCTTTGTAGCTTTTATAGTTTTGATTGATAATATGACAGATGTTTAAATCACCTGTACTAAGGTGAAGGGTCTCAGGTTCGACCTCAATTTGATAAATCTCACTCCGTCTCGACTTACCACTAATTACTGAAAAGTCAAGTAATCTTTAATTATTGCAACATTGAATAATGATCGACGATAAAATGTTTCCACATTTTGCACTTAATAATGTTGAAAACTGTATTTAATTTTATGTCTGTTTGTACAGACATCATAATTAAAAGATTTTATGGTTGAATTCAAGATTTAAAAACGTTGATCAGTTGTAGACATATCATTGTCATTGATTTTGTTTTTTTATGAAAGACAAGAGTGTGATTTATTTTATTAACAAATAAAAAGCAATCAAGTCAGTTTTTTAAATTTCAAAACCCAGAATTTCAATCGATGCCTTAAATATACTCAATACTCAAATATTTGCATTCCACAATGTGTACTTAGGTTGAAAATAAATAAAAAATTGTGATCATTATGGTGTCGGGCACAGCAAAAAATAGTAGGAGAGAGGAAGCTTTAAATAAGTAGCTAAACTTACATCTAAAAATGTTGATGTTTTTTTTTAAAAAAAAAAAGATTGTTGTTGCTAAACTTGTTTTTAAAATTTTGCATGCTATGTTTTATCCTGGCTAAACATGCTTGTGCCTCAATTTGTATTTAACACCATTGTATACCATGTTTTACGCAAATAAATATTCTATTCTATTCTAAACTAAGTCCAACAATACCACTACATGGGTTCTTTATACCTACAAGCTACAAGCTATATTATGTAGAAGAACTGTAATTTTATTGAGATAATCATGGGCTGTTAATTCTGAATTTAAGTTATAATTTTATAGATTATTTAAATTATAATTTTGTTTTATTTTGTTAATTCTAATTTATGAGGGGTGACACATGTGAACATGTGAGGGTATAATTTTTTCGCGTTTTTTTTGTGGATACCATATGGACATATGTTAAACTTAAATACAAATTCAAAATCATTTATTTGGAAATACGGGTAAATAATATGGAGGTTTTTTTAAATTTTACAATGATTGTATATCACAGTGTTGGTTTAACGATATTTTACCTTACCTACTTAGTTTCAAGCCTTATATAAAAATAGTTATATTTATAAATTCTGATAAAACAGTGTTAATGTGACTATGCAGTAAAAAATCTTCAACGTTAGTTAGACTGGTTGCTGCTTGGTAGGTAACTGGACCTTTTAGGCATGACTGGAATTCTGTCATAAAGTCAACTTACGGTAACAAAACACAAATAGCTTCGGAAAAGTATTTTAAGAGATAACTTCTTTGAACCCATGTCTTATGTAATTTATTGTTATCAGTCACTTAACGGAGTATGTTTATGTATATTTTATCAAACCTAAATATACTTATTTCAATTGACTTAATTTTCAATACTCTAACAACTACCTTAACAACACTTAAGTCAACAAAACCCCGCCTTACAAATTCACCATCAAAACATTCCATCAACTTTGACAGTTGCGACACTGTTGCATTCAAAGTCGAACTGAAAAGGATTACTCGGCTTTAAATTTAAATTCTAAATAATAACTAAGTCTGCTAGACGTACGCACGCAACTTGCGCACGCGCGGGCGGTAGCGTGCCCAATCCGCTCTAATTTCACAAGATTATCACCACAGAGTGTTTAAGCAGTAGGTCAACTCGGTTATTGATGAGGTACACCTGCATTTGTTGTGTTACTGGTGTTTGCAGTTATATTGTGTTCGATTAGTGTCTCAGGTTGTGGTATTAAATTGGTGGTCTAATTTGGATTGGTGTTGTATGATTTAGAATAGTTAGTCATTGTAGTTTTCAAGAATACTTAGTTAAATAGTTTGTGTGTACTAACTAAAGTTAGCGATGGATTAAACTTATTCGTGTCAAAAAGTAATGAGACATAAATAATTAGGATTTAATTACATGACTGCTAGTGTTGCTATTAAATGCTATTTATGTCTTTAGTAATGTAATTTTAATTTAAATGCTACACTAGCAATTATATATGCAATTATATATTAACTTCATTGAAGTATATTGAAAATGTCTAAAACAGCAGATGGACGCATTAACGATTAGAGCAGCTATACTCGCGGGCCGCAGGGCCGCGGGCCGCATGTGGTCTGCCGGGCCTTTATGATTGGCCCAACTGGAGTTACAGTCAAAGTTTTTAAATTTAAAACGTGTTCACAGTATCAAAAATCTCATCAAAACAAGTATGTTTCATACGAAACATCTTTGTTAAAATCTGAAGTTATTGTTAGTTCTGTCAAAGTTAGCTCTTTCAAAATTTCATGAAAACCTTATATTATAAAGGTTAGCTGACTTTATTGTGACCACCTTTTCTTTTTTCAATAAATACATCGCCAATTTTGAATTATATAATATCAACACCTAAATAATTTTTGCGGCCCGCGACATCAAGAACTAAACGTGTTTGTGGCCCCATTAATAAAAGGTTGAGTATGACTGGATTAGAGCTACCGTTTCACCTTCTCAGAGGAGGGTATGTTATTTCTAAAAAAAATTAATATAGGCTGATTTATATTTAGATTATCATTCCTCGTATCCATATCCCACTCATAACATCCCCTAAACACCTTCCTTATCACAAACTCTGCGTGAAGCAAAATTTCTGCGTTATCACCGTCAACATGGCCAGCTGGCTGTAGACGTCGCTCGTCGTGCACTATATCACAGCGGATATTTACCGCCGGCCACCGCCTGCCGGTGACAGCCTTATCTGTTATCAGTATATGGATAGATACCTTATTGGATGCTTGCCGTATCTATAGTTCGGGTTTTGGCCTTGAGATTTCGAATGGTCGGATTTTGTCGAGTTGGTGGTAAGTCAGAACAAAAGACATCAACGCGTCGTTTATGTCTTTTTTTCTAGCTTACCGCCATTCGTTTTTCACAAAACCGTTTCTCTTTGACGTGCTGTTTTTGACCTTTATGCGATTGGTTATTAAAAAAAATATCTAAGCTTTCTTCTACAGTGGTCTAGTGGATCTTTACTTATCTTTTTACATTTGAAAGTGCTAAATTGTATACCAGAATATCACAAAAATTTAAAATTGATTTATGACAATACAGTACGGTAATAATTCTCTATTTTTTATAATTTTGTAGGTTTTATAACTTGATAGTCAAAAAAAAAAATGTACCAACTTTTAGTAGGCATAAATGGAGTTTATACGTCCTCAAGCTTGAAAGTTAGATAGAATTCCGCACTGGCTAATTGGTGCTGACAACCATCGCGAGAATGTATGATTTAGATTCGCTCTTGCAGACTGTTGCACATACCTGCAGGCTGAATTACTGTTACTGGTTTAATTCTTTAATTAAGTCGTGTTATAAATGTAACAGTTGTATCACGTCTGGTAAATAAAATAATTAATTAGAATAAAGTCTATGTTGTGACGGAAGAAAGAGATGATTTTAAAATCCTGATGCAATGATACTTCACTGATGTTGATAACAAAAGCTCTCACAGGCTTATTATCAACGTGCCAGATAAAACGTTCGTTGCTAGATGACTGTTTTTAATTAGGACGTTTTTTGTGTGAAATTCTTCTTAGCTTGTCGTATAGCAATCTATATACAGTCAGCCATGCGCTGACTGTATATAGATTGTCAATCGATCAGGTTAAGCTACGCTTGCCGCGGCTGATCCGTGGATGGGTGACCATCTTTACATACCAAGACCCCTCCGTGCCTCGGAAAGCACGTTAAGCCGTTGGTCCCGGCTGTCATTTGTGGATCTTTGACAGTCGTTACGGGTCGTCAGAAGCCCGAAAGTCTGACAACCAGTCTTACCAAGGGGTATCGTATTACCCAGTAACTGGGTTGTGGAGGTCAGATAGGCAGTCGCTCCATGTAAAATACTGGTATTCAGCTGCATCCGGTTAGACTAAAAGCCGACCCCAACATAGTTGGAAAAGGCTAGGCAGATGATGATATAGTCAGCGCAGAATTTGGCTACGAGCTTCGCACCTTCAGTAGTATTCATCAACTCCTGTAGCGTGCACACAATAGGGCACCCTGGAAACGATATTAAGAACCCAATTGTTTGTTGAACAGCACCATATTTACACTCCAGAGCGGAAAAATCTGTGAATTTCTATTTGAGCAGATTTTCTTTGCTTTGGCCTACTTGAGTCTGAAGTTTATCTGTCAGCATCATCATCAGCATCATCATCATCATCATCATTTCAGCCGAAAGACGTCCACTGCTAGACATAGGCCTCCCCCAGGCTCCTCTACTTCGACCGGTCTTGTGCTTCCCACATCCAGCGGATACCCGCGGCCTTCACAAGGTCATCGGTCCGCCATATGGGAGGCCTTCCCACTCTACGTCTTCCGGTACGCGGTCGCCACTCTGGCAGCATAATAAGAACTTTACATTTTTTTTTTTTAAATGATGAGTAAAATGAGTGATTGAATGAATTTAGAAGTTTCCACTGCTTCGTTTTGAAAATGAAAATTTAAGATAAATGCTATCAGTACAAACTAAATCGGCTGAACTATAACTGTGGCACTGTTACGCCAGTGAAAGGGAGGGTGGGCATCTATTTTACTAGACCACTACCACCACATCTTTTGTGTGTGTGCATAATGGTTGCGACAAGGGTTAGTGGCCTGGGAGTGGCCAAGGCAGCAGGGTACTCGGTACTTGCTAGTGTCGGCTTCAGGCTTAGCTCTAACTAACAGCATGCGGAAGCTGCGACGTGTTTCGATTTGATTAGGATGTGTAGGATCATTACTGTGTAATATTGACGAAAAAAATATATGTTCAGAATGACGATTTACTCATAACATAAAATCATGCCTTGTTTCCCCGAAGAGTTGGCCAGAGGTGCCTTATCAGCAAAAAAAAATTTTTTGGTGATAAGGCAAATGAATATTTTAGTTAAAAAATTCTAGCAGTACCGATTGTGCTTGTAGATGTTTGCCATCGCATAAAACGTTCACAGTTCCATCTATGACATCTGATTTGATTTTGTGGTTCTTTAGATGTGGTCATGGTGCGGTGTGTCCTGGAGGGGTTCAAGGCAGCAGGGTACTTTGGTACTTGCTACCTTTACTAATTGGTTGTTGAAGTATATTAAGTATTTTTTCATTAAGATATTGTCATAAAGGCTGACAAGCCGCAAAAGCTTCTTAAAGTGTGTGTCCCCTCTCACTGACGAACAGTCTAAGGAACGGCTAAGCCAGTGGCGAGACGGTGCTTCCTTGCCAGACCCATTTGTCCTACCTCGCACCTGGATATGAGTTGCCTTGGCTTTCCTGGAAGTCTTTAAATAGACTCCGGACTCAGGTAGGCCGAAGTAAAGAAAATCTGCGCAGGTGGAGATTCTCCGAGGACTCCGCCTTGAAGTGTAAATGTGGAGCTGTCCCACAAACAATGGGGCACTTATTATCTTGTCCAGCGTGTCCTGCTGTCTGCACACTGGAGGAGCTAATGGACGCTGCTGAAAGTGCAAAAATCGCAGCCAAATTCTGGGCTGACTGTATTTAGATTGCTATCAACACGCTAAGAAGAAGATTAAAATATTGGGCGGAATTTCCTAAGTTGAAAGAAGTGGCGGCAAGCCTTCGTCCGGGACAGGAACAGAAGACAAAACAGGCTAAGAATAATTATATATTCTGATATTTATACTTGTGACATCTGATAACGTCTGTTGGACATATTGAAGATAAAGAAGATGAATACCTTATAAAAAGAAGACGAGAGTAGAGGACTGGCCTATTTTTAGGTCAAAGAATCAGCACTATCACCCAACGTGGCAAAGATGCCAGTCTTTTGGGCACTTTTCCCACTGAGAGCGATGCGGATGAGTTCTTCCCTTTTTTTCTTAAAAAACTTGTAGATATTATTTATTTTATTTTATTCTTATTAAGTATATTTTTAAATATGTTTACAAAAATAATAAAATTTTTTTTTAAAAAATAATAAAAAATAGTGGCCCATCGGCATCAGGAGCAGGGTCCAAGATGTCGGCGGTCAGGGCTCTAGAGAAAGGAATCTCCTGACTATGCATGCCGTGTTTAGGAGTACTGTTTTCTGAATCAAGATCCAGCCGCGCAATGAGAGCCTCCTGAGATGTTGGT
The DNA here is from genome assembly GCA_949987655.1 of Polymixis flavicincta. Lineage (NCBI taxonomy): Eukaryota > Metazoa > Arthropoda > Insecta > Lepidoptera > Noctuidae > Polymixis > Polymixis flavicincta. The sequence continues at coordinate 9,562,323 of OX465192.1, forward strand.
CGAGGCTCTTCGCTATTAGGCCATTTACTCTAACGATTATCGGTACAATGATTGCTGAGTCCACGTCCCACATGTCGACAACTTCGTGAGCTAATTCAAGATACTTGATTTTCTTAGTAGATATTATAATTATTATAGTATTCGATTGTAAATTGTATTGAGACTTCTTCTGTTATTAATAAAAGGTACAGTATGACGTTAAAGACACCATAATTAAAGAATATAAAAGCAAGTGTTACTGTTCCACGCATTTAGTACCAAGTTGACTTATGCGTCAATAGTATGTGCACTGGCGACTAATATTAGCTCAACTAGAATGCTATCAGGTGCGTGAGTCACTATCTATGAAACTTGTTCAAAATTCAAATGTATAACAGGATTAAGGCAATTATAAGGACATTTGCGGTCTTATCTGTAGATATATAGGTACTACATTATCGTGGTAGTAACAGAGACGTCTATGTTAGTTTCTAATAGAATGGACGCGTTATTCCGTTTCACTTTATGTTTAAATAAAATGTCAAATTTCTTTATTTTTTATAAGGCTGCAGAATATTCTGAAACTTTTACCCAGTAATAGTTTAACATATGCTAACAAAAAACGCTGGAAATCAAAACATTTTGACAGGCAAGAATTACAAAGGAACCGTCTAAAATCCTTCATCACTCTTTAAAATGATTGAGGAATTTAAGTGAAGATTGAAATATATCATACTAACAAATTAGTACAAATAAGTGTCATAAATTATACCTACATACTTACTTATAGTAACCTAGTTTAATTTAAAATTAAATATGAATAGCAAATTTTGCAATAGGTACTTAGTCTTATCAGACATCATGCATTCATCACAACGACCAAGGGTCGATCAAACATCTTTCTCAGCTCTACGAAACAGGCTGATATTTGATCTGCCTGTTCTATGGGCTCTGATGTATTTATCTAGACCCTCTAGGCGTAGTGGAACGAGGAAGTATGAATATCGCTGTAGGCTTGTTTAGATATCTGCCGGATCATTACGTAATATCCATGATAAAGGGATGAGGTATTGAGAACATTAATAAGAATCGATGAGAATGGAAGATGGATAAAAGCTGTATTTAGAGACGAGCCCATAAATATAAACAAAAGTTCATTTAAGAACGGAATGTAATTAAATCATTTAAAGCGCTGACAAAGGAAAAGCATGCAAGAAAATTTTTTATCAAGAAATTTTCGCGGCAATTACAAAGCGGCCGCGCAGCTGCGATCTCTTTACAAAACAATGAGTCAACATCCCATTTAAGTACCAACGATGTTCCTAATAGGCACAATGTAAATATCGACACCAATTAAAGTCCGCACAATATATGTCGAAACATCGCACAATTAACGCGTCACACAATGTCAGAGGCGCATAAATCCGGCACAACCCTGAACTCCAAGGCTGTCCCTAATTATACCTTTCGAATGAGACGTCATTTCCTTACGCTTACGAAACATTAAATGTAAAAAGAGGCTTTTTCGCGTTTCAAAGGTGTGAATTTAAATAATTGCAATAATCGCGCCGTTGGACGGACATGCGAACTTAATGAACGGGGCTACGCGTGAAGAAGACAGTCTGACTGCCGACAAAGACTCGCAATACTCGTCTGTACGACACCTTAAGTTTCGGCGACTCCGTTCACACACACCTCTGGGAACAATTATAAATGAGGTCGATTCCATATTAGTAATTCTCGCCTCGGGTATTCACATTTCCCTTATGTGTCCATACGTACTAAGTGTTAAAAAATATAAAACGCGTTAGTTTAAACGTCTTAAATACAAGCATCCTGTATTTTTATATTACATTTTTATCATCTCACAATTTCTTTATGAGTGTGAACGTCGTTGGTTTTACAAGTATTATGTAAGGGCTATAATTTCTCATATTCTCACATGTTTTTGCGTGTGAATAAATATTTAGTTCATCTTTAATATTTTATTGCTTTTGGAAATCCTACAATTGAGTGAGAACGGAACCTCTGTACTTTCGTAGTTTCCGACATTGCCATTTCTTTTTTATTTGTATCAATTCCGATGAAAATCGTTAAAAGTTTGGTCGGTGATGGGTGCATTATGGCTACAAATAACAGGATTCTCTGAACCATAAAGTTCTGATAAAGTAATTGAGATTCACACACAGGTCAGAATCTTCATCTCCGAGCCCCCCGTACTTTTGCCATTGTAAAATTTTATTACCCAGCATTTGCGACAATTGTATTAATGATTAATCGAACTCGACTCTCTGATTAAGGCTTCGTCCTTTCTTGTACACGACTGAATAATACTTTCCATATTATTTTCTCACTTTTATTGCCTGTAATAAGCCATTTAATTCGTAATAATACTCGATTAGTACAAATAGAAGGAAGGGTGTAAGTTGCCAAAATGACGTCGTAAAGTATTATTGCGAATTCGCATTTTCGACGGTCATTCGAAATGATGATGATTTTCCTTTGTTTTGCTCAGAAATGACAGTGTAGCAACATAAAATTTTAAAAACAAATGAAGGGGAACATCACTAAAGTCGAAATTTTGTATTTGGAAGACAAAATTGTTGCGATACAAACAACAATTTAATTAGCAGCAAAGACACAGCTATGAATATTTATACAGAGCTTAGTGAAGTGGGCTATTGACAACACTGTCAGTCCTATGTTAATAACATGTCACTATTGTCAGCACTCCCAGTAATAATATTGATGAGATTGACAGTCGACGTACTAACTATCAATATTCTGAAACTACGAAGTATCACTTTCAAAGCAGGATTTGTAATAAATTAAAATAGAAAACGAGGTTATACAATAAGAGGTCTGATAGAGTGATTGCTCCATATATAGTTATTAATTATAATTGTAGGACAACTGTAGTACAAGCTAATTAAAAAAAAATACATAAGACGAAAAATATTACTCTTTTCTTTTATGGAAATTCCTTTTGATGAGTTAAGACAGTAATAAAGAAATGATGTCGATAAAGACTTACATTCAATTGTTTAAATCTGGCAATGAACAATGCTAATCAGTGACTGATACCCTAATGTTGAGTAAGTAATCCTGCGGCCACCAGACTGGCGCGGGCGGCTATAAGGCCAATGGCCATCACTCACCAGCCAGACAGGCCAACAGCTAAACTTGTCTACACACAACCCGACCGTCCAGAGTGATGAATGTCCCGACTTAACCCACTTGACAACTCATTTTCTCGTAACAGATTCCATTACCAAACGCTCAAATAACATAGTAGCAACGATCACCTTCGCAATACCAGACCATAATGGTAGCCTTATTCATACGACCATCATTATTTTCTGTCTCGCAACAACGCAAAAACAATCAATAAAAATAAATCATTTAAATAACCATAAACACGTATTACAATGCGCCGACATTACATCTCCTAATGATTTCGCTAACGAATCATTGAAAGTGGTCGGATCGCGTGCGCGCGCGCATGTCCGCAGCGATCTAATCGCGGGTGTGTGTGTGTGTGTGTGCGTTGTGATTGTGTGTGTGCAATGCGGTCGTAATAATATGAAAGTGTTGTCCGGACCCCGCCCTAGCCTCGGGGCCGCTCTGTGTTCCATTTACATCTGCTCGAATACTTTATTAAGCCTTCGGTCGAGCGCACACCAGATTCTGTGCCTTGTTGAATTACTGATAACGATAACGGTTACCGTAGTATTCTTGCTGCTAATCTCCGCCAAAATGTGCAGATAAATGTATTTATCCTTCACAGATTCATGTTTTTTTATCTTGACTTCAAAGTATATAAGTATTGTGTAGTGTTTTTATTAAAAAAATGTTGTATGGATAAATTGTGTGGTAGTGATCTATTTATGTTGTGATTTAAAACTAAAACTTCAATGTATACTATCTTGTAATTGCCTTAATAATGTTTAACGTCAAACTACCTCTAATTTTTGCATGCCTATTGGTAAAATATGGCTGAACCTATCTGTTAACCTGTCTATTTATTACCATGTACTGTACCCATATTTGCAAATAAACGACTTACTTACTTACAATTTGGTCTTACTCTCTATAGGAATTTAATTTATCCGGGTGATTGAATTCACCTTTAATCTCGAAAATAACATCAGAGCACATTTCATTCAACGTTAAACGTTCCCCGACAACATAGTAAACAATTTAGCAATATTTCATCCAGCTACTTAAGACATTTTTTGACTTACGATCGTCGTGAGCCAAAGTCAACTTCACTTGATGTATTGTTAAAATTTATAAGGCAATTATTAATAAGAGGTTACCTATAGCAGTCCAGATATTAAATCGGTCGGCGAAACGGTAATAAATTGCAATAATTTCAGTAAAAGGTCCATTTATTATAATCATCAGTGGGTATTTTCTAGTAACACTAGTATTTTGAGTCTACTATCTAAACTAGAGTATCAATACTTGTCTGAGTTTCACTGAACGATAGTAATGTTTTTGTAATATCTATTATTATCGTACAATTACTGTTGAACATGTTTTCCATGGTAGTTCAAGAATAGACAGAGATAGAGGTGGTCGTTGGTAATACCAGCTGTATCTGGGATAACCAACTACTGTATTTGCATAATAATAGAAACTAATATGGTAGTTAAATTATTTGGATCATAACAATAGTTATGAATTTAGTACTCTACCTACCTCCCCTGATGTTTGAAGGAAATAATAATATTCAGATTTACGCCATCTATTGACAAAATATGATATAGGTACGGTAAAAAATCACGCTGTACAATGATCTTCTTATATATAAAAATGAATCCCTATTTCACTCGGTCATGGCATCACACGTGAACGGCTGGAACAATTTTTTAAATTATTTTTTGTTGTGTTTGTTATTGTCAGTAGGAGGTACTTATAATAAAAAAAAAAACTAAAAAAGTTGCGCGTGTGGAAATGAGAATTCCATATTTATGGTTAAGACAGGACAACATCTGTCGGGTCAGCTAGTTAAGAATAAATAAAGGATGAGAAAGCAGAATCTGCACTGGAAGATTATTTAAGACTTTACTCTTAAAGTGTAGGAAAAATGGCAATGTACTTACAGAAGCTCTCGTAAAATGCTATCTTAGGGGACCACAGATTATGATTTTACCCGTATTCGGCTTAACTTGTTCGATTTCCGTATTTAAAAAAGTTCAAACGAAATCGCAATCTCATTCGAGTAAAAATTAAACCAATACTTGTCAAAATTTAAGGTAAAATAAAGTTTTTTTTTTTAATGGAGACTGAGAACAGAATACGGGAAATGATCCTACCAATAAGGCACCAAAGCATAGCTTTTACAGAACAGTTTCTTAGGATAAACAATGTCCTAATCAAATATAATTGACATATTATAACTTAGATTTCATTATACTACGGCCTCCTGTCTTTTTCCCAATCTATTTGGAGACGGTTCTAACATAACTTAATATTGATGAATAAACAGTGAGCCAAAGAACTTGAATCGAAACGCGTAGAGGTCGAAGATCAATGGTTGTGCATACACATTGACAGGTTACCTTCGAGTAAAGCATCACATTTCTCTCAATGACTCATGCTCTCCTAGTACTCAGTAAGACGATCATTAATATTTATGTTGCTAATAAAATCATCAATCACTTGCTCATTTTATAAATACTGTTTTTTTACATCGTCATATACATAGGACATTTTTTTAAGTTAGCAGACAAGTGTGTTGGAATATCTGAACGTACTATATGACATTTTTACTGTCCCTGTTTTTGTGTCAATCAATGTAGGGCCACAAGTAATCGTGGCTCAGTCGTAACGGCTCCGACTTACGTGTCGTAGGTCCTGGGTTCGAACCTAGGTAGGCACATTACTTTGTGTATTATATTTTCATCACCGCTGCTATCAAAATGGGGAAAGAAAATATCGTTAAGAAACCGGCATATACTACCACCAAAAATTCAAAGACATGTGACATACATAACTTGCACTGTGGGCCCACGTTGTTGGAATATGATGATAATGATGATGATGAGGACACGTGCATGATGCTATTCAAAGAAGGTTTGTGAATTAATCACCAAGCATAGCGATTTAAAAACTCAGTGTAATGTTTTTGTTCAGCATAAGTCAGAGGTGATTTCTACGAATATATACAATGAAAGTATTATTCATAGAGGGTAAACATGGTTTCAAACCCTCTCCCCAGCATTCTCCATCATGACAAAGGTGACAAATGAATTTCAAGCTGGAAAGTCCACTTTATGTGCTTGAGAATTAAAACGTCACACTCCATGAAAAAAACCATGACTCAGACAACATAAGACAACAGTGACGTACTATGGTAAACGTCCTATTGATTTTTAATTTAAAACGTAACAAGAATTACTTATACATATTAGGAATTCCGATTATTCCACCCTCAAGCCAATAGACTAGACATTGTCCAATAAAGCATGCACTTACAAATGGGGCCATAAATAATGACACACTTCCGAGTCATGTGTCATTATTAATACAATAAGTCGTAAATCAATCAACTTACATTTACGTTTTTGTATTTCATGTCCAATTGAATCTGATGCATCATAGAATAAAATGGGAAATTATGAGGAAGAATTATGACATCGGCATGTTTTTCTCTTTTGGTTGTGTAAACCTTGGCAAGCTGTTATATTTATACGTTACGCACACTTGAAACAAATAAAATAATAGAGAACAATTGGCCGTACAACTTAACGATATACAGGGCGTCCCACGGATATGCCACATGGAGGGAAAGTACCTTGAATATTGTAGATGGAACATTTTACTGAAAGAAGACATTATTTGAATTTTAAAAACAATTTAAACTGCATTCATAGAAATTTAAATAATTACATGGTTGAACCGGGAATCGAAGCCTTTATATGAGAAAAATAATCACCCTGTAGCTTTATCATACCGATCGATAGGCTTAAATAACATAGTGTCAAAAATAAAAGGAAGACCATGAATTTTAACATTTGATGAGAAATTTTGTTCAGAAAAATGAAAAGCTGACATTGCCGTAAGGACATAAATACTTGAGATTTTGAGAAATGAGATAAATAATCTTCCGGTTGCAGAACGACAAAACCTTACTTTTCAGCATGATGGGGCTCCGGCTCATAAGTCACAGAACAAGGGACTATCTCAATGAACACTTTCATCCCTGGATCGGGACAAATGGTCAAATACCATGGCCGCCGGATGGATGCCCAGATCTAACCCCGTTGGTTTTTTTTAACAGGGTTATGTAAAAAATTTAGTTTACAAGAACCAGTATGAAAGTGTTCACGAGCTACAAGCAGAACTTAGACGTATTATTCCAAATACCCACCACAAGAAGATCAAAAAATCGACAGGGAGCGAACTAATCAAAAGAGTGCGACTTTGTATTCAACAGGAAGGGACTCATTTTGAGCATTTGATAAATTGATTAATTTTGTATTAAAAATGTTAAAATTCGTGGTCTTCCTTTTATATTTGACACTATGTTAATTTGCAAAAAAGAATCCTTATGATGAAGCCTTTCGATCGGTATGATAAAGCTACAGGGTGATTATTTTTCGCATGTAACGGGTTCGATTCCCGGTTCAACCATGTAATTATTTAAATATCTATGAATGCAATTTAAATTGTTTTTTAAATTCAAATAATGTCTTCTTTCGATAAAATATTCCATCTACAATATTCAAGGTACTTTCCCTCCATGTGGCATATCCGTGGGACGCCCTGTATATATTTACTATTATTTATAAAATATTTACATAATTTAAAACTAGCAGTCTTATCATATGAAGCAAAAATTTGAAAAAACCACGAAAAAATTTGTCCGCAACGTTGTTGAAAAAGTACCCAAAAGGCAAAACTTGGGCACGTTGGCTTAGCACCACCAATTTGCACTCCAGTGCGAATCCTTACTGCTAAGTTTCCGGAACTGCAGTACCGGAATGAATTTCAAGTATTTTTGCCACCATACAACAAAATTGCATCAGCCTATACAATTGATTAAAAAAGTGACCACCTAACTGCGTCCACCAGTGTATCAGCAGATTGTTGTACGCAACAGACCGACTCAGTTATTCTGCGCAGGATCACGTCTGTGTTGAGTTGAGACACCAAAGGTCTGTGCGTACGCTTGCGAAACCTATCGTAAGTAAATAGAGCAGATAAAGGTGGGCGCAATTTCTACGAAGCCTAACTCGCAATTTGTCGGCAAAATTCGTTAATTACGTAACTTTGAAGCATTCAATGGTCATTCGTGCTTGAAAAATGTAGGTACAGTCCGGTCCGCCGGTTGTCAAGTTGTCATCTAAATTATGTTACGAGAGGAATTCTTTGTAGCCATTAATGTTTGCGTACAATGTCGCCTTCTGATTGGGATGGCGTTCTTTTTATCATGAATGCGAACTTAGTTTTTTTATTGGTGTCGAAACAAGGCTGTTTTTTGTGTAGGAAATGAGATGATGTTGCGTAGAAAATTAAGTGTTTCGATCATTAGATGACACGCTGTTCTGTGCTCTAATTTTACTTCCTTGGGATCTTTAGGTTAACAAACTCAAAATTGGTGGTCACATAGCTAAATATACAATTCATCATCGCATTACTATCATAAATACCCTACCATCATCTCCTATATGCAGCTACAATTCGCTACTGATTTCAGAGCCATCAAAGAGTTTGTTTCTAAATAAAAACACAATTTCATCAGAAAATCTTTACAAAACTAAGCACTGAATTCCAGGTCTTAAACCAGCCATTCGAAAAACAGAAAAGAAAAAAGGAAGCCTAATTGAATGTAATCATGAAACAAAGCAACGAATCGTATCCGCAACGATTTTGTAAAAGAGATGTCTCACTACTGTAAGACAAAGCCACGGTCATTGCGTAGGCGCAGCAATCACTTTGAATACTTTGCAGTAATTGGACGATAACCTTGGGTAAGTGATATTGATATCTTATAGCTTTTAGTTCCTAATTTCAACGGCCTATTTTTATGAGATAATCTTGACAAGCATTGTAAATGAGAATGTCATATTTAATGCGTATTTGGTGTTTTTTTGCTTCGGTTTAATAGTTTGTAAGGTTAAGAATTGAGATTGGTACAAGTAGGAACAGATACGTAATCATTTTGATTAATTATAGGCATATTAGTCTCGGACTTACTTATTCTGTAAATTCTGGACAAAAAATGTCAGCCTATTTTAGATATATTTTAACTTATCAATGTGCAACACGCAAGAACTTATCAAGGTGGAAAAAACTACCAGTGGTCCGCATTAGCCCTCGATTGAAAAAGCTGGAGTCATGAGGAGACGCCTCTGCCCAGCAGTGAGATGGTACGGGCTAAAAGTAACTGTCAGTAATCTTATACAGCTGTAATAGGATATTAACTTATGGCTCAATGGTAACACTATTAACTTAGATTAAACTTGGGTGTGTTTTCCGCCTCAGAGACCACACCTAGGATCTTACGATCATCTAAGCTAAAAGTTAATAAATGGACTAAGGACTTTAAACTGGCCGGGTCAGGGGGACTACTCTCTAAGTACGTCAACGGAAACACCGGCCCACCAAAAAGTAGCTGGAAACTTAGAAGTGAACCCACACTCGATTAATATACTTTTTCTGACGGTCGAAAACACATCGAGAGTAGGGATAACGGCACGGTTGGCGCAGTGGTCAAGCGATTGACTGCTGCGCTGCGTGTCGTGAGTTCGATTCCCGCACGGAACAAATATTTGTAAGACCTACACGTAGTTGTTCCGGGTCTGGCCGTTTGTGTATGTGAGTTTAAATGTTTGTAAACGCACCGAAAAGTGGTAGACGGGACGGCGCGGTGTGTTCCACACGCGCGCCGTCATAGATGTCAGCAAGGTGGGGTCCGCAAGGGTCGATGCCTGCCAGGGGAGCGGGTTGTTCGAAAGAGTTACCGCCGCCTCTGGCACACGGGCAACTGAGGGAAAACGGGTGGGTTTTAGTCAGTAAAAGTCTGACACGCCCTCCTGCTCTACTCAGTAGGAGAAGTCATTTGATGATTTCGCACTCAAAAAAAAAAACGAAATCACAATACAGGAGAAATTCCTAGTGTGGGGCAAAGTTAAAAAAAAACTGTCAAATCGTGTTGTCATTCATTCTTAGGTCGAGCCACGAACTACTCTTATGTCCGTAGACGATACAGAGTAGAAATCGCCCGTAACTTTGGCCAAATCTACAGATTTCGAGCTTAGGGAGTAGACCTCTAGAGAAGTGGATGGTGAAGTACGAATTTTGTGGAAAAACCAATGTTTATAGTATCGTAGTCCGCTCTATTTTAATGGTTTGGAGGCTAAAATGCTATTGAACTGAAGCCCATAAACTTCAATATCTTAAGTAAAACCAACCTGGCACCTATCCGATTAGTTTGTACCTAATATGTATGTGTTTTTGTTTCTTAAATCCTATCCACTAATAATATTAAAAATGTAAATGTTTGTATTGTTCGATCTTTGTTTCTCAATCACGTAAAAATGGCCTAACGGATTTGGATGAAATTTGGCACACAGTTTATAACCTGGATTAATACAAAGGATACTTTTAATCCCGGTACTATATTCCTGTGGCTTAATTTACGACCTCCACGTGGGCGAACCCACTGCGAAAAGCTAGTATACTAATAATTTGCTGCTCCAAATCGTCGTTACTTGGCCATTAGCGATGTATCATCAGGCTGTGAGGTAACTCCACGCCGATTGTTCAGAAGTTGCGCCGGCGCACGTGCCTCTACAGTCATCGCTACCGTAAGCGGTGGTAGGAAACGAGTGTTATTGCTATGGTTTGTGATAAATTTGATAAGTTTTTCAGAAATGTTGTAAGGAAATATTAATGTATTTACTATCCACGTAATACAACTAGGTCTATTGAACATAATATAGTTATTATTTATAGTGAGTGTCAATTTTTTTTAGTGGTAACCTACTTTTATACACAGTACTCTTTGTTGGACAACGTGCATAGAAAAGATCCGAAATTGGGACGAATTTAAACCTAGTACAAACTTAACTTAGTAGTTGAAAAAAAATTCTCCCATACATCGATATACGTGACGGCCTATTCTCCAACTGCAAATGTAACCTTGCTATCGCAGATATTTTTATGTGTTTACACTAAAAGTTACGGATTTTCCGACTTTTTCCATTATTTGTGCTGTTTCCTTTACTCGTGCTGATCTTGCTTTTTGCCAAATTTCATGATTCTAGCTCAACGGGATGTACCCGGTTTTGATTTATTTGCGAGTACCAAAATATGTGGCATAAGTAGCCCTACTTTTTTTTATTTTTTATTATTATATTATTGCGTTGACTTAGGAGCTTAGGTCATCTTTTTTTCGCTCTTAGACTTAGGTATTGGATATTTAATTTCAAATTGATACCTCGAGGCGTTCTTGAAGCAGACGGACGGGCAACGAAGTGAGTACCTTTACGCACTCCATATAAAGGGTTACTTGTAATTCGACGTAAATCCGCCAGGAGCTGATAGGGGGCTAGAATGCAACAAATTGAACCCCATATGTATCGCCGAAATTCAATATTTGTAAGATATTATTCATAAATCGCTCATCGTTTTTATTATTTTGTTGAATTATGTTCATAGGTTAAAACGATATCGTTTTTTAACGGTAAGTACCCATTAAATATGTTGTTTTGTTTTTTAAAAATTAAATGTCAAAATTTGAGTAAATATCGAAAATCCTTAGCAAAATAAAAACTTTTGCTATTGTTAGTTTCGGCCATCCATATGGGGGTTCAATTTGCTGCATTCTGCCCCCCACTCCTATCAGCTTCTGACAGATATACGTCGAATTACATGTAACCAGGTGTACCACTGGGGCCAGTGTAATATAATTTCGGAGGTCTAAATTGATTTAATCAACTAAACATTAAAACAACGCAAAATGAAAGTGTTACGAAGTCAGTTTAATACGAGCGGAACTTATGCCCTGAGAAATACATTTTGTCAGTACATAGGTTCCGCTCGTTTTAAGCCGTCACTTTTATTTATAAGTAAAAAGTTATCGGAACCGGATATAGTATTTTTTTAATCTTTAATCCCTATCTGTTATTCTGTCGTGTGGGAGTTACAAAATGCTATTTCCCACACATTTATTCAATAACTCTAAAAATTAATGTATTTTTTCGCCTTTTGAGGTTATCCTTTCCAGTGGCAATTTCTTTAAATCATCAGCAATAAAAATAACAGTCCCATTTCAGCCCATTACCTGGCGTGGGTTCATTAAGATTGTATCAAGTGTTTCTTAAATTGATTTTGAGTACAGCGTTTTAAGGGTTAATCGTATGTGAATTGATCACGAACAACTTCACTTGGGGAAATTATGTGGCAATGACCATTAAATAAAATGGCCGGAGGTCCATGGGACTTTTTGAAAACGTAAAGAGACGCAACGGATTTCGGAAAAACGCTACAAAGCGGAAAATAACTTTAATATCAGAAGTCGGTGCCTGCGGTTTAGTAATTTCGTTTTTTGCCGCTGACTTCCGAAATTAAACTTATTTTACACTATGAACAGTTGTTTTTTTTTTTTTAGAGGTGTTTGAAAAAATAAAACAAGAATCAGAACTTGACCAATTTTATAAGGGACCACTCTCTTCCAAACTAAAGAAGAATTTTTCAAATGATAAATTACGTAGTAACGTTTTTTTTTTGTTTCTTACCTTGGCAAACATAAAAACAATACAAAAAGAGAACTCCCTCCTTTTTTAGTCCCTTATTTCATTGTATCCATATGTAACCCAACTACTTAACAGCTACCTTTGGGAATTCCCGGAAAGCGAATGCGTTGTGTCTCAGCAGTAATTTTCCACGATTATTTGCTTGTGGCAAAATGTGAGTAGTCTATAAGCACATCTCTGCCCTACCCTATCGAGGGTGATACCCAGGTGTCTTAACACCAACGGCATAAATAACCAAAATTAAATTATCAACTTATAAAAACATCGTAGATTGCAAAGCTTTCACAAAAAAAAAAAAAAAAACAATAATTAACAGTCATGCTTATGTTAAACAGTTCAAGTAACAAAATAAACTTTATCATTACATTACAAGGTATTACGTAATCCTATTTATTATAAAACCCTTAAGCCTAGCTTCCACTGCAAAAGGGTAATGAGCAAGAAATACGCGAAACAGGGTCCAATAAGCTAAAATAGGTTTTACCTTTGCTAAGAAAGACTTTTAATCTTTTTTTGCGTTACAAGTTGTTTAAAATTATCAACTTTATTCCCATCAATTAAAGGTAATATTAACAGTATGTATGTATGTAACAAAAATAGAGAGAAAAGGCATTAAAAAATTCATCCGCATCGCTGTCAATGGAAAAAGTGCCCCTGGCAGCATTGTCGCGTTCTGCCAGGGGTGCGGGTTTGTTCGAAAGAGAAACCGCAGCCCCTGGCATACAGGCTACTGAGAGAACACAAGTGAGTTTTAGTCAGTAAAAGTCTGACACGCCCTCCTGCTCCACCCAGAGCGGAAGAAGTTATTTGATGATTTCCCACACAAAAAATTAAAATAAAATAAAAAGCATTGCAACGTTGTGTGACGATGCTGATTTTTTGGCCAAAGAATAGGCCAGCTCTCCGGTCACGTGATAACTAAGTCGACTAACTCGATTATGATTTAGCTACCACTAAAATAGAGCAAAGGAAGAGTAAGGAAGTTTCATTTGATAGTCTAACGGAATCTATAGATACGGACAAATGAAACAATGTTTAGCATGAAATCAAGCTTGTTACCCAGAAGGGTTAGGCAGAGATGTGTCGTATAGTAAAACCCACATTTCGCTAGTTATGTGAAAGTCTCATTTATTTATTTTATAACAGCTTAAACTATAATTACAGGGTTTACCCTGCGACAGTTAAGAACTTAAACTAATAACCTAAGCTATATACTTATAATAACCAAATTAGAAGAATTAAAACTAACAACAGTATTAAATTATTACACCATTAAAACACAAAACATAGTACCTATTACATAATTGTTTACATAACGTAGTACAAACATAAACATACTTTACTGAAATTAAGAAAAATTTAGTATTATTTTGCTTGTAGCATAAAAAAAAAAATACGTAAACACTCAAACAACATGTAAACAACTCATATTGGTGGAGTTTGAAGGTCGTAGATGGTACGAATAGCTCTGGTAAGGGGTGCCTTGGCAAGCATGTTAATTTTGGCTGTTCTCATGTAATAGGACGCGCCTATGCCATCAATCGCGCACAAATCCAGATTCCAGGATGGTACTAAGAAATTCCAGATGGAAAAACCAAGTAACGCTTTGCCATACGAGTGTCCCGTATGTGTCGCTGGGCGTAAAAGAATAGCACCATCCCATTTCTTCCAGTGGGTGTCGTAGAAGGCGACTAAGGGACTTACTAGAGAATGGGCAGCAGCGTTCTCTATGCATTTGACCACTATACTGTGATCGCCAACCCGCCTGCCAAGCGTGGCGATTATGGCAAAACCCCCCAAAAATGCCGGTCGATGTGGAGGAGCCTGAGGGAGGCCTATGTCCAGCAGTGGACGTCTTTCGGCTGAAATGTTGATGATTATGTACGAGATTACCAATAAATGCTATTTCTTTCAATGGAGTGTCAGTGGCTAACCATTGGAAAGTCATAATGACGCCATTATATTAGTAGATTACCAAACTTGTCAAAATCAACAATTATGAATTCAATGATGGACCATTATGACACTATTGTAATAGTAGACTTGAGGCCCAGTAGTATAGTTTGCGACCGCAAGGCTAAGGAGTTCGTCATTCAATGGTTTCCAACTCTTTGTTGGTGGAAGTAATAATATGTAAGTTTAACGAGGCCGCTACGCTGTGCAGTGGAAACTCAGCTTTATGACTTAAACATCTGAACTCATTTATCAAAGACCTACTCGTACACGATGTGTTCGCCCGAGGCGCTTCGCCAGAGCGGGTGGAACCGGGAGCAGCAATTAGTCCTAACAATGTTGCCTTTATACACAATATCTTTGATTTTTCGATAACATCTGTTGTGTTATTGTATTGTATGAGCTGTATCCGTGAATGTTCCTGTATTTTCTCTGAAGGCCGGTCGGTGAATCACTTGAGTAGTAATGAAGTAGTTTGTAAAGTCCAAAGTACAGTGATAATGTTGAACAGGTCCAGTAGAGCTGTAGATATTAAAAATGGCAGAAATTCAAAGGTCAAATAAACGTTAAAGCGTCACACGGAAGGCGGAGTGGGTGCTCTTGTGAACACGCCTCTTTTCTGACGCGCATTTTATACTTGTCGGTGTAGTAGACTTCAAATTATTGCTTCAGGTACCACTTTTGTTAACAACTTCTAGAAAATTTAAACGTTACTAGGGTTGAAATGAACTGTCACATGGACAAATACACTCTATCGTTTAATGACGTACAAATTACATTGAACCTTAGGGAAGTAAAACTAAACTCGTTATTGGTTTCTACTGTAACTTTCCTACCCACGTTATTGTCAAAAAAGTGGTCGGAAATTCAGGTTACTTAACCGTTAAAACATCTCCAATATACAACACATCGAGGTGGTGGTCCAGAATCTATGTTCAAACATGAATAGGACCACTCAACGTTTGTTAGCGCCCTAATTCCCTAATTAGCTACGGATTTGCGTAACTTACAGGTCCAGATTTCCCTGAATCCCTTAGAGCCTTTTCAACAAAGTAACTGCTCTATGTACCTGTCAGCCCATCTTTTACGGCGTATTAAGTTGAAAGTGGGATTGTTGGGTGCGCCCACGCATGTCTGTGGGACACTATCCGCGGAGTAAATCAGGCTTGTGCAGGCTTGCACCACATCTTGTAGACTTCATCGATAACATGGACACGACATGACGATGTGGAGTGGATTTATAACAAACTGTTTTTTAAATCTTGGAGTGTATCAAATTTTTTGGTTGCAAACCTGTGCTGGATGTTTAACTGGGTTATGAAGATGGCATGAAACTTTATATACAGATGAAAAAGGTATTTGGTAGTTTATAAGGTACAATAAACACAACTTAGCTAGAACACGTCTTTGGGTAAGACACGAATCAGGTCAGAGCGTTGTCTTGACTTATTTATCGCGAGAATCTGGTCTTCTGGACGACGTAGGACTCGATGTTCTGCTGTCTACAAGCTATAATGCCGTTAACTCGCATAAGGTCAATTTTCGTTTTTTGATGCCATCATATTCAGAAAAAAAATCTCTATCTTTCTCTCTAAGCAATGTTTTTCTACTATTTATATAAAAAGATAAAAAGATTAAAAAACCGTTAACTTTCCTTGTTTGATATGTTTACTAGGTTAAAACGCAGGTAAGGAACATTACTAAACTAAAAAGTGACTAAGGGCTTATAATTTACATTTTAACTAGAATTTTTGCCATCCGTTGCATAACTGAAGTGCATGCATGCATTTCATATTTTTCTGTGCATTTTATCCATAACTCGAAATATGATTTTGTTGGTTAACGATGCCAACAAGATCATAAATATTTCGAGTTATGGATAGCTTGTGGACGGCAGCGTTAAATCATCGACACATCCCTCGAAATCAAACAAAGTAACTTATCTCCTCTTGATATTAGAGGAGTTATTCAATCATGTCTTAGAGTGTAGCCGGAAGTGGCAACAAAAACGCAGTGCCAAAGCATTTTTAATCATAATAATTAATTTAAACTTGCTAAAAAGTTACATTGAACGGCTTTTCAATGTAACTCTCAGTTGGTAACTGGTGCAAACAATTAAATTAAGAAATTAAAGTCTTTTCGTCAACTGTCAATGCTAAGGATTGTGCAACTGCCATCATGTCTGGCCATTCTGTTTCGACGATACTTATGTAAAGTTCATTTAATTACTGCACTTATTCTGAAGTTGAAAGTCACTATAAAGATCAGATTTTTATAGTGGATCCGGTAGAAAACAAAGTGCATGAGATGATTAAGATGAGATTTGCGATTGACGTTGAATATTCAAAATCAGACAGGCATTTAGAATTCCTGTCTGATTTTGACAACGCAAGAAGATGATGAAATAGAAGCGGGCGTAACATAATACAAATTAAGTTTTTTTTTGCAGCCTCGATAGCATAAAACCCATAATAGAATAATATAAGCCATTCGTATGCTTCGCAGTTTGCAAACGTTCTGTCATTACATAGGTATAACCTATTTTATCCATTAGGTATTAATTTCAACATTGAATAAAACCTTATTGAACCGCAGTGATCAGAGGGGCAATTCTACTAATTTTAAGAACGTTCACAGTCTGATCTCAGTGTCAATCTATCAAAAATACCTCGCTTTTCATACATTTTTGACATTTGCTTGTCGCTGAGATGACACTGCGACTAGATTTTGATCGGTTTTAATTACGAGAATTGGCCTTCAGTTTAGTAAAAGTGTCACTCAACAAAAATTCTTTGACAGAACATATTATCACTCTACCATCTAAAGATAGCAAGCCTTATCAAAAAAATTAACATATACATTATGCAAAACTGATGAAACAATGTCTATAATTCAACCAGAAACATATTAACGTATAATAAAACTGTTACACAAGTAGGCACAAAGTTTTATGCACACACTGCCCGAGTGAAAGGGTCATTTTATGTTCCACGAAATGATTTCAATGTGTTTTGGCGATTAATGTGGTCCGACAAGTAACAGTGCAACTTAATATGAACTTATTTTAACAGGTTATGTCATTAAGTCAGGTGGTATATGCCTTTTTTTTTTGGTGGGAAATCATTAAATAACTTCTCCCGCTCTGGGTGAAGCAGGTGTCAGACTTTTACTGACTAAAACCCACCCGCGTTCCCTCAGTAGCCCGTTTGCCAGGGGCTGTGGTATCTCTTTCGAACAAACCCGCACCCCTGGCAGGCAACGGCCTTTGCAGGCCCCATCAAATAGGTGGTATATGCTTGTCCTAGCACTAAAAATTCGAAGACGTATCTCCAACTCGTGTTTATGGCACACTCAATTTCACCAAGACGAGGCCCGTTTCCTAGCAGGGGATCATTATAGGCTAATTATACTAAGAGTCATTAGTATAAGGGACTTTTAAAAGGATAATTACGGCTCCATAAGGATCCTTAAAGAGAGAATATATGAGTAACTAGTGCATTTTTTCTGCAGTGTCCTTAGAAAATCCGTTATTTATAAATTAACAATTACGACCTTAAAATATCTATGCAATTAAAGAAAATTGCTCACCTACCGCAATTAAATAGCAATCAACAAATTGCAATGTAAAGAATTATCTCTTCATACGACATTACAGTTTCCTAGGTATCAAATCCGGCATGACATCCTGAATTTAATTAGCGTTACCTATATTGTTTTTTAATGATTACAAAGAATGCATTACTATTTTGACTTTCATTTCTTACCTTCGAGGGCAAAGCAATTAATTTATGCATCAAATTATATAAAATTTGACCGTGTGGCTTTCCATATCCTGTTATAAGGTTTTAAGAAAAGGAAAGAAATCCTGTAAGAAAATTACCGACTTTTTTTATCTTTTTCCGGATTCGTCTGAATGGAAAATTGGAGCTTTTATTTAAGTAAATTATACTGTAAGACACGTTGCAATGAATCGTATGTTAAAATTGAAACTAATTCCGTTGAAGGACACTGAACGAAGCAAAATATAAGATTTTAGTGTCTCGTAGTGTTAAATGTTTTGTAAAATTTGGGATTTGGTAACCTATATTTTAAAATTTAAACCTTCTTAAAATAAAAATCTAGGCGAATATGTCCTGACGTATTTTATTTTAAGTTGTGATTTCTCGTTTGGATTTAAAATAACTGCGCATGTAAAAGTACCAACCGAAATAAACTAATGAAGCATTTCTTATCAGCTAGAATCTCAGATTTCGTCACACAAACATCTGGCCACCGACCCTACTAGCACAAATTCAATATTTTATTTTATAATTACCAGTTGTCATTCAAGGTGCACCGTCTATCATTATAAATTATAACAACTTCTGTGTCGAGCACGCGAGCATTAAATTAGCCCGAGTTCATTGTTAGAAATCAAAAATTGCTCCGGGTGGTATAGTGAAACAAGGACGCGCCCACAAGCCTTAACATTTTGGCAAAAGATACACATCAATCATAATTATTTGCATACATACTGTTAGTCACGATTTTGGGATTAAGAGTGCCACCAGACTAGTAAGACCTCTAACGCCCTTATATTTTAATGAAAACTGAATTTAGCCGCTGAAAGGCAAACATTAGATAAAGAAAAGCCAAGAACGGGACTTGGATAGACTTGGAGCTTATGATACCACAATCTTTTTCCTTTGTTGGCATTAAGTGGCAAACAAACAAGCGTCCAATCTGATGATGATCTCAGTGAATGTTAACCTCCACCTGCAATTCCAGGAGCTTTTTTTTAATAGGATTCTCTCTTTGTTTTCTTCTTGAAGCTGTGCATGTCATAGCTCCATATCTTGACCCTTAATCCCTCGGTGCATTGAATTCTTAGCAGTCTAATTTCAGAAGTTGTAGCGTTGATACGAAACTGACCAAATCCAGAGGTCTAATAATGCTGGTCATTCGTTATCTATGCATACTACAGAATTAATCGAAGCGATATATGGGCCATTAATGTCCGTGGCTATTAAATAAATTTTATAAATCAACGTTTGGACAATAAAGATAATCAACTATATTAGTAAGCATATCTAAGTACCTTGCCTATACATCTGAATGATTTGCATAAATAATATATGTAGTACATATTTTGATTGTTTGACTTTGATTTTGAAACCGGACAAAACCCACGGTCTGTGGTATCTATCTGAGAGGTTAAATAGACAATCTTTTGAATTTCATTGATATGTTGGGTGTAGATGTGGAGGACACGTAATAATAATTCAATGAGCTTTTCCAAGTCGGGGATTTTTTTGAGGTTGGAAAATCATTAAATAACTTCTCCCACTCTGGGTGGAGCAGGAGGGCGTGTCTGACTTTTACTGACTAAAATCCACCCGTGTTCCTTCAGTTGCCTGTGTGCCACCACGGTATCTCTTTCGAACATCCCGCAGCCCTGGCAGGTGGTGACCGTGTTTGTGTAGAAACCTAGGTTAACAGCTTAAACCCCCCCATGGGCTAGCTGTTAAATAATTTAAGGTTACATATTATTTATATTTTCTAATGTGTGTAGTGATAAGAAGGCTTGTGGCTAAATAACAATGGCTGCACGGGTCGATCGGCCAGGTTAAGCTACGCTTGCCGCAGTTGGTCCGTGGATGGGTGACCATCTTTACATACCAAAACCCTTCCGTGCCTCGGAAAGCACGTTAAGCCGTTGGTCCCGGCTGTCATTTGTGGATCTTTGACAGTTGTTACGGGTCGTCAGAAGCCCGAAAGTCTGACAACCAGTCTTACCAAGGGGTATCGTATGACCTAGTAACTGGGTTGTGGAGGTCAGATAGGCAGTCGCTCCATGTAAAATACTGGTATTCAGCTGCATCCGGTTAGACTGGAAGCCGACCCCAACATAGTTGGGAAAAGGCTAGGCAGATGATGATGTGTAGTGATAAGAAGGCCTTGCAGCTAAGATCAAGTTAAGCTACGCTTGTCACAGTTGGTCCATGGATAGGTCTGTGCCTTCATCCCTCAGAAAGCACTTTGACAGTCATTACGGGTCCTCAGAAGCCCGAATGCCCGACAAACTACTTTTACCCAAAGGGTATCGTAATACCCAGTAACTGAGTGTGGAATTAGACGAATAGTTTATCATCATCATCAGCATCATTTCAGCCGTAAGACGTCAACTGCTGGACATAGGCCTACCCCAAGCTCCTCCACTTCAACCGGTTCTGCGCTTTTCGGATCAGACGGATTCCTGCGGCCTTCACAAGGTCATTGGTGCATTTTGTGGGAGGCCTTCCAACACTACGCCTTCCGGTACGCGGTCGCTACTCCAGAAGAAAAGGCAGTCGCTCGGTGTAAAATACTGGTATTCAGCTGCATCTGGCTAGACTGACCGACCTCAGCATAGTTAGGAAAAGCCTTGGCAGATTAATGTGTGCTACACACATGATGATACCTATAAAAAAAATTAAGAAAATAGTTAATGAGGATTAATTTCGCAGAGGTGCTACAGGGCTTTATTTTGACATTTTCTTCATAGTCGCGTACTTCATTACTGAAGGTCGTTTCCCTGAACAGGTCTTCGTGACTTTATTGTTATGTGTTCTTCCACTTCGTTGGGTTTTACGGCTTCTCTCATGGCGTCGTACTAGAGAGTCCAGTAAGGGAGGTTTCTTGGTCAGACCAGCGGTTAGATGACCGGCTAGGAGGTCTTTTCCCGTCTACTACTATTTAGACATGCCTAGATGGTATCCTGTAGACTATACATTCAAAGTCTCTTGTTAGAATTTATGCCACAGGGCAGTAGGTGTAAATTACTTAATTCAAATTATAATATTTTACACGTAGTTTTGATCGAAAGATAAACTCCTAATTGTTAACATTAAATCACATGAAGGATAATTTGCATAAAGGCCACCGTAATTATTTTAGTCACTCGTACAGCTAATTAAAAGCTAAAATAATGTATGTTTAAAAAAAACTGCACATTTTATAAGAAAGAACAAGGCAAGTAACTAAAAAATCTTGTAACTACTCAAGAACACAAAGAATGACTTGTTTTTTTTTTTGTGGGAAATCATCAAATAACTTCTCCCGGTCTGGGTGGAGCGGGAGGGCGTGTCAGACTTTTACTGAGTAAAACGCATCCGTGTTCCTTCAGTTGTCTCTTTTGAACAATCCGCACCCCTGGCAGAAAGAATGACTGTGATTGCTAAAAGGAGTGGGCGTGGGTCAAAAAAATCTGAATCAAAATATTTTATTTCATTTAAACCTGCATGGGCACTTATGGAACGTCAGGAGCTAGGTGCACGGTTCCAAATTGTTGTTTCCTATGGAGAAGAGCCGGCAAGAAGGGTGGGGAGGTTATTGAACCTTCACTTATATTTAGCCAGGTTATGTCAAATCCCACGTGGATAAGCCTATTGCCATCGACCCGGCTCAAAGAAAAACTACACAGACTCTACTCCGAGTTGCTATTTCTAACTAATTCTCTGCCTAGCCTTTTTTCCTACTATATGGGGTCTGCATCTAAGCGGATGCAGCTGAGTACCAGTATTTTATATGGAGCGACTGAATATTCGACCTCCATAAATCATAACCGTACCGTACCGTGTGGTGCCGGACGTAAAGCATAGCACCATCCCATTGCTTCCCGTGGGTGTCGTAGAAGGCGACTAAGGGACTTACTAGAGAATGGGTAGCAGCGTTCTCATTTTACCACCATACTGCGATCGCCAACTCGTCTGCCAAGCGTGGCGATTATGGCAAAACCCCAATTTTGAGGGAGGCTTATGTCCAGCAGTGGATGTCTTTCGGCTGAAATGATGAAACCGTAACTTGTTGTCAACAACATGGACTAATATGGTGGACTTTCGACCACCCGTAACGACTGTCAAAGATCCATGAACGATAGCGGGGATCAACGACTTTTCGTGGCACAGAGGAACATGTAAAGAAGGTCACCCACCCACAGACCAACCGCGATAAGCGTAATTTAACCTGATCAGTAGAACTGTGCGGCTTTCATTACTTACCCACAAGCACTAATGGGTTCACCCTTGTTTGATAGAACAACGTTTGATATAATATTACTAAATCGAATTTTAGTTGCAATAAAGTCATTTCGAAGAATTATTCATTTGACCGAATAATTCATTGGTAAATTTTTATTTAGCGTAATTATTTATTTGAACTAATTTCATTTGAACTAATTTCATTTCGCCGAATTTTCAAATGCACTAATTTTATTTAAACTAATGTTTCACTACACTAATAATGATGCTAAATTGCTGTTCGGTGTATTTTGTCCATGGTATTTTATTATGTTAGTGACAGAAACGAATCGCTGCAAAACCGACTCCACGTAGTCTCGTCTGCCCTACCCCTAGAGTGTAATTTAAATCCGCGTAGGCGCGGAGGGGCGAGGCGGCCCGCTAGCTAAGGAGCAGGTGGATGTAACGCTCGCCGCCGCAGCTGAGGCTGGCCGGCGAAGCCGGCCAGCAAGCCGAAGCTGCGGTGGTGAGCGTTAAACCATCTGCGACGATAAGCTCGCGTGGGACTGCCGGAGCCTCGTAGCACCGGAGCCGTGACAGAAACCATGCCTGCTTGCATGCAACGTATACAGAACTGGATTTACTAAAAGCAATTGCAAGTAATTTAAGATTAGTTTAACTGTTTTCTTGTTCAAAATAAATAATTTTTCAAAAATTTACAATGTTTTTTTTTTCTGCATTACATTACACCAATTGAATATTCGATAAAATACATGGTTATACCATCTGAACATTACATCAAATGAACATTATACCTTTTGATCATTAGCGCAAATGTTGTTATAGCAAATAAATATTCGATGAACTGAAAATTCTGTCAAACGATATTATACACAGTGATGATTTCTTTAAACGTTGTTCGATTTAGTAATATTATATCAAACGTTGTTCTATCAAACAAGGGTGAACCGCACTAATGCACATTTCCTAATAACCCTTTGCCCGACTTGGGTTTGAACCCAGTGCTCAGCAGTCGTGCTTGTAATCACTTCACCTACGAGGTAATCAACCTCTATCTACTTACAACAAAATGGCCGTATAATGATCTATAGTGACCTAATAACGCAAACAAACTGACATTAATACGTTGCGATTGACAATCACATATTAACAAAGAACAATTAATTATCATTAATAGACATGGCGAAAAAAAAATCGGATCTTCGTGTTTGAAGCGGCATTGAGATGACAACGGGTAGGATTATGTTATAACCAATTAACACAGACCTTCCCATCCCTTCTGAAACAGTTAATTGTGAAGAAGAAAGGGGGAGTGTTATAGTGGTCTAGAGCTCAAATTACTTTGGTCGTTGAGTCACGCTCGTGTCGCGACCGGCCACGACCGGCGCCCTAGCATAACACAACACATTCCTCCTGTCAAACCGAGCTTCAAAATTCAAATGGAAAAAATACCAAGACTTGCAAGGACAAACCACTAAATTCTAGGGAAAAAATTGTACTTGGTTTAAATCTAGGTATTGGTGGCAAAAAAATGAAGCTCACTGAAATGGCATGGGTAAGTCCTGATTTGCAATTTAATGTTTTTTGTGTAGCTTGATATAGTTTAGTGCTTAAAATAATTGGCGTGTGATCGGTGATGACTTTTAACATGACCATTTGAAATGAGAACTTAGTTAATTTGTACATGTATGTGATTAGTGACTTACTATCATCATCTAATAATTATTATTGTAGTTTTTACTGCAAGAGATAAATCTACCCAAATGCCCTGTCTATATTATTGTTGTTACACCATTAATGACAAATGCTCACACTGACTAGACTGGTCCACTCAAATCTATGTGGTTTTTGTCTCGAAATATCATTTCAAGCACTAATCTACGTTATCTTCAGAGATTTTGACCTGTTCTGTTGTTCTCAGGCAATGTCGACTCAATCTAGCAATTTTTTTTATTATATGACGTACTATTAATAAAGACGAAAGATTTGATTGTTTGTTTGCACTGAATAGGCTCGGAAACTACTGAACCGATTTGAAAAATTCTTTCACTGTTGGGAAGCTACACTATCTCCGGCTGACATAGGCTATATTTTATCCCTCTGTTCCTACGGGAACGGGAACTACGCGGGTGAGACCGCGGGGCACTGCTAGCGACGTATAAAAGTGATTCCAATATCCTATTCACAGAAATAAATTATTTAATTTAATTTCGTGCCCTAGAAATCTGTTCTTTCCTGATTGTCAATTTTTTTATCACTTTTACTTGCAGCTCAACAAATATTTACATTTAAATTTGGAATCTGATACACCTACTTTAATCAACCCACTCAAATGAAAAGTTTCAATGGTATAACAGGTCTGAGTTCACAAAAAAAAAAAAAAACAATTTGCACAATAGACTCTCGATCTCGATTTCGCGCATACCAAAAGTTGCCTATTATTAAAACGAAACTAGTTTAAAAACCACTCGTAATATTTATGAATTTTTAATATTGAAAAGATTTATTGTTCATTGGTCGATAAATTATAATTTCTTCAAGTTAATGTTCACTCAATCGGCTCCCATTAAGTAGCGACTACTTTATTTTAAAATTTAAAAAAAAACCGGATCTGAGTGCTGGCCTTAGTTCAATGGATCCGTATAAGATTGTGATTTTGTTTTACGACTTATTTGAGTTTTTTTAATGACCAGCCAGTAGTAACAATCGCGACTTACGAGTTAGTAGGTAAATGGTAAAGGAAAACATTGTGGGGAAACCGGCAAGTCCCAAAAACTCGAAGACATGTGACATCCACCCTTCACTGGGCCTACGTGGTGGATTATGGCCCACTTCCTCCCACAGAGAGGAGGCCTGTGTCCCAGCAGGTAAGACCATAAGCTGATTATGCTTTAAGCATCGTAGAGAATCTGTCTTTGGAAGTCAAAAAATATATTTGTTACTCTATTACATACCCATTTTAAGCATTGGAAAACTAGTGAAATAAAAGTAGGTAATAAGTTAAAAGATGATAACAATTTAAAGCACATTTAGGTCCAACTGACTAGAAATTTCTGTAGGGAAAAATGATAAAAAAATCGGATACTAAATTTGTGGTGCCTCATGTCTAAATAATAAAAAATATTAAATAAATGAATGAGTTCCGTGTGGTGCTGGACGAAAAAGAATAGCACTATCCCATTTCTTCCCGTGGGTATCGTAGAATGCGACTAAGGGACTTACTAGAGAATGGGCAGTAGCGTTCTCTATGCATTTCACCACCATACTGTGATCGCCAACCCGCCTGCCTAACGTGGCGATTATTGCAAAATCCCCCTTTTGTGCGAGGCCTATGTCCAGCAGTGGACGGCTTTCGGCTGAAATGATGATGATGATATACATTTTAATGACAAGTCCGTTTCAATATTCCTCAACGGAACTCCAAAAGCTTTATAATAATCGCCCATTAAAACTGGAACAAGTGAAAACTGTCAAAAATCTAAATGTCAACCTGCGACCTTGCTCCAGACACGTCTGTGTTAATTATTTGTAGCATTTAAAGTACTTGCTGTTTTTACTTTCATTTTTTAACACATTCTTTTAGCACTTGCTTACATCCTTGTGTAGGTAAAACCCAAATGGAAGGTAATTCCTACGCTAAGAGTCTAAAATTTCCCAAAGATACCCTAACAAATTGGCCATTAATTTGTGGATTTTACCTTGTATTATTGGGGAGAAAACTTATTCCAACATCAGAATTAAAGTTCTTTTTGTCTGACTAATCACTTAAAAGACCTTAAAGTTATCCTGCCTCCGGATCTAGCCTTATTCAGACTCAAATAAATTAATAGCCACAAAGAAAAAAAAACTAATTTACAAAAAACCGCTCGACATTAATTACACGCTTTATTACTTTAATCGACATTATCAAACTAATAATAACAAACAGTAATTATTGCGTGACCGAAGCAGAGGCGAAGCTTCGAAATCGAAATTCGAATAGTTAGAGATCGCACGATAACGGGCATGACCTCGTCAGAACTTTGACGTTTGACGCTCGGATGTCAACCGATCCTTTATAATAATAATTAAAAGAGTTACTTTGTCCAGCCAAGGTCGCCATTATTTGAGCAGTTGAGCTATTCGGAGCGAGGTTGCGACGGACTTTTCACTCTGACGCAAGATATGCACGCACGTCGGAGGATATTATGTGATATGTTATTATATTTTCGTTATGGACAGTGTAATGGATGCTTTATTGCTGATGGTTGATTGCTGTGACATTGGACGTGGGTCTAACCCTTAATATTTTTTATTATGACTGCTGTAAAGGTTAAAGGTCGCGTCTTAATACGTCGGATGTGAACAATGTAACATTTGTGGCGTTTTTTCGGAAGAAATTGATTTTTAGAAGCAGGAGGTGGCTTGACGAGTTGGATAGGTTCTGTCAAAACTAGAAAGGAGTGAAGGGAGGCGTTTTCCTAGGAGTGAGACAACGTAAGCTAGTATTCGATGTTTTTGACTTTTCTATTCGATGTTTTTTTTTATGAGGTTGGGAAATCATAAAATAACTTCTCCCGCTCTGGGTGGATCAGGAGGGCGTGTCAGACTTTTACTGACTAAAACCCACCCGTGTTCCCTCAGTCGCCTGTGTGCCAGGGGCCACGGTATCTCTTTCGAACAACCCGCACCCCTGAAACAACACTCACCCGTGGTTGCTATTCGATGTTAGCTTTTGATAACGGAGACCTGCACCCTAATTGCGTAACTCACGATTAATCATAATTTGTTTCGTTGTGAAACAGATTGTTAAACCATTGCTTCATATGTTCGGAAAACGTGTCTGCTCAACAACGTAAATAACGCAATGACTATTGTGGAACTGTTAAAATGAAACCGATTATGATTGATCGTGAGTTACGCAATTAGGGTGCTGATTACATGTGAAAAGTGTACAACCGTTTGCGTCCAACTTGTTAGAGGGTTCGCAATAAAGTAGGAGTTAATTCAGTGGTCGCAAGCGCTACCGCTGAGCATGATCCTCTGTTCGGTTCCCAGGTTGGGCAAAGTGATAATTGATATTTTCGACAGGGATTTCTCATTAGCATAGCTGGATTTGTGCCCGGTTGCTGGCAATAGGCTCGCTCCCTATTACATGAGACTTAAACATAACAGCGGAATGTGGGAGTAATATATCCACGGTCACTGATCCACTCAATCTGTGTGGTTCTTTCTTCAAAAGCATTGCAGACACAAATCCACATGGTCTTCACATGATCTGACCAAGATTATGTCAGGACTTTAAAAGAGACTGTGACCTCTGAGTTTGTTTCGGCCTTTCTTCTCAGAGTAGTCAGATAGGAAACGCCGACCTCATCTAGTTTTCAAAACATTTTGTTTTAGTTTGTTTGTCATTTTTAGTTTGTACAAACTTTCTTATGGAAATAAAATCATTTATCACTTATTTAGTGGATTGGGTAACAAAAAAAAAAAAAAACACAGATATTTACTCTATTATTTAGCATGAAAATTACACATGCTTTTCAAGGCTCAAAAGCCAACGATTACCACGCCAACATTCTTGGGTCCCAAGACAAACCGATCACATAACCTCAACTTCCATATCCAGCACAAATCGATGAGATATTTTATAGAATCCTATACAGAAACCCATAGTGTCCGCGACGCAGCATGACATCATGTCAACGTTTTTCCTATTAATTACGTGTCTCATAATATTCCCATCGATGGAGAATACCGAACTCCGAAAGGCATGTAGCAGTAATTACCGTGTCATCAGTTATTTCTCTTATATGCCGCATCGCTATAACCAGAAAGGATTCACATGCATTCAGGAAATAATCAAAAAGCAATGATGATTACCGCCTGTGTTGTTCATTTATATTATAAAAGTTCATTACTGGACGTTATAGTTGAATAATTCACATTTTTTTAATATGTTCGTCGTGGTTCTAAGAAGTTTTAATTGGATTAGATATGTCTTCCTACAGGTGATATTAATCTAAAGATTAGGTATTGCAGTGATTATAAACTATTTGGTGATTCCAACCTCAGCGAGTCAATGTTACAAGATGGGCGGAGCAACGCCGTGTCCTCGTGGAGGTGATCGGTGGCGGCAAATCTTTTACCTCCGGCCCTGGTTCAGGCCATGCTATGGAGCGAGAGCGCATGGGTAGCCGTCACCTCCTCCTGCGAAGCAGTAATGCTCGCGGAGAGGGAGGCGGCGCACGTGAGCGAGAGGCAATATATGCGCCCTCACGGCGCGCGGCGCTAGTCGCCGCAGGAGATGCCCTGGGCATCGGGAATCCTAGGCCGATTCCCGGCCACCGTAGGCGCGGGCTTGCGGATGGCGAGTAATGGATAGCTTTTCGTCCAGTAAGGACCCAGCCCAGGTCGACGGCGCTTTGTGTTCCACGCGCACCTCAAAGAGATGTCAGCACCAACTCGTGGGGTCCGCAAGGGCCGATACCTGCCAGGGGTGCGGCTTGCTCGAAAGAGATACCGTGGCCCCTGGCACACAGGCATTTGAAGGAACACGAGTGGGTTTTAGTCAGTAAAAGTCTGACACGCCGTCCCGCTCCGCGCAGAGCAGAAGTTATGTGATGATTTCCCAAACGCAAAAAAAAAGCTTTACAAGGTTGGCAAAAATTGCAAGTGCCCACTTAGTTTGCCAAACAACGTGGCAATGCTGAGAGCCTTTTGGGCACTTTTCCCGTTGACAACGATGGGGATGAATTTTTTGATGCCTTGGATTTTCTCAGCAACGGGTGGACCTAGCAAGTTGAAATTTATACCAGATACTGAGGTCTATAGTCCCTATTAGATGTATAACATGGGCAAATTTAGATTTTCGTGAAGACTTGTGAATACCACTTTTACACACACATTTACCTTAATTTTCAAACTTTTTTATTTTTCGGAGTTTTCCCTTTACTTGTGCTATAAGACCTTGCTTTTAACCAAAATTTACAATTCTAGGTCAACCGGAAGTACCCTATAGGTTTTGGGACGAATACCTATATAGTAGTTCCCGTTGACCTAGAATCACGAAACGGCACGGTTGGCACAGTGGTTTAGCGATTGTCTGCTGCGCTGCGTGTCGCGGGTTCGATTCCCACACGGAACAAATATTTGTATGACTTACAAGTAGTTGTTCCGGGTCTGGCCGTTTGTGTAATGTGAGTTTAAATGTTTGTAAACGCACCCACAATACAGGAGAAATTCCTAGTGTGGGGCAACGTTTTTCAAAAATAAAATAAAGGGGTAACTTCAAAAAAAAAAAATTAAGGTAAATTTTGGTAATCACAAGTTTTCGCGAAGATATAAATTTACCCATATCTTTTTAATTATGGTGGTATAATAATGGGTAGGCACGGAATCCTCGGCGCACTAGTTCGACTCGCAATTGACCGGTTTTTTTTAAATTCCTGGTAAACTAGCAATAGGCGTAGTCAATTAAAATCATTTAAATTTAGAAAAGTGAAATTATAATAAAAAAAATTACCTGACACTCATAACATCACGGCTTGTTCCACCAAAAGGTTGGTAGAGGTATAGCTACAGTACATCCACATTTCGACAGTTATGTTTAAGTCCCATGTATTAGGGGCGAGCCTATTGCCATCAACCGGGTACAAATCCAGACTCCGGGCTGGTACTGAGATATCCCAGATAGAAAAACTTATAACAACTTGCCCGGCCTGGGAATCGAACGCAGGACCTAAATAAATAACTGTTGCTAAAATTACACTTCATACAAAGAAAATAGCACAAATAATTGATTTAACAGCTATAATAGTCTATTAAATTATCATAAAAGTTAACATCGCATTAAATCGTAACTTATAAAGTTGGTAATTATAATTAATTACAGCTACTTACTGTAGTTATTTACACACTTTGGTTAAATTTTCCACCTTGTATGGTTAAACTACACAGTTTTATTAATCCAATGAATTTTAATTAATTATAAGCTGGCGAGATGAACAGAGGTTGAAGTTAATTGTTTTGAACTATAGGGAATACTTAATAAACGTCTCATTGCAAGAACTCTAATTAAATCGGAAAATCACTTAATTTTATTGAGCAAAATTCAGTTTCGATTTAAATTAAATTTAAAGGAAAAAGCAGCCGAAATACATTTTAGTTTAAAATCTTGTACTTAAATCTGTAGATTATATATTATTATTATTATATTCTGTATATTATTTTATTGCACGGTTTTCTAGGATAGACCTAATACAACAACAACAACTGACAATATTATTTGACTATATCTTCTCTCTACAGGAAATAGAAAACCTCCTAAAATATGCCAAAACTATTAGGCAGGCGAAATACTCTCCATACTGCTTACAGTATTTTTATCTAACGAAGCGACGCGCGCTCTACTTGTGGTAACCAAGAGTACAAACACCCTATGGATGTATGCGTGAAGATGAGTAGCGCCAGCACGTAACACACACAATCGCATGCACACACACTCTTCTGACTTCGCTATCGTCTCGGACGATAGCGTACCAAGAGTTCCTGCTTCTTAGACACACATTCACGGCGTGTTCGTATACTCGCTAACCGCAAGTAGAGCGCGCGTCGCATTGTGAACTAAAAATACAGTACAAACAATAGGTATAACCGATGTCGTTTTAAATTTTGAGAACAATTTCCAGAAAATTGAAACTCCAATAAGTATCTAAGCCTTAAGGTTAACCTTTTTCATTTAAAATCAATCTATAGTTATATACTATTTCAAAGACAGTTCGATGACGCGTAATATACAACACTCCATAAGATTACTCCACGATGTGTATATATGTAATACACAACTCAACTGCTTATTTTCCCCAGTCCATTATTGTAATCAGACATGTAAATCATCTTGCTTGGAAGTTCCTTTAATGTGACGACTTCGTATATATTGCAAATAAACTAGAATCCAAGATCCATATAATTTCCATATTAATTTGCTATGGGACGTATTTTGCATCACATAAATCTGTATGATACCCTAGCTTCAGTTAGAGCTTCCGCAAACCGAGATTTAATAATAAAGATGGCGTATATGGTATGTGACACAGAGTGGCAAGTAAATGGAGTGAAAACGGGAACATCGCTACGAATCCTACAAGTCAGACGAGAGCAATTTTTAGTCCATCCACGTCAAGTGGGAAATGCTTTTTGTCAAACAAACTCGCCGATTTGACATTATACGACATATTCGCATCCAATCGTAACACTGCCTAGTTTTTGAAAACTAATGGGTTTAAGAACTGGAACGTCATTTACTTATGCCTCTGCAGCAGGAATTATACAGCATATGTCTTTTTTTAACTGTTTACATAGTGGATTGCGTATTTTTTACCTTTATTGTAGCGACATCTACACCGCCACATGCGAACTACTCATCACCCTAATCACACGCAAAATCTTGCATCTTGCAAGCGGAGTTTATCGCACAATTTGGACAATATAATGCTCTGACATCTCAATCGTCAGGTATCAGTCCGATCCAGTCTGTCCCTTACTGCCCTCTACCAGATAAGCCGAAGTCCGTATCCCACAAAGGGTGCCCTTAGAGAGCAGTTTCATTAGTCTTAAGTTTTTAAACTCCGGCTGGAACCCTTAATTTCTTAAGGTTACCACGGGCAATCCGGTTAAGCAGCCGACAACCTCATAGGTTGACCAGCGAGGGGTCATTCACAAAAAAAAAAAAACAGTGGCACTCCGGGAGTGCCGACAGAAGTGAAAACTTTAACAATTACGTGTGTATTTTTTGAATCGTCAGGATATATGTTTTGAATCGTCAGGAAACATTTTTTGGATCGTCAGGAAATATTTTTTGAATCGTCAGGAAATATTTTATTGTACAGGAAATACTTTTAAATGAAGTGTTTTTTATTCATTATACACAATATATGTACATACTTGTAAGAGGTGTCGGTAACGGGAACGGTAACAGTGTCGCGAGTTCATTGGTTTTTTTTTTTCATCTCAAAAAATGCCAACATGCATGTGTATCTATGTACCTTTATATTTATATACAGAGGTGTCGGTAACGGTAACAGTGTCACGAGTTTAATTGTTTTTTTCCATTTCAAAAAAAGCCCAACGCGTCTAAATAAGTTTTCACTTGAAAAAACAATCGTTGGGCAGCTCCCTACCAGACAGCACCCGTGTAGTCGGAGGATCCTCACTTTTCTAAGGAGGGTGACCCTGGTCCTTATACCTCCTTTCGTTTGCCGATTCGAGGTCTCTACCCAAGAACTAATCCCTGCTAAATAATTAATTAAATTTTATTGTTGCAGGTGCAAGGCCGCAATAGTTTGCTTGAGCTACAAGGAAAGATACGATGATTAAAGTGTACCTCCAGAAGAAACTCAAGGTCTTCAGCAATAACCAATCAGGTGATTATCGGCCATGTTTATAGATCGTAATTGTTATAAATAAGTAAGTAACAACTGATTACTAGTCTAAGACTGCAGTTGAGTCATTCCTATTTAATTTTATATTTAGAGCGGGCATTGTTTAATAATTCACATATACGAGTACGTTTCATATTTCTATCAAAACCTTGTAGGTCTAGCTACTTGTGGATATAACAAACATACCTCCCTTTGCAAAACACAGACAAGTTGCTTTTTTAACCTGTACTAACTGCTGGACAAAAATGCCCCGTATTTTTCTTGTGCTGTGCCATCTCCAGCCAATTGTCACGTCAGCGTATTTTAGACCTGCCTCGGTGACGACGCCTATATTCAGAAACCGAATGTGTGACTCTCCTGGCCCATCTATCTGATGCATCCTAAAGAGGGGTCACACCAGCATGGGGCATTTCAGCCTGCGGTGCTCAGTTCTTGGAGCTTTTGTTGCAGTTGACCTGCCGTAGCCGTAAACAGAACGACATCGTCTGCAAAAAGAAGGTTTGATAGCAATTATCGCCGATTGGAATGCATTTCGTTGCCGGTGTTGTTGTGTTAAAACATTTTAATAAACCTTTCTACAACAATGTTACTCCACCTTATTGAGAAACAGAATAATGATATCCATGGCTTTCAATTTCTATGAAAAAGTTTGGCATTTCAAGCCTTTTCCCTCAATGTAATAACCGTCGGTTAATTGTCAAATGCTTTAGTGATTGCATTCAGGTTGCTGATCATTCATCATTCATCATCTGCCTAGCCTTTCCCCAACTATATTGGAGTCAGCTTCCAGTCTAACCGGATGCAGCTGAATACCAGTATTTTACATGGAGCGACTGCCTATCTGACCTCCACAACCCAGTTACTGGGTAATACGATACCCTTGGTAAGACTGGTTGTAAGACTTTAGGGCTTCTGACGACCCGTAACGACAGTCAAAGATCCACAAATGACAGCCGGGACCAACGGCTTAACGTGATTTCCGAGGCACGGAGGGGTCTTGGTATGTAAAGATCCACCCATCCACGGACCAGCCGCGGCAAACATCATTCATCATTCATAAATTCTACGCGAGCTCCCTTAAATAGCATATAATAGGACTAGCTTACCGTCTGTTGGGATAGGTTAGCTCAAAGCTGCAATGCCTTTTTCCCCAAAAGGCCCTTCAAACATGGCCCTGCATTGTTAGAGTCACATAAAATCCTAATAATATAATATTTGGACCTTAAACGAGACCACGATCTCGAGTTTGTTTCAGATTTTCTTCTCAAAGATCAGTCAGCAAATGCCGGCGCCATCTAGTTTAAAAAAAGTATATAGGTACTTACATAAATTTACATTTAATTTCACTACGAAAACAACTTTTGTCCAGCAATGGACGATTTACGGCTGTTAATAATGAAGCTAGAATTTAACAAAAAAAAATTTATGTTTGAAAACCAGAGCTTTAAACACTGCAAATGCTACTTGTATAATTATCTAAGTGTTAATTCGTGCCAAGTAGATGGACTTTTAAAGTTCAATACAGCACATGTTGTTATTAATGTGACAGCTTGCTGGCTTTGATAATAACTCATGCGCAGGCACATACATCAAATATTTATGACAAACATTAATTTGCACCTATGTGTATGTTTATTGATTTTATTTACCACATATTATCAAGTTTTATCAACTGTGATGTCATTTTTTAACCGACTTCAAAAAGAAGGAGGTTATCAATTCGACATGTTTATATTATTATTATTAATTTTTTTATGTATGTTCGGGCATAACTCCGTCGTGTATTGATTGATTTGGAAAATTATATTATTTTTTGTTCGAAAGGGGTTTACTCTGAAATGGTCCCATAAAAATTTCATATAGATCTGATGATGCGTTTCGGAGACAGACAACGGAACTCTTCAAAAAATTACAGCAAATCAACCGCGAATGTTGCTATCGCATAAGTATGCTTTGTTTTGACCCCAAGGATGATGAAATTTCGAATTGGTGTGGGGTAGGTAACTAAAAAGTGAAAAATACAAACTTTTTCAAAAAAATAACAACCGACTTCCAAAAAACACTACAAAGTGCAAAATAACTTTAATTTCGGAAGGCGGTGTCAAATAATTAAAATACACAACCAAAGTCACCGACTTCCGAAATTAAAGTTATTTTGCACTTTGTAGTGTTTTTTGGAAGTCGGTTGTAATTTTTTTGAAAAAAGTTTTTCTTGGAAAAGAACTGTTATAAGTAATCTTATGCCCATATTATTTAAAATGTGTTGAGTAAATAGTTTGAGTCAGTCCACATCGTTTTACTAACCTTATCCCTATTTATTTATTTTGACTGTATTTACTTAGATGTTTATTAAATTTTTGATACCAAAATTTATAACGAGCGCTAATCCTGCCGACAAACTGTCACGCAGTTTGGCAGGTTTATAAAAGTTGTAAAAGTTTTGGTCCAAATAAATGATTTATTTATTTTTTATGCATTTTTCTTTCACTTACTTCTCTCTTAGTCGTCATCTTGATAGTAAGATAGTAACGCCCTTTCCTAGCCATATTATTTTGCGCTCCGTCTACCTAGGGTATGATTTTCGCTTAGAGTATGCGTCCTTTCATGTTTTTTTAGGACTTCCAGTCATCCACAGTCACACTCACGCAATGCATCATAGATCTCATCAATCGCTTTCTATCAGGCGTGATCGAGGTTAAGAGCAGGCCCATTTAGTAATAACAATAAAAAAATAACAAAAACTCAAAATATTTTCGTCATTGCTGCATCACATGCCTATAACTGATTTTCACATAGCATATAGCATTTCACATAGCTTTTCAGTCCTCGTTGCCACTTTCAGACTTCGTCTTATATTAAGAAAGAAAGAAAAAATCATTATTTATTGGACTTGCACAGGAATATCACAAACTTACTACAGTACAATACGATAACACATAAAAAAGAAAAACACTACTATGCTACACTACTATCCCTACTATCCCTACTAATATTATAAATGCGAAAGTAACTCTGTCTGTCTGTCTGTCTGTCTGTTACGCTTTCACGCCTTAACCGCTGAACCGATCGTCATGAAATTTGGCCGAGATATAGCCTGGGATATGGGTAAGGACATAGGCTACTTTTTTACGCGATAACCGACATCCACGCGGGCGGAGCCGCGGGCAAAAGCTAGTTAAAAATATATTCATTTCTTTTCATAGTTTTCGTGGGTGCCTACATAATTTTGACAACTGTTGAGATGTTGATTAAATTGATACTAAAATGCTGATTTGATTAATAAACTTAAATAAAACAGTAATTTAATTTGAGCACTGCCTTGAGTGGCATTAACCAAAAATCGTCCATAAGCATGCGATTCATTCATAAGTCTCAATTTATATAAAAAGCAATCATAAATCGTTATCAACATACATAGGTAATTAACCACCATATTTGATATACATATCTTACTATCTCTGGAATGTCCTGTATTAAGGAGTATTTTAAATTGCAAAAATATTCTAAATATACTTCGATAGCTAATTGACATGTGTGACTTATAACTCGACTAGCTTTTGCGAGCGGCTTCACCTTTGTGTATTTTAGAAGTTATCCCACAAAAACGTATTATCACGATAAAAAGTCCTTCCCTAGGATGCCATATATATCTCTCCTTGCCAAATTGTATCGAAATCCGTTGAGTACTTTAGGTGTTAAAAGCTAACCTGGCACATACTTTTTTTTTTTTTTTTTTTTTTTTTTTTTCTGGAATTGGCATCTCGCAGTTGACCTTGAGAGGCCGTGACTGCTCAACCGGACTTTCCTGTGAAGGTTTTTAGGAATCTAAAAGCCTCCAGCCAGGGCGTAAACCTACTTAAACCTAAAACGACTGCGCACTGAGGGCACCCCCTGTGGGGTACGAACCTCGGCTCAGGGAGTCGCTGGCGGGGGGGGGGGGGCAGCTAGTACTATCAGGGACAGGCTGGATCAAGATATTATTTTCATGATTATTAGACGGGGAATTTAAAGCTACTGGCTCAGCTGCAGCGCGGGCTGGCGCATCAACGAGCAAGGGACGGTCGGGGGTCTGATCGCTACTCGGGAGTCTTCGCGGGGCGCGAGGACCTCGGCGGCGAGGTCGGTAGGACGGTCGTCGTTTGTGTTTGTGTACTGTACTGGTGGCCCTATTCTTTTCTTGGAGAACAGTGATGGGGTCGTCTGAGTCTGAGAGGACATGTTTCGGCCTGCGAATACTACTGATTCTACTGGGGACATAACTAGCGGCCTTCACAATCAAGGGATTGCGATGTATCTCGGCTTTATCGAAGAAACGCTTCGAGTTGCGTTTCATAAATTGAGCAATAGTGGGCATTTTCAGATCGAGATGGAGGATCTCGTTCCGAACGTACCATGGGGAACCTGTGGCTTGGCGGAGGAAACGGTTTTGGAGGGTCTGCATCCTATGGATGTGTCGGGGGTGCTGGCACATACAAATTTATTTTGGAATTTATAATAAACTGTTGCCCGCGACTTCGCTTACAATCCAGGATCAAAAGTATCTTATATCCTTACTCAGGTCATGGATTATCTGTGTGCCAAAATTCATCTAAGGGTTTACATGAATTTTGGCAGAAAATTCAGCCGTTTTAGCGTGAAAACATAACAAACAAACAAAGTTACTTTCGCATTTAAAACAATACTAGTTTTGCCTGTGGCTCCGCCCGCGTGGATGTAGGTTATCGCATAAAAAAGTAGTCTATGTCCTTCTCCATATCCCAGGCTATATCTCTGCCAAATTTCATGACGATCGGTTTAGCGGTTTAGGCGTGAAAGCGTAACAGACAGACAGAGTTATTTTCGCATTTATAGTATTAAGTAGGAATTTTTAGGATAGTATATGGCTTCGAGTATTTAGAAATAGTGCTTCATTTAGAATTCTGATATTAATCGGAATCTACAGATACGGATCGTTGCTAAATAAAATGCTAAGTTAGTTATAAAATAACGTTTTAGGTAATACAGGTACAACGCTGCTTACCTACTGGAGGAAGACGACGTTACGATCCTGTTTGATGATAAGTAATACAGGATGTCTTGTAATAGAGAAATTGAATTATTTATGAATGGGATCGCCCCTTATGACCTACGAGTTAGTCATAGCTGGCGAAATGTGGGTGAACTAATATTTGAAGGCACACACGGCTAAACGTGAGCGACCACGTTTCAGTTCCATATGTCACTCGTGAAACGTGGTCGCTTACAATGGGCCTCATAAAAAGGCCCCAGTCACCCGAATGGCGATGGAGAGGGCTATGCTTGGAGTTTCCCTGTGTGATCGAATCAGGAATGAAGAGATCCGCAGGATAAACAAAGTAACCGACATAGCCCGAAGAATTGCCAAACTTAAGTGGCAGTGGGCAGGCACATTGCTCGCAGAACAGATGGCCGATGGGGCCAAAAAGTTCTGGAGTGACGACCGCGTACCGGAAGACGTAAAGTTGGAACGCCTCCCACAAGGTGGACAGATGACCTTGTGAGGGCCGCAGGAATCCGCTGGATGCGGGAAGCACAGAACCGTTCGAAGTGGCGGAGCTTGGGGGAGGCCTATGTCCAGCAGTGGACGTCTTTCGGCTGAAATGATGATGATGATGAAGGCACAAGTCAAGCTATAAATTTCCAGTTTACGCTGATCTCGCACTGTACGGAAAACCTACACAATTCAACATCAGCTTATACTGGAAATGTATCGCTTGATGTGTAGCCGTAGTAGTAGTAGTGTGTATACTTCTGCCCGCCAAATCGGAGGATATAGGCGTGAAGTATGAAAGTAACATTATGGAACGTTTTCGGAGTTCAATCATTTTTTAATTGTTGCAATGTTCTAGTACCTATCATATCATTTCTCTAGCCTGTTCTCAACTATGTCGGGGTCGGCTTCCAGTCTAACCGGATGCAGCTGAATACCTTTTTTACATGGAGCGACCGCCCATCTGACCTCCACAACTAAGTAACTGGGCAAAACGATACCCCTTGACTTACCAAGCAGTATCGTAGTTACCAGACTTTCAACCATACCACTGTCAGAGATCCACAAATGACAGCCAGAACCAACGGCTTAACATGCTTTCCGATGCATGTAGGGGTCTTGATATGTAAAGATGGTCATACTTCCACGGACTAACCGCAGCAAGCCCTTCTAGTACCTACCAATTCCCTATTATTCCTGTTGTTAATTTTAAAATTTCATAATAAATTCTCTCTCCGTCTAGTCTACCATTATAATTTTTTTTCCAATTCAAATTCAAACATCTTACCCCAAGTTCAATGAATCGAGAACCTACGAGTTCTCCGTAGGATGAGTTTATACGATGCTCCTTAAGTACCCACTCAAATGTATAATAGCACCACTAGAATGTAATCATTTGTTTGCGGCACCAGTAAGAACTACAGGTGCAATTCTATTGGCTCATTACACTGGCGAGCCGTAAAATAGACCCAGCTTTAAGAATGCCGGAACTAACTCAACATATCACCTTTACTGATGGCATTGCATTATTTTGTACATGTAACCACATCGCGTTATTAACAGAGGCAATATTGTTTAAGATAACCAATCTACAGCGTAATAAATAGACTAATGAGTGTCAATATCAAGTGGACCAATCATGGCATGCGCGCGCGCTGTTTTGTATAGAGCTGTTGATACCGCGTGTGTTTATTTGTAATAGTCTATAAAATGTAATATTAGTTGTGGTAAAAATATAAGTACTTTTCAAAAAACTTTTTTAATGAAATAAGTGTGTATATAAAATCCTTTGTTACAAACCTACCCATACTTGAGAGGGACACACTTTTTACTAATAACAAAAAATACTAAATTAATTTCATTTTTTCGTAAATTGTTATATACACATTCAAATATACATTTTAAACTCAAATAGTTACTCATCTGAGAAAAAATAATTTTCTAAATCAGAGGTATCAACCCCTCCAAAGAATACAGAGTAATGGTCAAAAATCGTGCGCCTGCGACGCCCGAAGGTCGTAACGACGCTGAGGCCGATCGGTCACCGCGAACAATGGCCATCTGTTGTAATTACTATTACTTATGACTTGTGCAACCGATAGTACCTCTGATACGATACACGGGCGATCATTCATGCCTACCACCACTACTGATTTTGAACGCGAGTGTACTTAGCAAGGGTGTACGGTAAATGGCTACGAATTTTTTGAAACATTAAAACAATTGAAGGAAGCAACTTAACAACATAAGAACTTTAAAGAATACACAAAAGTTTGACGGGAATTTTTCAAAATACCACCTATTTTGAAAAATTCACGTTGACCTTTGGAAACTTTGGAAAGTGAACGTTGCTTTCCTTAATTTTATACTTCATTTAAATTGAGGAAAAACACACCTACCTTTCAATAAGTTTTCCGCTTCTTTCTTTATTATCATTAAGTGTCTAAAGACTTCCAATTAATATAAAATGGTCTCCTTATTGTTAGATCTTTATTGTACTGTAAACAATTATGGCCGACAGAAATTAATTGTAACTGCAAGCGGAAAGCGCAGTAATGAGTTATGCAAGTGGTAGAAATGACTCACGTAAGTTAGTTCGTCATTCAGGGTCGCTATTAAGTTTTGTTATTTATTTTAAGAACGTGCACACAAACTTATAAAGCTGAATACAAAAAAAAAAAATTACAACACAAACATAATTATAAGATTTTATGACAAAAAGATATAAATTTTTTTTTTTTAACTCTTAGCTTCACCATAATATATGGATTAATTTAAAACTGAATTAAAAAAAAAATCTTTTTTTTTGCGAAACGAATAGTACATACCCAAGTCTTTGACATAAAATAATCAAAGTATTAGACAACCCTAGCCAGAGAACGCACAGAAAGAAAACACAATTCATTCCGTAGATGACAGAGTATCGATTTCTTTTGTTTTAGCTTATCTCTGCTCCGGAAATATCATATTTATCAGCATGAAATACAATTTGATGCATGTATTAACTTTCAACAGTGGCGATCATAAAAAAACGACACCTTTTAATGCAAACTTGTAAATATTTTTGTCCTGATTTAAGATTGAATACACAGAAAATATATAATACAAAATATTTTAGCGATTGGCCACCATTCTTCGTCCTTACAACTATTATAAGACTAATTTTATACCGCCGACAAGGAAAATTTTAAGCTTTTAGCGGAAACTTTTCAAAGTAATTGTTAACAAATTTCAAAGAAATCAATTAGTGGTCAATTTTGGCTTTAAAATTTGTAAAAGGGAGTTATTATGCGGTTGTTTCCTCTAGAGCATAAATATTCATTTAATTATTATAAAAATACCTTACGTCTTTTTTTTTTGTTTCTAGTTCTGGATAAAAAACAAAGTTGGAAATTATTGTTAATCAAATAGTTTCAAAGTGCTGTGTACTGTGCCTGAGTTCTAGACCGGGTAATTGAGACGTAATTTCATTAGATCTACAATAATTACTTAACATACTTTACTGCTAATATAATCATAGGAATTTGCTGCCGATTCATTGTTCTATGACGATATTTTGCAACAAGTTTCATCAGACACCGCTTCTTAAACTTGAAAAAACGTCTTTTTCAAAACCATCACAATTTAAAGTCACCGTTAAGTCTCATATTGTAATTTCAGGTGTTTTCTGGTTACTGAAAATGTATAAAGATCGTCTAAAATTTAGTGTCGTTTGAGTATTCGGGGGTTACACAACGGAAACCGAAATCGAAATCAATTGAGACGCAACGTTTTCTTCGTGACAAAACAAAATAATACAGTTTCCCCGTAATAAATAATGTAACAAAATTGACGCGTAAAATAAAATCATCAAATTGCGTGTTTGAGTAACAAAAACGAGATTGACCGAGATCTACATAGAGCGATAACGAAACGGTTTTCGATCGAATATCGGTTTCATTGTCCACCGCTACACGGAAGGCGATTGGTCGTAAGTAATTACTGTTTTGCACGTAACAATTGTGTAATAGTTATCGATATAAAAAATGTATCGATTTATGTGATCGAATCTATTTGTGCGATGAATGACGTGATGGTGTGGTTTCTCGGTATTTTGATTAAACAATTGTGTAATTCTGCGTCCGTTTTACACAAAAGGACGCTGGTGTGAATGTTGGCCATGAAAGCGAGACGTTTTACGATTCTTGATGCAGGTTGCATAAGAAAAATTGCAGTGTAAAATTATAAATAAATCATTTTCTTTATAAGTGTAGGTAATTTTACGTGTAAACACGTGATATTCTCAGTAACTGTTGTTTTAACTGTGCTGTTTTGAAACTGTCATTCTTTTTTTGTGTTCAATTGACTAATTTGTGTTTGTTATTCGTTATACTCACTCCTTATTCATAACATTACATGGGAGATTAACTGAAGGAACACGGGTGGGTTTTAGTCAGTAAAAGTCTGACACGCCCTCCTGCTCCACTCTGAGCGCGATAAGTTATTTTATGATTCTCCACCATCAAATCGAATCGTGCTTTCCAAGGCACGGGGGAGTCTTGGTATTTAAAGACGGTCGCCCATCGACGAACGAACCGCAGCAAGCGTAGCTTAACCTATTCATCATCATCATAACAGCCGAAAGACGTCCACTGCTGGACATAAGCCTCCCCCAAAAGGGGGGGTTCTGCCATAATCGCCACGCTTGGCAGGTGGGTTGGCGATTGCAGTATGGTGGTAAAATGTATAGAGAACGCTGCTGCCCATTCCCTAGTAAGTCCCTCAGTCGCCTTCTACGACACCCA
Source organism: Polymixis flavicincta (assembly GCA_949987655.1). NCBI lineage: Eukaryota > Metazoa > Arthropoda > Insecta > Lepidoptera > Noctuidae > Polymixis > Polymixis flavicincta. The sequence continues at coordinate 9,605,235 of OX465192.1, forward strand.
CGGGAAGAAATGGGACAGACCGTAACCTATTCGATCGACGTTATTACAAGTCCAATAAAGTGGATTTGCAATGTACAACCTTCTTTACAACTGAATTCAGTTTTTCATTGAGCCATTGACAGTTCGTAATGACGTATCTATTAATAGTAAATGTTTAAATGCTTGCAACCGCGAACTAATGATCATGATTAATGACTAAAAGGATATGTACAAAGTATCATTATCTTATGTTATGTCAATATTGTTCTTGTGGTGGTCGTTTAGTTGCACTCCGTCATCAATTAGCATTCATTTAGTGTGTAGAAAGTATGATGTACCTATTTAGGTACACTTTTTTAGTAATAAGTGTACAGTATGTCGATATGTGGTTTGCTGTTGTTTTGCAAGCTATACATTTGGGCCTTACATAAATCAGCCTATAATGTTCCCACTGCTGGGACACAGGTCTTTTATTGTATACACTATCCTTCCATACAGGTAGGTAGTAGTAGGTAATTTACAGTAGGCAGCAAATTAATGGATTACATTTTAAGAAAAATAATAGTAGGTGTATGTTTGTCGTCCGTCGTGAAATTCCTCACAGCCTACATTACAACTAATCGACATAATCCTATATGGGTTGATCTAAAACCTACACAACATAATAATCGATATTATTATTGATTATTGCAGTAGGTGCGACACTGACACGAAGTAACTACCTGCATTATTTGTGACGAAAAAAAAAAAAACAATCACAATACAAAAAGATTTATTGAGGCTTGTGGGAAATACCCATACGTAGCGCTCTTGGCTAAGTTATAACAGCGGCACGGATGACTCGATCAGGTTAAGCATCCCTTACCAAGGTTGGTCCGTGGATGGGTGATCATCTTTACATACCGAAACCCCTGTGGATCTTTGACAGTCGTTATGGGTCGTCAGGCACCCGAAAATCTGACAAACTTTCTTCTCAAGAGGTATCGTATAATGGCTTCTTCAACAGGCACGACGCGAAACTGGTAGAACAATTTCCATTAAGTTTTCATATAAATTGTTCTACGAGTGTTCTACGACCGTCGCGTCGCGCTAGCCTGCACGAGCCTTTACCCAATAACAGGGCTGTGGAGGTAAGATAGGCAGTGGGTCTAAGTAAAATACTGGTATTTAGCTGCTTCTGGTTAGACTGGAAGCCGACTCGAACGTAGTTGCGAAAAGATAGATGTGGGAAATACCAAATGTGGTCTCCAAGTGAGTTTGTCATCTATAGCTATACCTAAGAACTTTGCGTTACTATTTCTACTTTAAAATCACCGAAAGCAACATTAACTAGGGGTTTCTCAAGCCATCGGTTAAAGTACATTACTTTAGTTTTGTTCAGATTAATTACAAGATTATTATCATTATTGGCTTATTGACAAAACATAGCGCACTAAAGATATTTGTAAGGAATTGCCTATGTTTTACAAATAAAACTATTCTATTTTATGAAGAAGAAAACTACGACCACAGCGCCAATAAACAAAGACACAAAAAATTAATAGAACCCAATTAATTTGTAATTTTCGAAACACAACTCGATAATGTTTTCATTGTGTGTCCAACTTTACACAAAAAAACAAAATTGACGCATCGACTGCCTCACAAAGACCATCAGACAATTTAATAGGACTGTCAATGGCGCCTTAATTACTTCCTAATATTGACAAAGCGAGTTTTTGTTGCTCCCGGACCATTATGTCAAGCGAGGTTTGAAAAAACACAAGCATCGGTTCATTCCTAATACATCCTACTATTGACTTTAAGTTGGTCTCACTACTAAGTTGCTTATGGTTAGTTTACATACTCTGTGCACTAAACAGGCGCATGCAATAATAAACCATACCTTTAACGAGTCAAAGTCTATTTTCTGTTGGAACGTTGTGTGAAGTCGGGTGTTCTTAATGAATCCAATTATAGTATTACTTACAAATCACTTCTAGTTTGTTGTACTGTGAGTAATGTCCATCTTTGGATAGACTGTGGACATCAATAGCTAATGGATATGGAAATGGATTACATTCACGAGTAAGTGTTCTAGAAAAATCTCCATTTTAGTGTTAATTGGCGACACTTTGAAAGCTTCCTTGGCCTTCTCCGAAGCTTCTCATGAATATGCAAGTTTCTGGTAAGTCATGAAGTCTGCACCTTTATATCGAGTATTTATTAAGGTTATGAGTACCTTCCTAGACAAGAACGTGCACTCACCTATTGTTATCATTTGAGCCTAGTTGGTATGCTAAAAGCTTTAAAGGCAAGGCAAGCAATACTATGAAGTTTGTTCAATTTTTATATATATTTTGTTTGCCTTCAAACGTCTGCAGCTGCACATGGATCCAAACAGTATGACATTAGAGTCATCACACCTGTGAGTGCAGTGATGGCCCAGTTGAAGATCGTAAGTTCGAACCCTGATACGCGCTTTACTTCTGTAAATTATTTCGTCACCACTTGTCTGCGCTCAAAACGGTGAGAGGTTAGAACCAAAAGTTCGAAGACATGTGACATCTGCTAATCCGAACTGGACCCGAGTAGTGGATTACGGATTTACGGCCCTCTCCTTCGCACAAAGAGGAGGGCTGAGTCCCAGCAGTGGGACATTATAATCTTATTATGCTTATGCATCACGCCTCTGATTCGTTAGCGATTTTGATATCCTATTTTTAGATGAACAAGTTCCAAGGAGAAGCACAGTAACTTCATTTAGGAACAAGTCAAATCTAGAACAGTAGAAGCTGTAATTCTGTAACAAACGAAACCAGAACGAGAGCGAATGTATTATTCAGGCAGCTATCAGGGCGCGCGCACGGGCCTCACAAATTGTGCGCTCGCGCAGCCTCGCTAGATAACCGACACGTCACGAAGCTGGTGTAAGGAAGTCGGGTGATGGATGTTGAATGATCAGGAAGAATAGGATGTGTGTTCAACATGAAGTGACGTTTGTTGCAGAAATGGGTAATAAGGCGATGTGGCACTGTCTGAGACATGTAGTGGTTTGGTTTTAGGGAATATTCTGCTGTTGTAGAAAAAACAAAGTGGAATAGATTCTGCAATAATTAACAGAATATTTCATTGCAATAATATCCGTCCTCAGGTTTAAATTAAAAACAAATAAGGATGTTGTGGTCTGAAAAAAAAAACAAAACAAACACAAGTGAAAACTTCTTTAGGCGCATTTAGCACTTTTTGGGTGAACAAAAATCATGGAACTCGCGTCATCGTCACCGACGCTTTCCATGAGCTATATGTATACTGTGTAAACATGGGTGAACGAGCACACGGATGAGTCGCGCGTTGATGTCTTTTGGAAAAGTCCCTTTCTTTCATTAGGAAATTCTAATTCTTTTATCCCTTTCTTTCCCTTTATATTTTCATCCTAAAAATCTGTGCTGTTACCTTTAATGGCTCAAGTCGATCGCTCGTTTATCATTTTTTACCGAGATCAATCAGGACCAAGGACCCAATGAGAAATCCTGTATTGACTATTAAAATTAATTGATCAAGTTTTCACTTCTGTCGGCACTCCTGCCACGAGTGCCACGGTTTTTTTTTTTAATTATCGTTTTGTTTACATATGTAAAAATATGTACTTACTAGAAATACAGGAAAACGAGGATTTTCAATCATAGGGTAATAATTGCAAATGATGTTTTTACAAACAAAAATCATTTTAGAATCATAGATTGAATAAATTACGAATTACGAACAACGACAGTTTCGTAACATAGACATTGTATAAATTGTGAATAGAATGTGTTGAAGTAAAAATATTGGAGTGGGTACTCATCACATTTATTCTTTACACCAACACCAGAAGGCCAATTCTACTAATTAAAAACGTTCGCAGTGTCATATCGGCGACAATCGAATTTCAAAAAATTGACAAAAATGTATAGGAATTTTTGACAGATTGACACTGAGATCAGACTGTGAACGTTCTTAAAATTAGTAGAATTGCCCCTATGATATTCTATGAGAATGTATGTGATGACTGCCTGGGTTTCATCACTGCAGATCATCAAACACTTCACTTTATTACCACAAATCAAATACTTCACTTGAACTACTGCTGCTGCTACTTCTGTTTGTTGATTATGCGCAATCGTAAAAACTATGCATTCTGCAACCCACGTGGGCGCAATAATAATAACCGAAAACTTAGAAACAATCCACGGAGATCAATCAAACTGCCATCTTAAAAAAAACTTATTAGCGATCGACTGTGTGCAAAACTCCGGAGGAAACACAACTGAGAAGCGATGAGCTCAGCCGGTCAAAAGTGAAAACATTTGAGGGTAGGTATATTTTTATTATGGCGCATCCACACATGCCGCCGGCTTACAGGCTGCCTTGCCGCTGAATTTGCCGCCGGCTTTATAGACCGGTCTGCAGATGCGGTTTCGAAGCCGAAAGTAAACTGCCACCGGCAACCAAAAGCCGCGCGTGCCGCAGGCAAAAGATGCGCGTGTTGGCGGCCAGGCCGCCAGGTTGGCCGCTGGCCTTGCCGCTCCGCATGTGTGGATGCGCTATTAGACTTAAGGTTGATTTTTGAGGTTATCAATTCGGATGTTTATACAGGTTGAAATTGAAAACATGCGACAAACCGAAATGGGAGATTGTACTTATCATTTTGAACAACTTTTAGTAAGGGACCAAAGATGCAATCGCGAAAAAAAAAACAGCTGTTCCCTAAATTTTGACGAGTTATGCGAACATAAATTTAAGGAACAGCTGTTATTTTTGTCGCCGATCTTTATTCAATTTTGCCTTAAAATTTGTTTTAGAAAAAAAGTTATCAAAAGTCAAACTAGGCTGATAGTCAGTACTCGCAGCAGCCAATATGTTAATAACAATATAATAATGATAGGCCATATTTGGTGTATTTCCACTGCGTAGATTGCCCGGAGGATACGGTGGAGCATATGGTGGAGGTCTACCCGGCTTGGACGGAGCACCGCCGTGTCCTCGTGGAGGCGATCGGGGCGGCGGTCTCTCGGTCCAGGCCATGGTACGGAGCGAGAGTGCATGGGTAGCCGTCACCTGTTTCTGTGAAGCAGTAATGCTCGCGAAGAGGGAGGCGGCGCACGTGAGGGAGAGGCAGTATATGCGCCCCCACGGCCCTAGCCTCCGCAGGAGACGCCCTAGGCATCGGGAATACCAGGCTGATTCCCGGCTACTGCAGGCGCTGTCCAGTAATGACCAGGCCCGGGTCGATGGCGCGTTGTGTTCCACGCGCGCCTCAAAGAGATGTCAGCACCATCTGGTGGGGTCCACAAAGGCCGATGCTTGTCAGGGGTGTGGGTTGTTCAAGAGAGATACCGTGGGCCCTGGTACAAAGGCAACTGAAGAAACACGGGTCTGTTGTAGTCAGTAAAGGTCTCACACGCCCTGCTGTTCCACCCAGAGCGGGATAAGTTATTTGATGATTTCCCGAAATCATAAAAAAGGCCATATTGGTTTATTTGTTACGGTCGCGAATCATATTTTGTTCAACGTACAGCCTGACTACCTGCAAATTGCAAAAAAACGTATGAAAATTTTCATTTCCTGAACTACCCTGGAGCTTCCACCTTAAAATAACAATCTCATAGGCGATTGAAAGTGTAGCATGATGCAACTTTTAATAAAGAAATCCATCGCCTTTTTTACTGCACTCAATGATTTTACATACAATTTTTTGAACAAAGTACACTCGAGAGCAATGAATCCGGGTCACTTAAAGAATCCTAAAAATCTCGGAAACTAAAAATGCTAGGTTAATGCAATAAATTGTATTTAATAGACAATGTAATACTCCTTAAATGAAGGTATTAAAACTTCTTAGTTATTGTAAAGTTATATCATAAAAAAATCAAATTTGAAAAAGGGCCACTTTCGAAGATGGAACTACGAAATTGCAGCATTTGGTTTTGCTTTTGTTTGTAATCTGTCATTTATGTGGGTACATAAACCATGTTGATAGTGCTCTATATTCATTATTCAAGCTGAAATTATGTCGCTTACGCCTGAAGAATGCACCAGAATACTTACAATGCTGGAAACCGGCCGGAGTCAGCGCGATACAGCCAGGACTGTCGGTGTGTCGCTGTCAACAGTACAAAGAGTTCTCCGACGTTACGAAGAAACTGGTTCTAACCTACGCAGACCAGGAACGGGCAGAACCAGGTGTACCACAGCACGAGAAGACCGATACTTGGTGAACACCATGCTTCGAAATCGCTTTCTCACAGGAACTGAACTCACCAATCAGTTTCGACGCCTCGGAGGAAGTAACCCAAGTGCATGGACAGTAAGACGTCGGCTTGCTGAATCTAACTTAAAACCCCTTAGACCTGCAAATGGCCCTAAACTGGAGCGTGGGCATCGTATTTCAAGACTAAGATATGCCCAGAGCCACGTAAATTGGAGTATTGAAGATTGGTCAAAAGTTATGTTCTCCGACGAATCAAAATTTATGCTCTACAAGCACGATGGAAGACACAGAGTGTATCGAAGACCAGGGGAAAGATTCAAGCAAGCATGCATCGAAGAAAAAGTAGCCTACGGTGGTGGGTCTGTACTTGTGTGGGCCGGAATTTCTTCTGAAAGTCGCACAGAGCTGGTGATCATAGAAAACGGCTCTTTAACTAGCGTAAGATATGTGGAAGAAATTCTCAATGATCACGTTGGTCCATTTATGGTCAATTTAGGTGAGGATGCTATATTTATGCATGACAATGCCCGACCTCATACAGGTAGGATTGTGAATGACTACCTTCAAGAGATGAACATTACTCGTATGGAGTGGCCAGCGCGCAGCCCGGATATCAACCCGATCGAGCATGCTTGGGACGAGCTAGGCAGATGCGTAAAACAACGAAACCCTCCCCCAATCACGCTTCGTGAGCTCAAAATTGCTCTCACAGAGGAATGGGAGAATATTCCCCAAAATCGTATAAGGAACTTGGTGTACAGCATGCCAAACCGCGTAAACGCAGTAATGGAAGCACGAGGAGGCAATACGAAGTATTAAAATTCAAGAAAATCGTAATAAAGTTCAAAAATTTCATGTTTCCTATTTTTGTTTTAAGGAGAGATCAGCAGTTTTTTTCTTTATGTAATTTTGTGTTAATAAAATGTATTGTGACTCATATTTTTTTTACTTTCATTTAAGGAGTATTACATTGTCTATTAAATACAATTTATTGCATTAACCTATCATTTTTAGTTTCCGAGATTTTTAACATTCTTTAAGTGACCCGGATTCATTGCTCTCGAGTGTATTTCAATATACTATTTTGTGGTGATGAAACTTGTATCGAAAGCTTGATAGACAGTGCGTCAACCAATATGAAAGTCATTTGTTTAATCACCAGACCGTAACGACTTGCACAGTCTGTATAATATGCAAGTGATCATTGTTCAATCTTAAAATTAAATTGGTAAATGAAAAAAGTGTTTTTTTCACAGACAAAAAAAATACAAGTCCTATTACATCTGGCATACTGTAAAGCGCAAAAAAAAGAACGTATTCAACGATTGGATGAAAAATCTCGTGTGTATCAAACCTTAAACCGTTGCATCATTACTATTAGGTCTTTACCTATGAAATTGCCGTTCTGCAGTACTGGCCATTTCAAATCAAAATAATTTTTGTTTGGCTAAGAATTCTAATTTCAAATTAATTTTATTTTAAAAACATGGATTTTTTTTTCTAAAAGTACTTAGTCATTTCTTTATTGATTAGTGTTACATTTTCATCGCATTTCAATCTTTTTCGTCATCATGGATACGTTAAAATTTCGAGTAATTATGGAATATGAGTACCGTCGTGGCAGCAACGCGGCACAAGCGGCACGCAACATCAACGACGTTTACGGAGCTAACACTACAAACCAACGCACCACCTGTTATTGGTTTGCTCGCTTCCGTTCTGGAAATTTCGACCTGAAAAATGAACCTCGCGGTCGTCCGAAGACTTTGGTCGACAATGACGAATTAAAGGCGATTGTGGAAGCTGATGATACACAATCTACGGCTGAATTAGCAGCAGCTTTCGACGTTAGCGTCAAAACAATATTGGTCCATTTGCGTCAAATTGGCTAGGTAAAAAAGCTTGACAAATGGGTGCCCCACGAACTCAATGATCGCCAGCGCGAAGTACGCGTCGAGACGTGCCTTGCACTGCTCAACAGACACACAAATGAAGGAATTTTGAACCGCATTGTTACCTGCGATGAAAAATGGATTCTGTTTGATAACCGTAAGCGCTCAGCAAGTTGGTTGGATCCTGGTTCAGCACCTAAACAATGCCCTAAACGAAAACTTACCCCTAGAAAAGTGATGGTCACTGTTTGGTGGTCTAGCGCCGGTGTGATTCATCACAGCTTCTTACCAAACGGGGTGAGCATTACTGCAGATGTGTACTGTGAAGAACTGAACACAATGATGGAGAAGCTGGCGCATCTCCAACCAGCATTGGTCAATCGCTCGTCTCCGCTGCTCCTGCACGACAACGCGCGACCTCATACTGCACAGCAGACGGTCTCCAAGTTGCAAGAACTGGGGTTGGAAGCTCTCCGTCATCCGCCCTACTCACCAGACCTTGCGCCTACAGACTACTACTTTTTCCAGAATTTGGATAACTTCTTGGCGGGAAAAAAATTTAATACCCGAGAGGCAGTACAAAATGCCTTTGAAGAATTTGTTGCCTCCCGTCCAGCTGATTTCTTTAAGAAGGGCATCAATAAACTGCCACTGCGATGGCAAAGATGCATTGATTGCATGGGTGATTACTTCGATTAATACAAATAAAAAATTCATGAAAAAAATTCGTTTAAATTTTTTCATACAAAACGGCAATTTCATAGGTAAAGACCTATTATTACTGGTAGGCCCAACCCTTGGTACTAAACAGAGGCTTTCTTTGGTATTCCGAAGGAAAACAAGCGATGCCGACAACCATATACCAATGGGTACGTGACTTTTAACGGAAAAGCCCTACAATATAGTCAATCTAAATAAACAATCGGTAAGTTACCATGGTTACCACAGCCTACTTTCTTTCTTATCTTTCGAGCCACCTGCCGAACGGACGCGACTCGAATCGAGTGCTTGGATGCGAAGATCGATATCAAGCTGTTTCATAAAAAGTGTTCAAAGTCCATCTGAAGTATCGATTTTGCTAATCATGTTCAGAATAAAATTAATTACTGTTTTTTTTTACAGCAAGTAACTGTTGTTAACTTCACGCTACCTGTTGTTGTGGCAATTGTTCGATATTATTTAACAATAAACGTGTCGAATTGATAACCTCCTTCTTTTTGAAGTCGGTTAAATATAGACGAGTTTTAATTAATTTTTTTGCTTCCGGCAATTATTATGGAGTGTCAAACTCACGCCATTTCTTTTGCCCATTCGTTAAACTGTGAGCTATTGATAAACAAAAAAGATAGAAATAAACATTGCAATAAAATACACATTGTAATAAAAATAACTTCTTCTACACTTCAAAACGAATTTCACAAAAATTCGACACATATTTTTCGCGATTATTCGCAAAATAAAAATAAAACAAAATCCGAAACATCAATCGAACAAATGACAGTCGAACCGTCGAATTGCATCCAAATCTTTTTTCAAATATAAACGTCAAAATGATAATCGCGTGAAACTTCAATTGGGTGATTGATTTGTGACAAAAACTGTTTGTAGATAGCGAAATTGATCAGCAAAGATGTTTTTGTTCATTACTGAGAACGCAGTAACAGTGTTTTTGTTCACTGAGATGCGAGTCGATTCTGGTTCAGTTTTTTCGAAACATAATTACAATTATCTTTTTCCGAGAACTCCGTATAATAGTAGTATTTACATTGAAGGCAAACGGTATATTAAAATGTCATGACATGTTTGGGGGAAAGTGGAGCAGTTATTTATTGACACCAATATATTGAAGAGGCTTTCTCATTAAAGGGTCTTTTTAGCCCTCCATTTATAAGGCTTGTTATTCTTCCATCTTTTCACGTTTATTTTTCTGTTATAGGTGGGCAAACATACTCGACTTTACAAACAAAGCTGATATGCCCCTTGTACCTGCAAAATCAGTACCTTGTCTTGCCTCCAAACGAGGATGTAACTAACCTGAACCTCCAGGGTTTAAACACTTTCACCAAGAGATCACAACCGAATGCCACGCCTCCTCTTATTAACACATTTTGTTGACACCCTACATTGATAATCCAATTCATCATCTGCCTAGCCTTTTCCCAACTATGTTGTGGTCGGCTTCCAGTCTTACCAGACGCAGCTGAATACCAGTATTTTACATGGAACGCCTGCTTATCTGACCTCCATAACTTATTAACTGGATAATACGATACCCCTTGGTAAGACAGGTCAACTGACTTTCGGGCTTCTAACTACACGTAACGACTTCATTCACAAATGACAGCCGGAATCAACGGCTTAACGTGCTCTCCGAGAAATGGAGGGGTCTTGGTATGTAAATATGGTTACCCATCCATGGACCAACCGAGAAAAGCGTAGCTGAACTCAATACGACTGTTATTACGTAGCCCCTTTATATCCTATATGGTGGTATTGATAAAATAACTATGCAACACATAAATCATACACAAACCAGGCCTTATCAATACATCATCTAAACTTACCTTACAAAAACCTTCCTAAAAACCTCCTGACCAAACAATGCAGTTTAATTTCGTTATTTATATTAAACACAGCAGGCAGGAGGCCTTTGTATCGGCTAGTTCAAATCATAATAAGCCCCTGTAATCAGATACTGGAACACTTTTAATTTTGTTCTGACCTTCGTCTGTCGGGCATTCACGAATGAAAACGAGAGGCAGATTAACAATCGCGATCGTGCTGTACCTAGCAGCGATTGAAGAGTTTTATTGCTGTACTGCTGGTGACAGAACGGTTTGACTGGAACATACAATGTGTAACTAAAGTAATGTACATAGTCAAAGTATTTAGTTGGTTCAAAATCGTTCTTCGAATCGATTTCTGTCATTTTTAACGTAGCCGATTTTTATCCCATAAATAATTAAAACTCCGTAAATTACAGTCAGCGAGTTCTAGCACTTATCAGTGTACCGAGTGAGATTTTAATATTTTTGTTTGATCCAACTGTATCCTACTTCCTATTAATATTATAAGCTAGTTTTTGCCAGCGACTTCGCCCGCGCGGATATTTCATCCCCTATTTAATTCCCTTAGGGGTTGAATTTCGTAAAATCCTTCCTTATTCCTTGTCTATATTATAAAGGGAACCTCTGTGCAAAATTTCTGCTTTCTAGATCCAAGGGTTTGGGCTGGGCGTTGATGAGTCAGTCAGTCAGTCAGGACTTTTCTTTTTATTTATATAGATAGAAGATGTGAAAGTTTGTATGTTTGTTCCTCAATCACGCAAAAACGGTTGAACGGATTTGGATGGAATTTGGCGCACACGTAGTTAATAACCTGGATAAATATTAGGACAGTTTTTATCCAGGTTGTACGTTCCCGTGGGATAATTGCCGACCTCCACGTGGGTGAAGCCGTTGTCGAAAACTAGTGTTCAATGAAGATACACCTCCCATTGTCTCGCTCACTCTCACGCACTTTCACACTCACTCCAAAAAGTTTTCAACATTATGTCAAAATTGAAATACCTACTGAGATTGAGATTTTAAACTAGTTTGTAAGACAACAGAAGGTACCAATATTCTTATCAACAACAACAAGGTATCTTCTTGCTCTAAAATAATTAAGCATCAAAAAGGAGATCAGCAGAAAGCCTTGAAATTATTTCATCAAAATATTCAAGGTATTTCTTCCAAATTACTAGAAATAGAATTGTTTTTAGAAAAAACAAAGTTTGACATTGTTTGTTTCACTGAACATTGGTTAAAGGATTACCAAATGCTAATTAATTATGAAAACTATAGTGTGGGCAGTTGTTTTAACCGTAAATCTATGCAGCGTGGAGGTTCTATTATATTGCTAAAAAATTGTTTAAAATCTAAGCAACGTAATGACATAGTTGGTTTATCAGTGGAACATTGTATTGAACTGTCCTGTGTTGAGCTAGATATGCATGTTGTAGTGTGCGTGTACAGACCTCCTAATTATCAGAACTTTTCTTTATTTGAGTCAATAATGGAAGATACCCTAGCGAAACTTGCATCCAGTAATAAAGCCACAATTATATGTGGTGATTTTAATATCAATATTTTGGAACAAAATTCAAATAGCAGTAGATTACTAAGCCTTTTTAAATCGTTCAATTTATCGAATGTTTTTATAGAACCGACTAGAGTAACTCCAACTTCTGCTACTTGTATCGATAATATTTTCTGCGATTGTGAATATGTGGAGAAAGCCATCGTAAATTATCTGCCATCTGATCATAGTGGACAAACGGTTAATTTTAAGTTTAGAACACCTTTGCAAAAAGTGCAAATACAATTTAGACCAATAACGACGGGCAAATTAAATAAATTCAATAGTACCCTATACAATAAATTAAATGTTCTGGGCGTTAATAATATGGAAGATGCAAATAAATTATATGAGGATTTCTTTTCAGTAGTGCACACTGAATTCAGTAAAACTTTAGAAAAGAAAACCAAAAATATTTGCCCTCAATTTGTATTTAGTGACTGGGCTACTAGAGGTATTAGGATAAGCAGGGAAAGACTGTTCGAGCTGTATGGCCTTAAGCCTTACATTAATACCGAAACTTTCAACAAGTATGTTGCTACATATTCCAAAATTTTTAGAAATACCTGTAAGTTAGCTAAAGCCTTGTACATTAGCAACAAGATCCAAACAGCAGAGAATAAAATAAAAACAGTTTGGAAAGTAATTAATAACGAAACTGGTAGGAAAAAAATACGAAATAGGGATTATACATTGGAGACTTCGCGTGGTGCCATAAGCTCTAACATAGAAGTAGCTCAAGAATTTGTAAAATTCTTTACTAATATACCATCTAAAACGACGGATTCTTTAAATTCGTCCCCCGATGTCTCAATTGATTTATTAAGAGCGAACGTTCCAAGCTGTCCAGTTGAATTTCAATTTAAGCACATAACCCCTATAATAGTTTTAAAATCTTTTCGGCAAATCAAAATCAAATTGTCCGAAGATCTATGGGGAATGTCTATAAAAGTTTGTACATCCATAATCGAAACCATAGCACCATACTTGGCTTTAATATTTAATTTGTGTGTGGATCAAGGAGTCTTCCCAGATTTAATGAAATATAGTAAGGTTCTACCACTATTCAAATCTGGGGACAGCAAAGACGCCAACAATTATAGACCAGTATCCGTGCTGCCGGTATTCAGCAAGGTGTTCGAAAAGATAATGCTCAATCAAATGCTTAATCATTTTAATACCAACAAAATCTTACACGATCAGCAATATGGTTTCACCAAAGGACGTTGTACGACTGACGCCGGTGTTACCTTATTAAAACACATATTTGCAGCTTGGGAGGAGGCTCAGGATGCCATTGGAATTTTTTGTGACCTCTCCAAGGCATTTGACTGCGTTAATCACGAAACCTTGCTTTTAAAACTTGAGCATTACGGACTAGGTAAACTTGCGCTCAGTCTAGTAAAATCTTATTTAAATGATAGACAGCAAAAAGTTCATATAAATGGTGTCAATTCACATGGTTTAAAAATAAAAATGGGTGTTCCACAAGGCTCAATATTAGGTCCTTTCCTCTTTTTAGTATATATTAATGATCTTCCCCATTTATTAAAAAACCAACCACAAATGGTGTTATTTGCTGACGATACATCCTTAATTTTTAAAATAAATAGACGTGCATCAAATCTTGACGACGTAAATAATGCCCTACTGCTGGTACATAATTGGTTCACTGCTAATAATTTAGTGTTAAATGGGAAAAAAACTAAATGCATAAGATTTGCTTTACCAAATGTTAAAAGTACTGATTGTGACGTAGTATTGAATAAAGAGAAACTAGAATTCGTCGATAAAACTGTTTTCCTAGGAATCACGCTCGACGCAAAACTACAGTGGAGTCCTCATTTAACAGCTCTTGCAGGACGGCTAAGTTCAGCAGCATATGCTGTAAGAAAAATCTGCCAATTCACTAATGTAGAAACCGCGAGGCTAGTCTATTTCAGTTACTTTCATAGTATCATGTCATACGGTATTTTACTATGGGGACGGGCTGCAGATATCGAGTCTATTTTTATTCTGCAGAAAAGAGCCATTAGAGCAATATATGGCCTCCGTACGCGGGATTCTCTAAGGGAACTGTTCAAAGTTATTAATATCATGACGGTACCTTGTCAATATATCTATGAGAACATCATGTACGTTAGGAAAAACTTAAATCTTTTCAGTAAACGAGGTGAAAGACACACCATTAGAACGAGAAATAGGCACCAATTGGTTCAACCAGGCTTCAGACTGGCTAAAGTAGACTCATCCTTCATGGGGTACTGTTTAAAATGTTACAATAAAATACCTCCCCACATACTCGAACTGAATGAATCGAAATTTAAATCTTGTATAAAACGCACACTATGCAGCCATGCTTATTATAAGTTGGGGGATTACATCGCTGACAAAAATGCTTGGCTAAACGCTGCTTGTCCTGCTCCACAAGGTAGCTTAAACTAAATTGGATAACATTGAAAACATTGTTGGAGCTGCTGAAGACTGTAAAAGCTACATATCTTTGCATTGTATAAATTCAAATTTTTGTATTGTATAATTGCATAGCATATGTGTGAGCACTATGTTCCTACTATAAAGCAAACATTTACAGGGTACGTCTTTCATTGACTTGAATGTGCCCTGGCAGCTGAGAGTATGTCATGCTCACTCAAATGTCTCGTTGGTGGTGGCGTGTGTGTTGGATCATTAAGTTCCCTTCAAAATGGTTGAGCTGAATGGTGCTGATGCATACGTCATGTCCGTGAACGGGCGCCGCCAGTAGGGACTGGTCATCTCTTAGCTCCCACGGCTTATTTTAATTGTTATTTTATTTTAATTACGGACGCTTTTAATGTGCACTTTTTACATCGTTCTCACATTGATAATTTCAACATAAT
This sequence comes from Polymixis flavicincta, assembly GCA_949987655.1. Lineage (NCBI taxonomy): Eukaryota > Metazoa > Arthropoda > Insecta > Lepidoptera > Noctuidae > Polymixis > Polymixis flavicincta. The sequence continues at coordinate 9,620,336 of OX465192.1, forward strand.
GATGTAACCAACTTTTTGTAACAAAATCTTGATTTTAAAAGAGTGTCCATGGAGTTTCTTGCCCGTTCTTCTCCATAGGTACCTACGCTTTGGAATGGGCAACTAGCTTCATCTTTCTAACTCACCGTCCTTGACAATTCAAAAGTGCCTGTAATTGGTTTATTTGAAATAAATGCTTTGAGTTGAGTTGAGTTGAGTTGAGATGTTGTATTTCAAAAGTAACCTTTCTAATTCATTCACACATAAAATTCATCAGTAAAATTGTAAATTGATTACATAATTGGTATATTAATAATATCAAAATGTTTCAGTAACAGTTTCCTCCGTGACAGTACCAATGCGCCCAATGGACGGGCGTTGCCGCGAAGCCTTCGACTGGCCGGCACGTGCGCAAGCGACGCAAAAGTGACGTTATCTGTTCCTCAAACGTGTTTGAATAAGATATAAATAAAATAAAATGTTGCATCAAGGAAGCGAGGAGCTTGTGGCTAATAATAAAAGCCGGACGGGTTGATCGATCAGGTTAAGAAACGCTTGCCGCAGTTGATCCGTGGATGGGTGACCAACTTTTCATACCAAGACCCCTCCGTGCCTCGGAAAGTACAATAAGCCAGTTGTCCGGCTCTCATTCGTGGATCTTTGGCAGTCGTTTCGAGTCCGTCATAAGCCTGAAAGTCTGAAAACCAGTCTTACCAATGAGTGTCGTATTACCCAGTAACTGGGTTGTTGAGATCAAATATGAAATAGTCAGGTGCTCTATGTAAAATACTGCTCTATGAAACCGATCCCAACATAGGTGGGAAAGAGCTACGCAGATGATGGTGATGTAGTTGCATCAAGGAAGCATTTTATATAATAAAACTAGCTGACCCGGCAAACGTTGTTTTGCCTTATCCCTTATCACTTAGGGGTATGGAAAATAGATAGTAGCCGATTCTCAGACCTACTGAATACGCATATAAAATTTTGTAAAAATTGGTAAAGCCGTTTCGGAGGAGTGCGGTAACTAACATTGTGACATGGAAATTTTATATATGAGATTATAAATTTAGTTAATGAGTATTAAAGGTAAACTGAAGAAATGCGTTATAATTGGTTTTGTGGAACTTGTCAATTTTGTATTTTCTTCTTGAATTAAATGGAAGCGTAGCGTAGATGCTGAAACAGATAGTACTTGAAGGTACATTCATAAAAATTAATACGTTTATTTAAAAGAAAGAATACCGTATATTTGAACACAGTTCGTGAAACACAAAATACAATAAAAATAAAAGTGAAAAAAGAAAAACAAGGAGTCTAAAAGAGGAAATAATTATAGTGACCTTATTTGTGATGGTCTTCAGAAAGCTCAGATGCGTATTAATTGCAGCAGCCGTGCTGCAAGGAAACGGCGTCAGATAATATTGTCGTACGATCTCACGATCTATAGCTGGGCAACTAAAATGCTTTCAAATACATTGTTACTACACGAGTGGCCCTAAAGACTGCATTCATATTTCTTCATAAATTAAGTAATCACGAAAAAAGCTCAGTTGAGTCGTGAATGTGTCATAAAAAGAACATGCTTGACATTCTTTAGATCGTAAGATGATAGAGATGATAATCTTTGTGTGTGCTCCTGTTGTCGCAGCCTCATTAAGCAGGTACTCGTATGTAGCAAGATCGCTTGAAAAAAACGTGTGCGGTCGGGGAACTCCCGTCATGAACCAAGTTTCTTACGCGATACTAGCACGCACACACACGTATAAAATAGAAAGAGAGAAAAAGAGATATTCGCATAACGTTTTTTTCTGCCTAGCTTTTCTCAACTATGTTGGGGATAGCTTCTAGTGAAACCAGATGCAGTTTATAACATGAAGCGACTGCCTATCTGACCTCCACAACCCAGTTACTGGGTAATACTTACGGCACCCGTTGCTGTGACTGATTGTCAGACTTTCGGGCTTCTGGCGGCCCGTAACAACTGCTTGAGATCTAAAAATGACAACCGAGACTAAAGTCTAAATGTGCTTTCCGAGTTAAGGACGGGTCTTGATATGTGTAGATGGTCACCCATCCACGGACCAACTGCGGCAAGCGTAGCTTAACCTGATCGATTGATCCGCTTAACTAGCCTCTACTACTTAGCCACAAGCCCGTCTTCCAAAAAATGCAATTACGAAAGTAATTTTGAAACAATTGGGTTTTTATGGAAAATACCACCAAGATCTTTCAGGTTGGTTTTTACGAGTACACATATATCATATAGCTGTTAATTAAGCAAAAAATTCCTTTGGTCAAACAAGGGCTTGTTCTGACCACTAACACTTGGAAATTCTTTTAAAATATTAAAACGTATAGACCCTTTTACCTAGAAGCGGCTGATTCACTGTGTGACGTGACGGACAAACTGACCTCAGTCATAAACGTTGACATTGCAATATCTGACTAATTAAAATGAATGGATAAAAAAACGTACAATTAGGTTACAAGAAAATTAAATTATAGGAAAAGTTTTTATCCAGTGCGCAAATTGTAACCATGAATTCAGCATATATCATTCTAGACCCCGCGGGCGCAGAAATTTTTCGCCGGTTATGCCTACAAAAAAAATTCAGCTGTTCCATACATTTTGACCACGTATGTATTGCACTTTTCTATGAAACAGCTGATTTTTTTTAAATAATCGGCGAAAAATTTCTGCGGTAGGGGACCAAAGGTCTGAAATGATATGCTGAATTCATGGTTACAGTTTGCGCACTGGATAAAAACTTACCCTGTATACACAGTGAAATGAAATTATTTGAAATTGATTATTGACTTCAAATTGCCCGTATATTCAAATCACAACTATCACAAGCGTTAATTTTTTGGCAGTTGTATGAAATGGTTGTCTATTATACGGCAAATTGTCAATTTGCTTTTGCTTAATTAATTTCCCCGACTGAACAACAATAGTAAGAAAATTCCTGTTAAATTCAGGAATATAGTGACGAGCATGTACTCCTATAAAAATTTGTCAATTAAAACAAGCAAAAGTTGCTAGGTACAGCATACATTTATGGTTTCTCCAAAAATAGATTTATCACTTCCGCATCCGTCATTAAAATACGGAAAGAGTGACATCATGAAAGCTCGGATTATGCTTTAATTTATTTTTAATGCCCTAGAAAGCCGTGGAAAAATTTGTCGACAATGATTCCGCTTTATTTTTAGCATAGTGTCATTATTTTGGCAAGGTTGATTTAAAACGAAAGCTTTGTTCAACTGTTAATGTGCGTGACAAAGTCTGTGAATAAAAAGTTACATTTTTCTCCTGCAATTTTTTTAAAAATAAACTCTTTTTTCTGTGGTATCTACCCTACAAATTCGTATACCTTTACTCACCAAACAAATAACAGTGGCAGAAAGTTATTATAACATCGTCAACATACACTTACGGTCTTATTCATAAAAAGTTATCGAACATCTAAACAGTTGCTAAAGTCTGGTTTCTTATTTAAAACTAGACTTTAGCAATTAGCAACTGTTTAAGTTAACCCAAAAACCATCAATCAGAAATTTACCAAATAAATATGGATCCACGATATAAGTATAACCGGGTTTTAAAACAAAAATAAGAATTTTTCAAATCAGTTTTGAATGACGAGGTTATCTGCCTTTTTTTTGTAATCGGTGCAAAATATAAGAAGCGAATGGAGTCACCTCTCTGTTTCGCTTTACTAGATGATCTTTCACCTAAGTGAAATTAATTTACCTAAGTGACATTTACCATGTACCAACTAATACATAAAACGCACTTAATTTAGACTTAAAAACATCGATACGATCAAATTATAAATACCTTTTTTTTTTGTTTTCGGAGGAAACCATCAAAAACTCCCGCGCGGCTGGGGTGTTTTTGGTGAGGTTAAAATACTTTGGTGGTTACATGGAAGGGGCACCGTTACCTCTTAAAAGAGTTCTGTGCAAGGCCTATTATGGCACATCTCTGGGGAGACAGCAAAGGGGTCTCCCCGAATTCTGGCTCTGCAAGTTTACGAAGCAGCATGCGACCAGTGTGCGTCAGCCCTGAGGTCATTCAGGCGGACAGAGTCCCCACTCTGACCTCCCGCGACCCCTAATTCCCGTCTGCCTAATGTTAAATATCTACCAAAGACATTTTTTGAAGCCACATTTTTACCCTCTAACTCACAAACACTGAATGAAGTTACAGCAGGAGTAAGAGGTTATTGTTATGTGGAGGTGAGACTGAAGATTGACAATAATTAATCTTTAGTGGTCGGTACATTATTCAAGATAAGACTATTTGCAGACAAGACTACAGGCAAATAACCTTTTTTTATATCACATAAACAACTGGACAAGATAAACACACAATTTGCATAGGTAATCAAATAATTATAATATAATTGCGGCCGAACTCAGCCGCACCTGACCAGTGCAAAGATAATCTCGACTAAATGCACTGTTAAAATGTCGTTTTGAATGATCGAATCCGGCTCTTTGTTTCTCTGCAAAACCAGTTTTGTGATTTTCTAAAGATAAGTATTATTATTGTGTAATGTGGACTAGTACACTTCGATATATCGAATCAAACTCGCAATAGTTAAATGATGAAGTACGATTTTTTTAAGTGGCCTTGCTAATGGTCAAACATGGCGGACTAAATTTAGTTTTTTTTTTTCTTTTTGTCAAATCTGGGAGTCACGTTCTGTTTTTGAACTTGTCTGTGCCATTTTTTCTTAATTGTAGGAAAGAGTTTTAAACACTTTTTAAAATGCTAAATGCCTACATTTAATCGAGGCCTTGTACTTGTTGTATTATGCTTATCTTGAAGGATATGCTTGTGCATAGTAGCCCTACAACCGTTTGACAGTTAAGTAGGAGCTGGAATCACGACCTCTCGATCACCTGTCAGTGGCTTACCCGAGCAGGCTGATGACGTTTCAAAATTATGATTTATTGTAAAAGATTGGAAGTTTCATTCAACGTCTATTTATTGTAAGTAGTGGTCGCCCAGTGGGCGACATTTGATCATAATTCATTTAAATATAAATACATTCAGATATAAACATATTAGCTTTGTGCACTCCTTCGCCATTTAAACTTTAAATGTGCCAAATTTCATACTCTTCCGTCCGAGTAATTTTTGTAAAAAATTAAATTAAAAATTTAAAAAACCCCCGACCCAAACAAAAACTCTAAAAAGTAAAAAAATAATATTTATGGGCCTTTTAATTTGAACGTAATATTTTGATCAGGGCATTGTCAAGTCGGGGGACGGCTAGGCCTCTGTTTGGCGTTTTCATTGACCGTCCCCCGACTTGACAATGCCCTGATCAAAATATTACGTTCAAATTAAAAGGCCCATAAATATTATTTTTTTACTTTTTAGAGTTTTTGTTTGGGTCGGGGGTTTTTTAAATTTTTAATTTAATTTTTATTTCTTGATTTTTAAACTTAATTTCTCCCTTAAATCGCCATTTATCTATAATCTATCCATTGAGACCTTTTCAATGAGCCCAAACACGATACTTCTGCTGTTTGTTGGTGAATAACTTGGGTTTCCTGGAAATTCCAGGTGTTGCTCCAACATCAGTTCAAGGTTATTTTATTCGTCTAATATCATTGAAGTAATATAATCCCAAATTTTGAGTTGATCAGAGGCTAAAATCCCTTTTTCAACCAGAAAAGAGCTGATAATCTTCAAACGGCTAAACCGATTTTGATGAAACATATCTAAGAACACTCCCGACTAATACACCTTTCAAACAAAAAAAAACTAAATCAAAATCGGTTCATCCGTTCGGGAGCTACGTTGCCTCAGACAGACACACACACACACACACACACATACACACACACACAGACACGTCAAACTTATAACACCCCGTCGTTTTTGCGTCGGGGGTTAAAAATGGGTAAAACGTTTTTGCTTCCGTATTAATATTTAGCTAAGTTACCTAAATAACATAGTAAAATATGGAGTAACATAAATAAAAACCACAGAACCAGTTTCACATTAGTTTTACAAATCTCTTGGAAAAGCTTTAAACACCTGTTTGTCTAGTTAATCCAGTGGGATTAGGCTGCTTTTTTATTGCCAAGAAAAAGCCTCTTAATAAAAAAACTTTTTCCAAAAAAAAAATAACTGATTTCAGGTAAAACATTACAAGTGAAAAATAAATTTAATTTCGGAAGTCGGAGACTTTGGAAATGTATTTTAATTTTATGTCACCGCCTTCCGAAATTCCGGAAGTAGGTTGTATTTTTTTTTTTTGGAAAAAGGTTTTATTTTTCATTTTTTAGTTATAGCACCTACCTACCCCACACCAATTCGAAATGTCATCTTCCTTGGGGTCAAAACAATACATTTTTATGCGAAAGCAGCAATCGCGGTTGATTTGCGCTTATTATTTGAAGAGTTCCTTTCTCTGTCTCCAAAACACATAATCAAAACTATATGAAAATTAAATGGGACCATTTCGGTTCGGGATAAACCCCTTTCGGACAAAACAATATAATTTTGCAAATGTCTAAAGATGACGGAGTTATGTCCGAACATATGTATATATTAATATACATGAAGTCATCAATTTTTTTTTAAACATGTCGAATTGATAACCTCCTGATTTTTGAAGTCGATTAAAAAAGGAACTAACTCCTCTTACGGGTTTTCATTATCGTACCTAAGTAGATATCCAGTGTCCAATAAAGTGTCAGTTCCAATCATAAAACATCAACATTTTATGTTTCCTTTCAACAAACCACTTTTCTGAACCACATGACATTCGTAATACCTCAACGCGGAAAGCCGGTGAATCAGACAGCCCTCGGAGGCGCGGGCGCAGGAGCGAGGTCGCAGCGCCGCCGACCGGAGCTCGTGATACCAACTCCATCATGCCCGCAACGCCACGCCTCTGTGTAATTGTTATTTTAATCTATGCACCCTATAGATTCACGATCAGTTTCGTTCAAACTGGGTTTCTGTTAAATTTATAACAATAGATTATTTACATTGAATTTGCATTTACAGACATTCAGTAAGACTCAAGTTTTCGATTTTGATTTTTTGATGATCGAATTTGAAAGTGACAGTCACTACTAAAATCACCTGCAATACGAAAAGGTTAATTTAATAACAGACACATAAAAAAAATGTGAATCAAAACTTTCATGTATGAAAAAGCGGCATAAATGGGTGTAATGATGTAATCATATTGCAGAAATGTCCCAAAAAAGCTCTATCAAAGATATATCAATTACCCGATGAGTTAAGTAGAATTTAACAATAAATATTACGCTTGTGTTCTTTCGTTTTTATAATGACGCAGGAACCTCTTTTGGTTTCTTTGTAGACATCAGAAGGATTATCACATAACTAGTATTCTAATAATATACGTATTCAAATTAAACACAACGTAATCAAAACTTGTTTCTTATCAAACTAGAATCTCAGTGATCGAATAAAAAAAAGCATCCGTCACTGTGGTCTGCGCGTACGCACGACAAATGGGCGCGGTCACTATTATTGCATCTATTTCAGTTGTAATTTATTCTAAATTCTACTACACAAGAAACATATTTATTACCACTTTTATTTACATGTAATTACCCACTTAGGCCTAAGATTTTCCAACACGAGCCTATGTAGCTTTTATGGAACAAATAAATTAAAATTTTATGATCTTTTATTGACTGGGTACCTAATTGAATAATAAAAATAATTATGTTATAAACCAAGCTATTCTTAATTGAATAGAACGTTACCTTAAATTATGCGTTTCACATAAACGCATAATTTAAGGTAACGTTAAAGATTAATTTTGCAATCAGAAGACAAATCATAACAGAAAGAAGGAATTTCTATTTTATCAATTCTATACCTACCCAATTAGACACGTAGAAAAGGGTGCAGTTGGGGGACCCCGCCAGGAACGAAGTTCCTTACGCGATAGTAGCACGCACACTCACTCGTATTTAAAATAACACTGAGAGAGAGGACGTGTGAAAGTAGGCAAGTTGTCGCCATCTTGAATTTCCCCTGACACCAGGCTGCAGGCAGTCTAGGGAAGCAATGTCATCCTTGGATGGCAGGCTGACCAGACGTCTGTTACGCTTGGACAGAAAAGATCTGCGTCTGGTGACTGGAACCGTCACAGGACACTGCCCGCTAGTGCAGGGCTTGCATGGAGGTCGAGGAAACCGTTGCGCATATGCTTTTCGAATACACAGGCGTAGCACAGATTAGAACAGAAACCCTCGGGGCACCCAAATGTTACACGAATATTCTCAACAAACCAGGAGTTATAGCCAACTTTTGGAGGGAGGTGGGCTAGCTGGAATAATATACCAAAAGACCGCCATGGCTCACGCACAATGGTCCACTTGAGGGACTAAGTGCGGAAACCAAACCCATAACATAGAACATAGGCTTTAGCATCCACAAAAATCACGAAAACGCCACCCATGGCAAAAATAATTAAAGTTTTCGCAGCCGCCATCTTGGACTTTCAATTTGACTTCACTACCCTCGAAAACTATGAAAACAATACCTTGAAGAAAATTTTTGGATTTTCATTTGATCTTACTATCGGTTTTAGCACTCTCGAATATCATTGAAACTATCTCTCTAAAGTCGTAGGTCTCTCCATGCGACTTTAGAGAAATAGTGTTGATGATTTTTAATGGCAACGATTTTTCGTTATGTAACGATTTCTACCAGTCAATTCTTACCGCAAAGAACTTCGTTGCAAAACTTCATCTAAAAACAAAGTTGACAATAGTATAGTAAAGATAATTAAGTCAAACCCATCATCAAAATAAAGAGATAACCTAAGAAACAAAAGCAAAAAGTAATTAGAAATCTGATTACCAACACAATAAAATCCTAATAGTTTCAACTACAATGCATACGATCACTTTCATCTTCATTTAAGTTCAGAAAAAAAAAACAGAAAAAAAAAAGAAGAACGCTCCACGGACAGCGAAAGCAATCGAGATAACCGCTAAAGATTTGTAATTAGATCTTTGACACAAAAAAGGCATGGAGTTTAGTGTTGTCCGTCAATTCGTTTAGATTAGCTATTCTAATCGAGATAGCTGCATCATTGTGGCAATTGTACAGAGCTCTACTGTGACTTGTTACTTTCGTATGCCAGAGAACAAGCTACTAAACTGTGCTTTTGTAGTGTGATTTGTCGTCACAATACTTTGCTTCCTTGCAATAAAAACTACTTAATTTACTGCAGTCACTAATTTACTCTTTGCAAGAGTTAGATCAAGATGGCCCTAGATAAGTATGCCTGCAAGGATTTGGCCTTTGCTCAGCAGTGAGACAGCGGAGGCTAGTATATTAAAAAAGTGCGGTAAATTTAGTAATTTCACTTTTGTTGTTCTTTAGGTACGGAGTGGTCATTAAGAGGCCAGTCTCTACCAATACCGTCTTCAGATAAATGTGGAATTATCGTCAACGATGTATGAGCCACTTCGATTGAAAAGACAGCAAGAAAGTGCTCAAAATGAGACGACTTCTATCAGCAAATTACCCATCAATGATTACTATCTCTTATCGCTAAAGATCAAACGCGTTTGTCTATATACACATACAATTACTAAGAACACGGCAACGTCAAAAACAATTACCGCCATACAACGCTTGCTCGAGTCAGAGCTTACAATTTCCCCCAGCATCCATTGCGGCGTCCGCCCTTTTGCACTTAACCTAATAACGGTTGCAATCTCGGCCGGTATTGCTGTCGAAATTGCGGGGTCATCTATCCGGGCACTAATTGAGACAGTTTAGCTTAAGACAGTGCCCGGTCGACAGACGTCCGTAAATTGGCCGTTTACGGTGAAAGTCAGGACCATCAGGGCCCTATGTGGAAATGTTAAAGTTCATTGTAGCTCCTGATATTACAGGCACGTTATGGTGTTGCTTCGCTCCGGGGCGCTGTCCGAGGTTCTGGCCGCATTTACGGTAAGGTCGAATGCACTGCCACTGTTATTATTTTATAATACGGAATTGAAGGCAGTCGGTGCAGTTTAATATCGTTTTAGCTAGCAATTTGTAGTTGCATGCCACTTACCTAGTTATGTAATTTAACGATGGCGAAAAAAAATAACTGATTGAAGGTTGTATTATAAATTTACAATAAAATCGAAAATAAGGACTGTCTCCCTACTCTTCAGAATGTATAGCACATGTAAGTCAGTTTAAATACGGAGTTGCAACCTATAATTATAAAAGACTTCTCATAAAAATACCAAAACGCAAACCACCATGCTTGCTTCCTGTTTTTGCGACGTTACTCGATTGTGTTACATTATAATCTTGAAATTGAGCTGCATATCGTTGCTTGCCCTACCTAGGGATTACCATGCTAATATTATAAATGCAAAAGTAAATGTCAGTCTGTCTGTCTGTTACGCTTTCAGGCCTACACTGATGAACCAATCGTCATGAAATTTGGCAAAGATAAAGCCTGGGATATGGAAAAGGATATAAGCTACTTTTATACGTAACAACCGGCATCCATGTGGGCTAAGTTGCTACTGCTTTATTTCGCCTTACGTTATTCCCGCTGCTCGTCTTGCTCACCATGGTTTTGTCATTGTTATTAGTAATTAACTGTTTATTTATTTTACTCCGAAGGTCCTAGGTTAACATTTATTACTTCTAGTTAAATCTAAATGAACCTAATGCCTTTTTTGCCTGGAGGCTTTTATGTGGGTTTTGAGTTCTGTTTACGTTTATTGTTTGGTTTTTATTATTTATATCTGCCTGAGTTTAGGTACATTTTTTTTTGGTATTTTGACGTGTGCTAGCTGACATATGGCAAATAATTTAATTTTATGTTTTGGGTTTAGTAATGTTAATTACTTATCTATTATTGAATCAAGTTCTTCTAACTTGAGAGGAAGCTGTGCTGCTGGGGAGTTTGTTGCGCCACTTCTTCTTTCCAGCTAAAGCACTGGGAAGTGGTAAAGGCGTTTTGGGGGGACTGTCTTATTTAATTTTGACGTTCAAAAAGTGCAGACTCTCAGCCTAGTTTGAATAAATGACTTTTGATTTTGATACTTTTTCAAAGTTTTTAATGCCTTAGAGCGGATAGGCTCTACACAATCCACCTTAACCAGAACCCGTCGATACTTCGAACTGTTCGAAATGGTGTACTGTCCATGCAATCTGATTTACGCGCCCGGCTTCGGTCCTGAAGCCAGCGTCTATTATAAAGTATGCGTTTACCTTTTTAGGAATGCTAATTCCTGTACAGATTATTCATTGCTCTTGTCTACATAAATTTGTTGGCAGTACACCAAAATTGTATGGTAGGCGGCGTCGGTGACAATATTTAAGGAATTTAATAATGCAGAGCTACTTTGGGTTTACGATATGCCTTAATAAGGGCTTGTAGCTAGAAGTAATCCGTGCAGAATGTTCAATCTAATAGATTGTAGCATCTGGGTTTAATGGAGGCCTATTTGTAAGGCCAAAGAGAGTAGCTGTGTACCCGTTTTAAAGGTATATATTAAGGCTAAAGTCTGTTCCGTGTGGTACCGGACGTAAAAGAATAGCACCATCCCATTTTTTCCTGTGGTTGTCATAGAAGGGACTTACCAGAGAATGGGCAGCAGCGTTCTCTATGCATTTTACCACCATACTGCGATCGCCAACCCGCCTGCCAAGTGCGGTGATTATGGCAATCCCCTCCCCGTTTGGAGGAGGCCTATGTCCAGCAGTGGACGTCCTTCTGAAATGATGATGATGATGATTAAGTCTAAAGTTATGAGTGCTGGATGCTTATGTAATGAAGGCATTTGAGCTATATTTCAGGTTTGGTCTATAGTACAGCAACACATCAGCGACAACAAATATCCATAGCCGGCGGTGAGCAGTAGGCCGTCGTCTTTTTGCCATCCATTATCAATATCTTGCCTTCATCTGAATTTATTTAGGGTTGGTATAACATGTCCTTTTTTTGCATACTCCAATCGTTCAGTTCATTCTTTTTTTCTACCTTTATCCCAATTTATTTGAGGTCTGAGCAAGAAGTCTTTTTCTTCCATACCGACTTCTCTATGATTCGTCATCTCTGTAGTCAAACTTTTAAACCATATCTGATATCATAATTACATGACTACTTTTATAACCTTGGGTTCTGCCTGTAATAATAATTGTATGTGGTTGCGCCAACATTCAAAATTTGATTGATATCCGCTTTTCTAGACCAATCCCTTTCCCGCACATACCTCGCGAGTGAATAAGAAGATTCGCCCGCCATTTTTTGTCGTGAAGACACTTCCGAATGAACCGCATCGCGATCGCTATGGCGTCGGCGTCGCTCCGCTTGAAAATATTTATTAATAACTTTGAAATCACCGCATTTTCGCCTGTAATAAGACTTATAATCAACTGTTTGTGTTTAACGTGTGAGGATAGTAACTTTGAAGTCCAACTGCCCCTAAACCTGAAAAAGTGAACCGGTCACCGGCGACTACGCGAGCACGTGGCTCTCGTAAAAGGTATGTGCTTCCCTGCCTAATTATTGCGGGTTGTATTCTATTGTCCTACACCCATCGCAACTCAATCTACCTATTGCCAAGCGTTAGTAAATCGTTTTCTTCCGCATCGCAAAATACATTCCACTTAATTAGCCTACGCGCCACCGGTATGTGTAAGTAAATGAATCATCGTTCACTGAGTCTATCCACCGTTTCTTTGATTTGAGATATCTTATAGCCACCAAAATTCATCGTCAAAACTTTCCTGACTACATTTTTCACTTCTCCGTATCACTTGCCTATACTATGAAAACCGATTTCCACACAACTTTTCAGCTACCGGTGCCACTTTCAGACAACACACTTTTTGCTAATTCCAGTATCTTTAAAAAAATCTTGATAATCCATGATCAAGATACAACAACCAATTTCATAGCAAACACCAGTAGGTACCAATTATATTGAAATGTACATTTATCTATCCATTAGTATAAACATTAATAATGATAAAATAAAAGAACCTGTAAACCTATCATTTATCTGCAATGTTAATAGCGAAGACCTTTGCTGAAACACCAACGCTCTAATTAACTATATTGTTATGTTACACATTAAATATTTAAACACTTGTTATTGCATTTGTTGTTTTTTAAATTGTTTTAATGATATAGTTTGCACTAGCTTCGGTCTTAAGTTTCAGACGTAATCAAGTAGATTGATCTTTTGACAGGCAAGTGCAATCGATTAACTATTCGTTCTTGCAGAGTTAGTTGCTATGCAAAATATTATGCGACTAGATCAACGAGAGAGCAGTGGTGGCCCAGTGGTAACGGCCGCGACTTACGAGTTGTAGGTCGTGCGTTCGAACCCAGCCAGGCGCATTACTTTTTGTAAATAATTTCATCGCCACTGCTCTCAAATGGTGAAGGAAAACACCGTGAGGAAACCGGCATGTCCTAGAAACGAAAATTCGAAGACATGTGACATCTACCAACCGCACTGGGCCTGCGTGGTGGATTACGGCCCAGTCCCTCTCACGGAGAGAAGGCTTGTGTCCCAGCAGTGGGAACGATATAGGCTGAGTATGTGTATGTGAGATCAATGAGGGACATAGGGAGGTATTCGGTATTAGATCCTTGTTCTAGATAGCACAATCAGCCAATAATGTTCCCAATGCTGGGTCACAGGTCTCGTCTCTTTGAAAGGGAGCGGGATGTATGTAGGTATTCTATCACGCGGGCCCAGTGCGGGTTGGTAGATGTCACATGTCTTCGAATATTTGGTTCTAGGACATGCCAGTTTGTTCTAGATAAGTTTAGGGTAAATTAAATGTTCTAAATATATATTTTTCATAAAGAACTTTACATACATAAATTCACGCCGTCTTCCCAAGGGGGTTAGCAGAAATTACAGAACGCCAACTACTACCTACCACATTTTTTTTTTTTTTTTATAATACGTTACCCGGATTCCTATATTCCATGGTAAGAGTCACTATAAACATGTAACATGTACAGACACTCGGAACTGTCGTTTTATAATATTAATACAGCGTTTTTCAGCTAGAACTTTATATGCCTATGCATAAGTGACATAAAGTATTATATAATGCTTCCGACAACTTAGACAGACTATCATAATACCAATAAATCGAAATAGCACAATTATATCAGTGACAATTATAAAAAAAGTTACAGATCCTAGATCTCATTTTTTATTAGGACATAGGCACTGCCTGTAATGCTAGTATTTTTTTTTTGCTATTCACTAACTATCAAATAGAACAAAAAAAAAAATTGTCCACATTTTTCGTTAAGGCATATTTTTACATCTATGTCATTGGTCAATCCGGATTCGGTAAAACCTAATTTACACGGTGCGATTAAATTGTTTGAGGCATACCATATTATGTTGTAGCCACATTCAAAGTTACAGTGTCTAAACTGTTTTAGACGATACAAGTCATTTGGTGCATCAATTTTATGGGATGCCTATTGCAAGAAAAACATCTTGCTCTTGGGTGCGTGGGTGCAACAACAGTTTTTTTTTTCTTTTTGAAATGGCATCTCGTAGTTGACCTTGAGAGGTTGTAACTACTTAACCGGACTTTCCTGTGGTTGCCTTAAGAGAACTTAAAGCCTCCAGCCAGGGGCGTAAAACTACTTAAATTACTAAGCGACTGCACGCCGAGGGCACCCCCTGTGGGGTACGAGCCTCGGCGCAGGGCGTCACTGATAGGGGGACAGCAAGGGACAGGCTGGATCAAAAAAAAAAAAACATTATTATTAACAATCGGGGAATTTAACTCTACATGGTCAGCTGCGGCGCGGGCTGGCACTTCAACGGGCAAGGGACGGTCGGGTCCAACAATAGAGGTTTGGTGGGGGTATTTAAACCAGGACACTATTGCTCGCAATCTCCAAATTTCCGATTAAAATTAAATAGAGTTAGACATAAATGGTTGGTGCCTGTATCTGGCATCCCTACACGGTGACTCATAAATTAATGCTGGAGAAGGTACAGAAAACTTTCCTGAGATTTTTGTATAAAAAGACGTTTCACTTCTTTCCTTTCATGTCCCCTACTAATCACCTCCATAGGTGTTTTTGGGCTTCCACTCGTTGGAGGTTGGATGAGGCTTTCTACAGCTCACAGTAGCCTGCAAAACTCTCACAGGACGCATCGACAGTCCCAAACTCCTCGATGTTTTCTGTCGATTATTCGTTCCCGAAAAATTCATCGGTCATCGTCAAAGCCGTCGACGCAATTTGTTTGCGCCGCCAGAGCTGGGTCCCCAGTATGTCGTACTATAAGGATGGTTAACGCCCTCCTGACCACCTATCCTGAATGTGATCTGTTTGTTGATGGATGGAGCAAAATTATGCATGGGTGTCTATTTTGCGAGAGTAAGTATGCTAGATTGTCGTCTATTACATGTTAGTATTTGTAAATATTTTGTTTTACCTAAACCTGTTTCAATCTCTGTTAATTAATGTAACTGGTGTTACCGTTTAATTAACAATAAATAAATTAATTAATTTAGGCTGAATGGGCCTGCTCTTGACTTTGACCACACCCGATTGTAAGCAAAGGATGAGGCTTGTGATGGGACAAGCTTGCCCCAGACATGCCTGTTCACTGTTGCTTTGAAAGCAGGCGGGTTATATGTTGAAAGGAACACAGACGCTGGCAAAGAGTGCCTACTTTGGCTGTGCGCATAATAAATGTGGTTGAGAAGCACTCAGCACGAATGGTCGGGATATAAACCATGTGTGGAAAAAACGGGATAATAAACGGGCGATGCGATGGTGGGATCAGGTTTAGAGCTCCTACGCAAACACCCCGAAAAACAATAGAAGACCGACAGGCAAGCAACATTACGCCGATGAGCCTGGCTAAGTTTATCTGCATTGGGCATACGGTAGTGCTATCTATAGACGCTTGAATCTGGCAAGAAACTTGCATCGTGTAAATGTAGCTTTTATCAATAAAACTTCGGTTGTCACTATCGTTACGATACCGCATCTATTTTGCGATATTTCTTTATACTTCCAGACTACTACTGCAATTATCGTGTGCAAAACCGTGATGACTGCAAAACCTGATGACATTTTTTCTAGTAACTTTAAAAAATAAAAATAAGTATCAAAGGTGTGTTAAGTCTAATTACTTCGTCTCAGTTATGGCGCTCAGCTATTAAAGCCACTCGTTTGTATATAAACGAGCATAAAATTACTGGACCCCATGCTGGGTTCGATTAAAATACATGTTTTTTATTGTCTTTACACTAACCAGATGGTATGTTTAACGGCAGTTAACGTGATGTTCATTTAAATTAATTTCATAGGGCGTTTATTGAAGATATATTAATTACGGAAAAGTTAAACAGGGAAATTAACCGCATAGGCAGATTAATACGTCAGTGCAGTATTTACTGGCGAATTCTACAAGCTTTTACCAGCGGCTTCGCCCGCGCGGAGATCGAAAATTATCCGAGGAGAACGTGTTGTCGGGATAAATTATCATATGTGTTAATCCAGGTTATAATCTATCTGTGTGCCAAATTTTATCAAAATCCGTTCAGTCGTTGTTGGGTAATTGAATAACAAATATTCAAACAAACAAACTTTGACATTTATAATATTAGTAGGATAGTATAATATTAATAGACATAATAGTTTAGCAAGATTTTGACATGGTGGACGAAGGGTCGGTTTTCCAAGGCTTTACCCTTTTTTTGGACATTGAGACGTAGAGTAATAGCATCTCCGTGCAGCTACCGCATAGTCAGCGGGCCGAAGCAGTAAGTTATCTACATGCGATATCCCTCGCCCTGTGACTCAAAGTTAAGTAAAGTTATTATTGAAATTACCGAAGTTTACTGTAGCACACAATATACAGGGTCAAATTAGATTTGCTGGCAATTCTTTACCCCATGTATTCGGTATCGAAATCAAAAAGCAACGAACGAAAAAAATTGGGTGGGTGAAGGTCAAGGTCAATCGATCAGCTGTTTTTGTAATTTTTCGTGGAACATAGATATTTTGTACGAATTTCAAAAAACCAACAGATAAGAGTCGTTCCGTTGCCTTAGAGTACATGTCAGTGTCATTGAAAGCTTTGAACAAAGTTGAAATAATGAAAAAATCGTTCTTTTTTTTTTCATTCGCATTCGATTTCGATACCTAACACTTGGGTAAAGTATGGCCAGCTAATTTAATTGACCTTGTATTTTAATCTATAAGACTATAACTGGCACTACCAATAAAATTAGGGCTAATTCCCAGGAGCTCCAAATCTATTGTTCTCCAAACAATTTCTCTCCATACATTGATTCCCAAGAGCTCCAAAAATTTTAGTTCATGGGAAAGATTTTATTTAATATCTATAAATATATTGCTTTTTTAATTTGGAGCTGACTGAAGTAAATTTATGGAGCATAAGCTGAAAAGCTGGGAATAAGCTGAAATTGTGCCTTCCACTCAGTGACATTCAAAACGATACAAAACAATCGCTTTTAACCGATAGTTCAATTATTGTCTTTGACCACAGTATATTTAACCCTTTAGATTGGAATAGGTCTCAGATATCCTAGCGTTATAATCAAAATTCCATACTAACTCCACCTATTTTATACTTAGTGGAACAAAGCAGTAAGCGCTGTATTCATCGCGAGTGTCCTTTAGCTAATAGTTTAATTGCACTGTTCGGTTCAGGGCAGCGATAGAGATCAGCGCTGCAGCGGTGCGGAGGTCACCTGCCCGCTCCGTGTTTTACTGAACTATTCATCAGGCTTGCTTAACTCGGGGAGTATTCATAGTTGAAACTTATATTCAGAAATGTATGGTCATATTTAAGGTTGTGGTACAGCAGGCTTAGCACGAGCACCGATTAGTCGACGGAAGAATAGACGTGACTATTAACTAAATGATGTACAAGAGGAGAAGATAGCTAAGTTTTTCTATTAATTATCACAGTTATGCGTTCTAAAAGAATCATGATTTTGTAGATAATCGTATATACTTTATGGCCGTCGAGTAGAAAGTTTGTTGACAGTTTGGGAAGAAATATTCTTCTGAAATAGTCTACATTTATAGGGACCTAGACACAGATTGTTAGAAACGAAAGACAAAATGACAGATTGTGGAAGGATATCTACGGTGCGATGCTTAAATGGAGGAGCGAAATGTCACTTTGTATTGAAAAAGCACTGTCTATTCTTCGTAGAAATAGAAATCGTCATACTAGGCCTGCTGTACTGTCCATCAAACTGAACAACTTTCTCCGTGGGACCAAAATCACGCAAAAAAATATCAACTTTCCCATACAAAACTACAATACTATCCAAACGTATAAGATTAAAGTATAAGGCTGATTATTTATGACTGAAAGACACCAAAAAAAAGAAAGAAAGAAAGAAAAAACGTTTATTTGCGGTAAACATGACGCAAAAAGAACAGGAATACAAAAATAAGAAAAGGTTGAGGGAAACATGCGTCACATCCACGCAAAACGGCTATCGCTCAGCATTATGCTGCGACCCTATGCAAGACAGAGCCCCAGCGCTGGTTTTCAGTGACAGCCGGCTTTGACGTATTGACGTCGCCCGGTGCCTCAAACAATTAATAGGACACTGAACTAGTACAGCGAACTTATAGAAAAAATAATATATTTAAATGTAAATATGATAGAACTAAACAGGAATATAAAAAATAAAAATAAAAAATAGACAAACATGCTACGAGAATATCATCCTCAATAAACTTTTACTCTTTATGTAGTGGCACATTTTAATTTTAATGGTCTATCTCATTAGATTTGATTTTATTACGTCCCAACCTTTGCTCGAGCCAGCCCGCGCTGCTGAGTCTGTAACATTAAATTCGTACCTAAATAATTATCAACCCGTCCCTTGCTGCCCATTTCCAGCGAAGCCCTAAGCCGAAGTCCGTACGTGCCCTTAGCGTGTAATCGCTCTAGTTTTAAGTTTTAAAGCCCTGGCTGGAACCCTTAATTTATTAAGGTAGCCGTAGGCAAGTCCGGTTAAGCAACCGATAACCTCATTCGTTGAAATGCAGATATCATGCTCAAAAAAAAAAGATCGGACTTTGTTGGTATAGAAGTTGCTTGCCTTTTTCATTACTTATGAATGCACTCAATGCAACCTTTTTATGAGAAATTGAAATTAAGTGGTTGCCGTGTGGTGCTGGACGTAAAGAATACCACCATCCCATGGAAGCGACTAAGAGACTTACTATAGAATTCGCAGCAGCGTTCTCTATGCATTTTTATCACAATACTGCGATCGCTAACCCGCATGCCAAGCGTGGCTATTATGGCAAACCCCTCTTGACTTGACGGCGATAATATGACTATAGTGTGAATTTATACACATGGTCTAAACAGTTTATTACTGCTTCATTTATTAATTATCAAAACGAACAAGACAATACATACATCTTTGTAGCCACATGTATTGTCGTGTTCGTTCCGTCAACTTAAGTTTCAATTAAAAATCAAGAACCAAACTATGAATACGGCACACATCAGCAAAGTCCGATGAGTTAATAACATTATACAGAATTATCTCAAAACGAGGATCATAAATAACGTTGTAGTTAATTTTTGTGTGCTGCCTCTGAGCTCGGGGTCAGATCTAAATGATCGTTTCTGACCAAATAATTGATTAGTTAAGTTCTTTGTTTACTATTTAGTAAGTTGTCTAACCTGCGGTCAGATATTTAGTCGATCTTTATCATCATACAGCGGCCGAGTGCGAGTCGGATTCGCACACGAAGGGTTTGTATTACTGTACATTATATAGGAAAAAAAATTGTATTACTATATAGTATTTAAAGCATTTCCTGTATGGGGGAAAAATAATTTAAGTAACTTAAAAATAAAATTAAAGGGTCCCTTTAATTATTTTTAACTTATTTGAAATATTTTTTTATTTTCACAAAAAGCTTCATAAACAATGAATTGTGTTGGGAGCCTCCTTTCAGGCAAACAATGCCTGTGTTAGGGGACTCCATATCTTAGATTGTAGTTTAAATAGAAAGTATTTTTATTATTTACACTAATAGTCTAGAGTATCTATGTATCATGTGGAAAGAAGCGCGCTGTATATTATTTAGTTTGGTATGGTGTGTGAGGCGTGTGTGTGAGATGTAGTGAGGGTTGGCGTGATGTGGTGTGGTGTGGTGTGTGGTGGTATGGTATGGTGTGGTGTGGTGTGATGTAGGGTGGTATGGTGTGGTGTAGTGTGAAGTGTGTACCGTTACGGTGTGTGGTTATATAATATTACTCATGATGTTGCAGAAGAGCTTCCGTAAACTCATAAGAGCCTTACTCCAGTAGGTACCTATGTTAAATTTTTTACAGTCGTAATAGTGTCTATGCAATGAGCGGGGAGCAGTGTTGGCCCAGTGGTAACTAACGCGACTTACGAGATGTAGGTGGTAGGCTCGAAACCAGATAGGCGCTTTCCTTTGTGTAAATTATTTCACCACCACTGCTGCCAAAGCTGTGAAGGAAAACATCGTGAGGAAACCGGCCATGACATGGACATCGTGGGCTCGGGATCAGCCGCAAGCAAGTAAAGTAACACTGTAGGTGAGTAACACAATAGAAATATACATGGTACCCCTTGCCAAGCCTCCAGAAAAACAAGGCTTGATATAATGTTAGATATATCACAATATTAAGGTGAATCAAATATTGACAGGCTTGCACTGTCCTCTCATACATTTTATCTCTGTAATTTGGAGACATTGTTAAAGCCAATTTTTTTTTTAACGAGTAACCGTGGAGTTTCTTGCCGGCTCTTCTCCATAGGAAACAACTATTTGTAACCGTGCACCTAGCTTCTGACGTTTCATAAGTGCCCATGCATGTTTATGTGAAATAAAATATTTTGATTTTGATGATTTTGATTGAATCTTGTCCACATTTTTTCCATACAAACTTCGGGAGTGTTTTACTCCACTGTTCAACAATCAAAAATTAAACATAGTATGGTTTTGTCTCATTATTAATATTGTCTGTACGGAAGCAGAATACTAAAATAAAAACACATTAAAGAGTTAGGAGCCAACAAAGATTCGTTTTTCTTGCTAATTTAACCTAACTTTGAGCGTGTCATCAGTTGAACACGCTCAAAGTTAGGTTGGAGATTTTACAATTCTTTATCAAAAAGAAGTATAGCACTCAATAACGTTGTGCGTGTAGACTAGCGCCTAACTGCTCATCACTGATACTATCTCTGTCGGACACGAAGCCTGGTGAGACAGCGTGATTTTTAGCCAGGCCCACCAGTGAGCTCGAGCCCGCGCGACTAGGTTCCCTAAATAGGGTGACTGGTAATTAGTGACCGATGTATAAACACATGATTGTACTCATCATTATGAACAACTTTTACTATAGCACCAAACCTGAAATCGCAAAAAAAAAATCAGCTGTTCCCTACATTTATGTTCGCATAACTCGTCAAAATTGTTCATAATGATGAGTACAATCATGTTGTGTTTAAATGTCGGTCACTAATTACCAGTCACCCTATATAAGTTATTAAAATATTATGCGGGTACGCGTTAAAATAGGTACTCGTAAGTTAATACAAACCACAGAACATATAAGTTACAATTGTAAACTTTTAGGTATCTTTATTTGCACCCACTCTAGTTTTTCGTCTCCTACTTTTGGCATACGATGTTCAACGTGGATTCCTGAAATATAAAGGAGAACCTATTTTAATTATTTTATTTTTTTATGGAGCTAGCCATGCTTGGCACTATTCTACAAGACCGAGTGCGTAACACCGAAATCCGACGTCGGTCGAAAGTCGACGACGGCAGGGCAATGCGCCTCAAGTGGAATTGGGCAAGACATCTAGAGACGTGCAGATGGTCGATGGAGTAAAGCCTCAAGCGAATGGTGGCCAAGGTTAGGCCGAAGAAACCAGGGCCATCCTAAAGCGCGTTGGGTTGAGAATATCGTCAAAATCGCTGGAAACCACTGGATGAGATAAACACGGAACCGAGAAGTATGGCGGAACAAAGGAGAGGTCTATACTAAGCAGTGGGTTGATTCCGTGAGGAGATGATGATGTATACATTTTTGGTTATAAGTAGGGCAATATGGCGCATGCCCCACTGCCCCAACGACAATTTTTTGACGCTCGCTTGGCGGGCAGAACACTCGCTGTGAGACTCACGCTCGGTAAAAGGTAAGCGAAAACAGTTGTTCGAAAGTATCAACACTTTTACACTACAAGAGAAAATATACAGACAAGATATATATTACGCCATAAAAACAGATTCAATCTACCAAGCTCTAAGTTAAAAATGCACTCAACAAGTACCCTAGTGATATCTAGTGGTATTTAATAATTTGCCAGTAATCATTAAAAACGAAGGAAAATTTAATCCATTTGTAAATAAATTGAAACAATTTCTTTTATGTAAAAGCTATTATAGTATCAATGAATTTCTAAATGACCAATTTTAAATTATATATTATGTTTCTTATTATTTTCATCTAGTAGGTACTTTATAATTTTTAAAATTATTATGAGGTATTTCATTAAATTAAATTTATAGAATTTAATTATTTTTATATCTAAATAAACTATGCTGTACAAAATAATAATGTAGTTAACATTGCTGTGCCCGATAATGTGCCATAATGACCATGTCTCTGGATGTCTTAAAGTAAAAGTTTGCAATTTATGTTATCATTTCTAAATTAATTTAATTACCTAGATTTTTATTTTTATTTATGTAGTAGCTTTAATTTTATTCTAAATAGGTAATCTCAATTTTATTGTTTTGCTGTGCCCTTACAGGGTCCATATTTCTGTACCTAGACCTTTGTAACATCTATAATAAAATAAGGAATGCAGTAAATGAATATGAATATGAGAAATCGCTCGTGGCCGTCGTTTAAATAGAATATGAATCCTTTTCCAATCAAATACGTCAGAATGAATGGTGGAAACTTAGAAGTTATCACAGATTTAAAATTAGATATGAATCGCTCGTAGCGAAACGGGCGGTCGGCTGGCATGCCCCGTAGCCTTACACAATCGTATACACTGTACACCCGAGCTAAGCCGGGGTGAGGCACTTGTCTGGAAAAAAGAACAGATTGTCAAAATACCTTTCTTCAACAGTTGCACAATATCATCAATGCTTCTAACCGGTGCAGCCGTTGGTGCGTTCAGATTCTGAGGGCCACCTATTGGTCCAGTGCTAGGTGCGTTACCGTCTGTGGAAAAGTATTTTACAGATCACTATCTGATACTCGGCGCGTTGCAGATTGTAAGTACTATACCTGTAACCTTTATGCAAGTGCAAGCAATAAGTGCTCACAAAATACGAACAGACAAACATTGAATTGTATATTATATTAGAAGAATAAGATGATTGTCACATTTAAAAACTCCTTTGAATACTACTTTGATATTTACAATTAACGCACTATTGGAACGAAGCTCTTTAACGCAGCTTGCGGTAGGATTAATATTGTAAAAATAGACACGTCACTAAAAAGTTTTATGCCAACCCCCCCCCCCCCCCCCCCGCATGCAACTTTTTATTGTGTATAACAGAAAAACACAGATAGAGAGTGAGATGGTTTTCATGGTTTTCAAGAGTGCTGAAGCCATGTCATGAATGACATAAAAATAGCATCATTTTGTACTTTAAAATGGAGGACCAGGAGGGCGTGTCAGACTTTTACTCACTAAACCCACCCGTATTCCATCAGTTGCCTGTGTGCCAGGGGCGACGGTATCTCTTACGAACAACCCGCACCTCTGGCAGGCATCGGCCCTTGCGGACCCCATCAGTTGGTGCTGACATCTCTGACGGGGCGTGTGGAACACAACGTGCCATCCCGCCTACAACTTTTCGGCCGTAGGGGATAGGGAGAGCGGCCAACGCTATACCGACACTCCTACACTGCGGCACCACCGCGTCCGCCATCAAACGGTGGCAGCCCCGTCCAGGCCACGGAAGAGAAGAGCGCTACTCCGAATTACTGGCACTCCTCCTCCGCCGCAGCCTGTAACGCACAGCCGCGATGCCTCCCATTCGACATCGCGGCCCGCCTCAGTTGCGGTGCACCTCACCGCAACCTACTTTGTGGCCGCTACGTCTTCGGCTTGAAGGCAAAAGCCCTGACGAGCGGCCCCAACTTGGGGTTCCTCTTCGCGTCACCGTGGCTGGGAGACCACAGCTACTGAGCCCCCCCGCAATGACAGTGCGGGAACCCCACTGGGGGGGATTATAAGGAGGCTTACTTGTTGTCACTGCCGAGTTCTCTGAATTGGTGATTAACTTCTTTTCAAGCTCATCTAGAGCTTTTTTCAAATCTTCCATAAAGACGGGAATTTTCTGTGGTTCTGGATCTAAATATAAAATGAAAATCGCATGTCAAAATAATTTAATAAGAACCTATTAGGTATTAGGAGCCTCTTTTAATTTTAGTCCATTATTATTGCCCTCAACGCTTTAGAGAATGTATTGTTTGCTCTATAGCGAGCAAATGCATTAGTCACAGTATATTACATTCTACATTCGTTACATATTTAAGTAAATATGAAAACTTGTGAAAAATTGAATGCTCTTTGACCCAGAGGTTTAGGCAGTGCAATGTCTGTCAGTGAATTATTTTAAGATTTAATTTATTATAGTAAAGGGCTGATTTTCCCAAAGTCAGATATCTTTTATCCGTAGAGTAAAATTTACGTCTGACAATTCTACTATGGAAGATCTGTCAAAAATTTAAAATTTATTCTCAGGATAAGACTTATTCTAAGTATAAAAGTTTGGTGAAATTCGCCCTTAGTAGATTAATACCCAGTTTCTGAATTGAGAATTTGAATTTGAGAACGTCGTGATCTGTACTTAAGTATAACTCAATCATTTTTTCGTTTCTGAATTAAGTATTTTCAAACTCTAATCAAAATTTGAGTATTTTAACCTCATTTACTTAAATTTGACAGAAAGCGTGCTCAACTCATACTTAAGGTCGTCGGTTGCGTTTCTGAACTAAAAAAAACGTGTTTGACAATACTCAAAGCATAATCAACGTCAAGTTAAGTAGTTGAAAGTTGACAAACCAATTTCAGCTACTCAAACTGTAATCAGTTATAGCAACTAGAGATTTTGTAAGGGATTTTGATCATAATAAGTGACGACGATACTTCCTTATCATCTTTGGAGATGTTTCAACGTAGACAACCATGCAGAAGAATAGCAGGACATTAGCCTTACTTGTTCATCACGCTGTTTTAACAGAATGAAGCCTAAACTGACCTGTCGTATTCAACGGCGGGACTGCATTTCTCCCATGCAGCTACTAATAGGTCTTAGGTATAACGCGACTGGTAGCTTTCAAGCTGTGTTGGGGGACACCGTGAATGTGAGCAAGGTGACGGTGGTTTCCTTTTTTGAGGGTGGGAAATCATCAAATAACTTCTCTTCTCCCGCTCTGGGTGGAGCAGGAGAATATATATATATCAGACTTTTACTGACTAAAACCCACCAGTTGCCTGTGTGACAGGGGCCACGGTATCTCTTTCGAACAACCCGCGTCCATGGCAGGCATCGGCCCTTGCCCCCTTCAGTTGATGCTAACATATCTTTGAGGCGCGCGTGGGACACAACGCGCCGTCGAACCGGGTCTGGTTCTTACCGGACAGCGAGCTACCCATTACTCGCCGTCCACAAACCCGCGCCTACGGTGGCCGAGAATCAGCCTGGGATTCCCGGCGCCCAGGGCATCTCCTGCGGAGGCTAAGGCCGTGAGGGCGCATATATTGCCTTTCCCTCACGTGTGAGGGAAGGAAGAAAGGAAGTGTCGAAGGGTGGGCGTTTTTGGGGGACTGTCTTATGTATTTTGACGTTCGAAAAGTGCTGATTCTCAGCCTAATTTGAATAAATGACTTTTGATTTTGATTTTGATTTTGATTTTGTGCCGCCTCCCTCTTCCTTACTGCATCGCAGAAGGAGGTGACGGCTACCCATGCACTCTCGCTTTGAACCATGGCCTGAACCAGGGCCGGACGCGAGAGATCGCCGCCGCCGATCGCCTCCACAAGGACACGGCGGTGCTCCGCCCAAGCCGGGAAAGCGACGGTGTGCCGCGTGGTAGAGACGGTGACTGTAGCGTGGTGCGATAGCATTTTTTACTTAAAGTCGTAAGTCAAAGAAATCCTTTGAAAATAGATTAGAATTTTTAAGAGATTTCGCTCTATCTTAATGGATATGTTTCTTGTTATTTAATTTAACTTGATTTCATTACTAGTATCTACTAGAATCTAGTTAGACTGATTTATGCATTCACAAAAATATTTGAAAATAATGTCGTATAATTACGTAAGTTGAAAATGAAATTTCTCATTTATGAACAGATTTTGATTATTTTTATAATAAACAAAAGATCTATATACAAAAACATTTTTCCAGTTGGAATTATATAAATCGGACCACGGGTTCTGAAGTTATTGCAGATTTGATGTAAGAAAAATATATCAAACTAAATTTCATAATGGTTTTTGTTCTGGATGTGAACTGAATAAATGTAGTATGTCCCTGTCCTTTTGCACTCTATTACACTTCCGTATCTGAAGCAATAATAATCACAAACATCTAAATAGCGAATGTGGTAAAATTATATTATGGTAAACAATGTACCTAGGTTATTAAGTACTTACTTTGTTATTAATGAAAGAATATTTTCTTACTCCTATATAGTACAGTTAGGTGATCTCTTTTTCTCATCGCTATCCATTTTAATTGGTACAATTATTATAGGTAGTTTACGTAAAATACTAACAGAATTCCAATAAAACTTGTGTTTATTTACTTACAGATTTGACATTCACGTTTCGGTTGATCCGTCAAACACGTCAAATATGAAATTGGTAAAATATGCATTAAAGAGTTGCTATAAATTTGTAAATAACATAAATTTGTTGAAATTAATATCGTTATTTAAAATTAAAGTACTTTGTAAGTCTGTTTTAAATTTATAACATTAAAATGATTTAATATTTGAGTTTTTGAAAAGTACCGGTTTTTAGAATGTAAAATGGAACGTGTCAGCTTTGATCAGGAATTCTTAAGTATATGATCAGTTGATTATTGTTTGACGTAATTCAATTTTAACTTGTGTAACGCAAAAAACTTAAGCATATACTTATGTATTTGACAATAATCAGTTGAGATTTGCTACTTTTCTCAAATCAGAAACTGGGTGTAAGGCGGAGATTTCTTGAAAACGCTCAAAAAGGCGGTTTTTAAACCAGTGTATCTCTTTAACCGTAAATAATTTTGAAACCAAAAAAAATATATGATATTTTCAAGTCTTTTTTGCATACAGTGATGATACTCAAAACATAATTAAGTATTTTTAATTATGTTTTGAGTATCATCACTTTAATGCATCAAAAAAAACATCAAAGTCACCTCTTAATTATCTTTAAAACCAGTTTATCCCTTCAATAACAACTATTATTATAATTAAAAATACACCATAAAATTCCAAATGCCAAACTGCATCTAGCGATGGATTATTTATTATCTAATAGTTAATATCTAATTTTATACGATTTTATTTGCATTTTTACGACAATGCTTGCTCATTTATTATTAGAATTTATTACAACAGATTTTAACCCGTATCGGATTGTTGTAACAACTATTATCGCTCATAACGACAATACGACGAGTACATTCAAAATTACCAGGGCCTTATCAGCTTCTACCATACCTGCTGGTGCAGCTAGTGTAGCTCCAGGTGCAGCTGTGACCAGTCCTGCATCTGCAACTGATGCGGGAGTGGCTGCCGCGTCCGGAACTGGTGGCGATTCCTCACGCTCTAAAATTTTTTTTTTTTTAAGTATCTCATTATCTGCCTAGCGTTCTCCCCAGCTTCAGCTTATTAGTATTTTACTGACTGATTGGTGACTTTGCTGTGACGTGGCTGATTTGAATGTTAAACAAATCAGTAAAAAAAAAAAAAAAAAATGTTTTTTTTTTTTTTTTTAAACGTTGCCCCACACTAGGAATTTCTCCTGTGTTGTGAGTGCGTTTACAAACATTTAAAGTCACATACACAAACACCCAGACCCGGAACAACTACTTGTAGGTCATACAAATATTTGTTCCGTGCGGGAATCAAACCCGCGACACGCAGCGCAGCAGTCAATCGCTTAACCACTTCGCCAACCGTACTGTCAAATGTCAAATATTGATACAAGTGATGAATTTTTTATTGATAAATCAATGTAAATTTTATTCGACTGAATATATTAATTATTATTTATGATTATTTAATTATGCATTGACTGTAGAAATTATTCCACATTGTGGCATTTTTAATTTTTGTTTTTATGTATTTATCATAATTCTATTAATTTTGACATCCCTATCGAATCATTTTTGGTTACCTCTCGCATGATCTTTATTTGATTTCGCATGCAACCATATTTGTACGCCTCTTGGCATAACATAGCGATCTATGACTTTAAGAACAAACACTACCTATGTTACACAAATAAACATGATTTGATTTGATTTGATCAATCAGTCAATAAAATACTGATGTTCAGGGGCATCCGAAGAAAAGCCAGGCAGATGATGAGATTTTCTATTTTAAAGAAATATTAGAAATTTTATTTATGTTATTTAACACTAGCTTTTGCCAGCGGGTTCGCCCGCGTGGAGGTCGAA
Organism: Polymixis flavicincta; assembly: GCA_949987655.1. NCBI lineage: Eukaryota > Metazoa > Arthropoda > Insecta > Lepidoptera > Noctuidae > Polymixis > Polymixis flavicincta. Next base: position 9,649,063 of record OX465192.1, read on the forward strand.
AACTATCCCACGGGAACGTGGTATCATGATAAAAAGTATAATATGTGTTATTCCAGGTTACAAATTACCTGTGTGCCAAATTTCATTCAAATCCGTTCAGCCGTTTTTGCGTGAAAGAGTAACAAACATCCATACTCACAAACTTTCAAATTTATAATATTACTAGGATTTTTTTTTTGTATATCTTCGGTTTAAAGAAATTTCTTTCTCAAAAAAGAACATACATGGTTCACTAATATATGAGAAACTTAACAAAGTAGGTATACATAGTTAGTCGTTCAATCTACCGAGTTTATACAGTAGTTGTGATTCATTGTTGTTCCGCCAAATACAACTTTAACCTCTTTTTAAAAGTGTTCAATGATTTAGAATCTCTGATCTCTTTCGGTAATTTATTATAAGCTGCGCCTCCCAAACTGTATAGTTCTTCTTCCGTACAAGGTCCTAACTGAAGGCAGTTCTAAACTATCCCTGTTCCTAGTGTTGTAGTGGCGAGTTGTGCTTGAAAGTGATTTGTGAATGTATTTTGTTTGTTAAAATTTTCGTTATTAATATGCATGTGTGATAAGTATAAAGTTTTTGAAGGTTGAATAGTTTAGTTTAATCGTAAATTTCTTTCGTATCTTCCTCTTACCTGTCCCATCCTGCGATCTCGGAACTAAACAAAAATAATCATAATTAGTTTTGATAAATACGTTTTGTTGGGCATTTTACTCAATTTCTCTTACTTGGTTTCGGAGGACGAGGATTTATAAGGCGAATAAATCGTCTCGGATCATTTGTCGTTTTTGGAGCTGACCCATGAATTTCTATTTCCATTTCTATTGCATGGTTTGGTAGATCCGCTGCAAATACAGTAAATCAAATAAAAAAAAATGTTTATGTGTTATTAAATCATAAAGTATATTAAACACACCAGCTTTTGCCAGTGGTTTCACCCGCGTAGAGGTTTTTTTTTTTTTTTTTGGTGGGAAATCATCAAATGACTTCTCCTGCTGAGTAGAGCAGGAGGGCGTGTCAGACTTTTACTGACTAAAACCCACCCGTGTTCCCTCAGTAGCCCGTATGCCAGGGGCTGTGGTATCTCTTTCGAACAAACCCGCACCTCTGGCAGGCATCGGCCCTTGCGGACCCCACCAGTGGTCGCTGACATCTTTACGGCGCGCGTGTGGAACACAACGCGCCGTCCCGTCTACCACTTTTCGGCCGCAGGGGATAGGGAGAGCGGCTGACGCTATACCGACACTCCTCTTCCCCTGCGGCCCACCGCGTCCGCCATCAAACGGTGGCGGCCCCGTCCAGGCCACGGAAGGGAAGAGCGCTGCTCAGAAGCACCGGCACTCCTCCTCTACCGCAGCCCGTAACCCTCAGCCGCGATGCCTCCCATTCGACATCGCGGCCCACCTCAGTTGCGGTGCACCTCACCGCAACCTACTTTTTGGCCGCTACGTCGTCGGCTTTGAGGCAAAAGCCCTGACGAGCGGCCCCACCTTTGGGTTCCTCTTGGCTTCACCGTGGCCGGAATCCACGGTTACTAAGCCCCCCCGCAACGACAATGCGGGAACCCACTCGGGGGGGACCCGCGTAGTGGTTGGAATTAATCCCTCGGGAACGTATAACCAGGATAAAAAGTAATTCCTATATGTTAATCCAGGTTATAAACTATCTAATCCGTTTAGCCGTTTTTGCGTGATTGGGTAACAAATATCCAAAAATACAAACTTTCATATTTTTATTATTACTAGCTGACCCGGCAAACGTTGTTTTTCAGGTAATTTCTAGTGAACAACCCTTATCACTTAGGGGTATGAAAAATAAATAGTAGCCGATTCTTAGACCAACTGAATATGCATATTAAATTTAGTAAAAATCAGTAAAGCCGTTTCGGAGGAGTAAGGTAACTAACATTGTGACACGAGAATTTTATATATAAGAAGATAAGTAGGTTAATTAGGTACAAAGTATTATAAGTAGGATAACATAACGCCTTTTATCCCCGAAGGGTAAGGCAAGTTTATCCTTATAGTACACCCACATTTCGCCAGTTATGTTTAAGTCCAATGTAAAAGGGAGCGAGCCTATTGCCATCGATTGCGCACAAATCTAGACAGGCAGCTGCCACGGGTGCGGGTTGTTCGAAAGAGAGACCGTGGCCCCTGGCACACGGGTGGATTTTAATCAGTAAAAGTCTGACATGCCCTTCCGCTCCACCCAGAGCGGGAGATGTTATTTGATGATTTCCCACCCTCAAAAAAAAAAGTCTGCTTCTGACAAATTTCCAGGCAATAACTCCAATAACTCTTTACCGGACCTAGGAATCGAACCCAGGACCAGGACTCAGCAGTAGCGCTTACAACACTAAACCAGCCTAGGCCGTCAAGTCGAAGCAGTAATAAAATAATGCGATCAATAACATTGTTACCAAGAAAACAGACTGTACTTGCATATTCTTCACGGTACTTATTAAGTGTGAATAAATCAAATACCTGATAATCTTCGAAGTGGCTTCATATATTTCTGGATGACATATTCGAGGGCATTTTGGTTGCGGTGATCTACTTAAAAAGCAACATGATATACTATGATGTTTGAAGTTACGAGGTATTCTAATCTTAACACAAAATTTTCAGTTTCTTCAAATTCTGAAGATCATAAAATATATCAAATAAAATTAAAAGACGTCCTCGATGAGAGAAACAAAATGTAATTCTCCAAAACATACAATAAAGAGTTGCAGGGACACGTAAACTGAAACCGTGAATTCAGCACATGAATCTATCCCTAGCGCAGAAAATTATCGTCGGTTATCAAAAAGAGTCTTTAAATTGTTGGTTCTTTCTAGGACATGCCGGTTTTCTTTTGATATTTTTCTTCATAATTTTGAGAGTAAATAAATAATTTCCACAAAATAAAGCGCCTGTCATTAATACTGGGCTAGAGATACACTACGATAACATGGCGCGCCCCTCCATATTACTATTTCAATGTGTGTAGTCACATCCTTACGAAAGAGTTTGTATGTAGTTGTAATTATTCATTTTCAGTAGCGTCTCAGTACGCACACTGCACACATGCGAGTCTTGGTGACACTTTGAAAATACTTTCAATACTTTTAAACGTTTTGAATTTTGGAGGGGCGCGCCATGTCATCGTAGTTAATCTATACCCGTGGTCTCTCGTGGGCTTGGACGTCCGTTTAAAAATATTCATGTTAGAAATTATAAAAGCGCGAAATGCCACACATCTAGATTTGTATTAGTTTAACTTAAATTTGTACTTACAGCGAATAACAGCGCACTCCTGCTTCTGAATAAACGTCATCCAAAATAAAATGTAAGCCATGACTAAAGACATGCCACCAGAAAGTCACTTGACCACCATTACACCACAGAATTGAGGGAATATGACACTTATTGGATATTTGTAAGTATAACTTACTTTACAGTTCAGCATTACATTATGAAACCTCAATGTTGTTAAAAATATATTACACTAAAACCATAAACGTTATCGAAATCAATTCATGTGGAGAAAGAATAATAGTATAAAACCAAGCAAAATATTCATAGAGAGAACATTAGAATGCAAAAGAAAAATATAACAGGACTAGGAAGTAGCAAGTTCAATAATAGCATACGACATAATTTTGTTGAAAATTTAAACACATTTTAATATAATTTATATTATACTAGTCTAACTTATAAATAATGCACGGTACGACTTATGACCATACCGACCCGCGGTGGCAGTTATTATTTGAGAACTATCAGAGGCCTCAGGGTCATGAAGAGCTTAAATCAGGGATATAGATCACACCAGACACATCATTTTCCGTTTGTGTTACAAGAGTACGTGACAAAAATTAAAACACGCAATATAAACGCATGGTAGGCTAGTGTTAGCATGGACTTATAATCTTAACACTAATCCAAAGAGAAAATGTTTTTTAGTTTTATAGTCTCTTTCAGTTTGTTATATTTTCGTTAAGAGCGATTTGAAATTGAACAACATTTTCGTAGCTAGTAATTGTCTTATCATCTTTTTACACATTTACATCCTGTAACGCGTCTCCATAAGCGTATACTTCCAAATCTCGTAATTCTATGCTTTCTGTAGTATATTTGTTAACTTTTTCATGGTCAGCTTCTAACGTTCCTAAATCAAATGTCATGTCTTCATCTTGTAAAAAATCATCATTATCATTTCTCATTTCTATAGAGACTGTAGAGTGTGCACGCTTAGTTGCCACGTAATCTGCAATTCGATTAAGCTCTTTAAAGTCTAATGGATCTTTGGATAGATAATGTGAACTATCTTTATATCTTTGGGTGTACGTATCTTTGATTGCATCTAAACGTTTTCTTATGTCTTCATCTTGTGATTTCCCAGTGTGCCCAGCATTTTCTGCATCTAAATTATATGCTGTTGTTTCACTATATTTTTCCTTTTTTGTATGCTTCTCTTTTAAAACATTTATATAAGAGTTTATTTCACTGTCTTGTAAAACTTCATCCTCCTCTATTGCATTTTTGACTTTTAATTCATCATAATTTGCTTCTGATTGACCGACTCGTGGAGTTTCATAATCTTGTGTAATATAGTTAGATTTGAACGCAGTTTCGTCATCTTCTTTTATACGTTTAGCTTCAACCGAATCATTAAATGACAAAAGGTCTAAATACTGTTCATTTTCATTATTTATTTTTGAGTCACTTGAGACAAAATTTTCGACTGATTCGAAATTCAATCTTTGCTCTCTATCGGCCTCGTATGTGTCTTGGTATCGCATTATTGCTGTATCCTGTGAGGCACCATCGTCTACTTTGGTTAATCTATCATCTATTTCAACATCTGAAACAATATGATTTTTAAACAAAAGAGATTTTAAACAATAAATGACACATTAGTCAAAAAGTAATTTTAATAAAATGCAAATTTTCAATGTAGCTCAAAAAAGTGCTAGACTCATTTAAGTCTAGCACTTTTTTGAGCCACATTGAAAATTTCCTATTTAGGACTGAGTAGGCCACATCTGCCGTAAGCCAGCCAAAACGGTGGGACCGTAAATAGCAATATTTTAACCCTGACATAGTGAGACGGGATCCCGGCAGACTGAGAAAACGAAATTGATTTTGGGCGACATTGACTTAATTGTATGTAGATAGACTCATTTTATCAACTAGGATCTAGGCTACTTGGTAACGATACGATATTAATTTGACCATTAAAACAGACATTCATTAAAATAAATGTTCAAGTATTACAAGTATCCGAAGGTTGATTTTTATCAAGATAAGTCATCAGGCATCGTTGTAATGCGGCAGTATGTTATAGGTCATTAGTTCGAATCTATCGTTCACGACCAACATTACTAAAATTAGAATACGCTTTATTGTTATGATTGAACTAGGTGACGTCATTCATTTTGAAAGCCAGCACCCACAAAATATACCTAAGGGCTGATACAAGTTTACCATAACGAGTGGTCGCGCAGTAGTCAAAATTCGGTAATGCATTTCTAAACAAAAATATAGCTTCACGTACTCCTTCTCTATATAACTTTAACTGTGCCGAATTTCATACTCCGCTATCCGCGTACTTTCGAAAAAAGGGGTACAAAGTTTTTACTTCACGTACTAATATATCTTCTATAGATTATGTAGCTTAATGTTATCCACCCCTGCTAAGTCGTGACACGGTCATTCTGATATAATAGCTTCAATGACGACAACATAAATAAAATGTAAACAATCTTCCCATACCTCTTGCCGTAAATCCTAAAATAATTTTAGTGTTACAAAATTAGAAAAAAGAAACTGTGCAGGTTGTTCAAGCTTGTTTAATTTTATTTATATTAAAAACTAGGCATGAAAATATTTCGCGAACTCAAGCTGCGAGTGAGCGTTTTGCGTTGTTCTGTGCGCATGCAAACTTGTTCTCTTAATTTTTTTAATTAAACGAACGAAGGAACGCAAAATTCTTTCCCTCAGCTCTTGTGTGCGAGTTGAAACCAAAACTTTACCATCCAACAGGATATTCGCAAGCTCATCACCGCCCGACCTAAATCTTTTACCACCAAACATGTACCCTTTAAACGGCGTGGTGGTTGTGGCTGAATATTCACATGCTGTAAAGAAAACTATTGTTATGTTTTTTTAGAAAAAGTTGGGTCTTCTGCAGCGTTGCCTTTGTTACTTATACCTGTCTCTGTTTAAAATTCGATCTATCATATTATTTACAACCGGGGAATTAAGGCGATATCTACATAGGCGAGAGTTTAACCGTGTTTTTTTTAAATGACATCTCGTAGGTCAACCTGGTAGGTTGTTGCTGCTTAACCGCTGCCTCAGTAAATTAAATTTTCATACTTGCCGAGTCTGGACACAGATCCTTTCCAATAGTACTGAAGCAGTTTTAACATAGTTACCACCTATACGTATTATGTAAAATAAATGATAAAATATGAATACTCACGCGGCTGACATTTTTTATATTCCACATACTTTAAAAATTCTTTCATAAGGTTTGACCAGTATTCAGGCGCGTTCCTGTCTGAAAAGGAAAGATGACATTGATTGACACTGCACACAGTTTCTACTATAAAATTATAACAATGATAGTTTAAGTGAATTTTCAGAATTAGACGTCTTTTATATCAATTCAAATGAATTAAATTGTAAACTTATTTTTAGACGTAATAAAATTGGATAATTTGTTACTTTTTATGTCTGATACTAACTGAAATGTTCTGGTGAATTCTAAAAAAGGGTGGCCAGCGAGATTCCTTTTCGTTATTTCAATAAAGAAAAAGGCCTTTTTGATTTTTGTTATGTTACAAAATATACAAGGTGGCAAGGACATCGGTGTAAGAATAATCCAGAATCATGTGCTGACTTCATGGTTACAGTTTGCGCGTCGATGTATGCCACCCTGTAGGGTAACAATAACAGTTTTATTTTCAAACATCATCATCATCTGCCTAGCCTTTTCCCAATTTCGTTGGGATCGGCTTCCAGTCTAACCAGATGCGGCTGAATACCAGTATCTTACATGGAGCGACTGCCTATCTGACCTCCACAGCCCAGTTACTGGTAAATACGATACCTATTGGGAAGACTGGTTGTCAGACTTTCGGGCTTCCGACGACCCGTAACAACTGTCAAAGATCCACAAATGACAGCGGGGACCAACAGTTTAACGTGCTTTTCGAGGCACGGAGGGGTCTTGGTATGTAAAGATGGTCACCCATCCACGGATCAACCGCGGCAAGCATAGCTTAACCTGATCGACCAACCCGTGCGGCTAACACTACTTAGTCACAAGCTCCTCTATTTTCAAACACAACTCTTCTAAATTATGTCCACTTCTTTTGCAAACAGACGATAAAAATTCACGGTCTCTGATGAGGACAGAAAGAAGAAAATCAAAACCATCATACCGTCTACTTGTGTCCCAGACATTTTCACAGGCTTTTCCGTTGTTCTCACAGGTCCCCTAGTTTTGGTTACAGGTACAGTGTTTGTTGTAGCATGCTTCTTGGTTGAGGTCGTAGGAACAATTCTGGTAGTATATTTCTTCATCGTTATTGTAGAAGGTTTCTTGGTCGGCCTTACACGAGTCCAAATATTTATCCAGTCTTCATTAGTAATCATTTGATGTTCCCAGAAAACTGGATTCGTTGTCGAGGTTATGGGGGCGGTTTCTGATTTATATTTACATTGTGAGGTATCGACTAAGACATCTTGTCCAGTAGGACGAATCTCTTTAGTCGGTCTCAGACGGGTCCAAGCATTTATCCAGTCTTCGTTTTCAGGCGGTTTCGTTTGCCAGAATTGAGGATCGTTTAGCATGGTCGTAGTCGTTTTCAATTTTAATTTACAGCGAGGCGTACTATGTTTTATAGCCGCCTTTGTTGTTGTCGTAGGTTGGATAAAGGGACGTGTTTTCCTTTTAGTAATTTTCGGTGTGGTCATTTTAAATGTAATTTTTTTTGGTGTCGTTTTTTTAGTTGTAATGGTCCTTTTAGTTGTAGTTTTCTCTGTAGTCATAGTTTTGGACCTACAAGTAGGTGCCATTTGTGTTGCAGGTTCTTGAAGATCAATTTCTTTTATTTCTTTGATGAGATCAGCCCAGTCTGATTCTGTTGATATGTTTGTATATCTTGGCGCTGAAAGCGTAATATGTTGGGATCAGACAAAATGTTTTCTTTTCGTTATTCACAATTAAACAATTTTTTTTAGGAACTTAATAGATTTTTTTTGTAAGGGACTGATTTATAGTGGCTGAATGGGCACAAACTATTAGAATACTGGCCAAGTGCGAGTCGGACTCGCACAAGAAAGGTTTTTGTACCACAATGCAAACGACGCCGAAAAAAAAAACACGTTTCTTGTATGGATACCGCTTTAATTTTCAACTTTGTTTTTATTTTTATTATTTGTTGTTATAGTGGCAACAAAAATACACATCCTGTGATTAGGTTACCTTACCGTTTTTTTTTTTTTTTTTTTGGTGGAAAATCATCAAATAACTTGAGCAGCTTAGCAGGAGGGCGTGTCAGACTTTTACTGACAAAAACCCACCCGTGTTCCATCAGTTGCCTGTGTGCCAGGGGCGACGGTATCTCTTTCGAACAACCCACACCCCTGGCAGGCATCGGCCCTTGCGGCCCCACCAGTTGTTGCTGACATTTCTGACGGCGCGCGTGGAATGCAACGCGCCGTCCCGCCTACCGCTTTTCGGCCGCAGGGGATAGGGAGAGCGGCCAACGCTATACCGACACTCCTCTTCCCCTGCGGCCCCACCGCGTCCGCCATCAAACGGTGGCTGCCCCGTTCAGGCCAGGGAAGGGAAGAGCGCTGCTCAGAAGCACCGGCACTCCTCCTCTGCCGCAGCCCGTAACCCTCAGCCGCGATGCCTCCCTTTCGACATCGCGGCCTACCTCAGTTGCGGTGCACCTCATCGCAACCTTCTTTTTGGCCGCTACGTCATCAGCTTGAAGGCAAAAGCCCTGACGAGCGGCCCCGCCTTTGTGTTTCTCTTCGCTTCACTGTACCACGGCTACTGAGCCCCCCCGCAACGACAATGCGGGAACCCACTCGGGGACCTAACGGTTGGTTACCTTTCGGGTACGGAACCCTAAAAATGGAACAGAATTTGTAAGAACACTGCTTAATGGTAATCCATCATCATCATTTCAGCCGAAAAACGTCCACTGCTGGACATAGGCCTCCGACAAAAGAAGGGTTTTGCCATAATCGCCACGCTTGGCAGGCGGGTTGACGATCGCAGTATGGTAGTAAAATGCATGGAGAACGCTGTTGCTCATTCTCTAGTAAGTTCCTTAGTCGCCTTCTACGACACCCACGGGAAGAAATAGGATGGTGCTATTCTTTTACGTCCGGCACAGCACGGAACGTAATCTAGATCTATAGGTAATAGGTAAAATCGACTAAAATATAAAGATACATATTACGTAAGCAAGTGTACACCATGTACCGATAACAATAGAATTGCTATTGTCTCTGCTAATTAGACACGCGACGGATTAACACTCACTGGGCACCAACATTGCCACCTAAACTTTACATTCTGCATGACTAAGTTCTTGTTTGAAAGCACCTATCTATATAAATAAAAAGACAAGTCCTGACTGACTGGCTGATTGACTGACTCATCAACGCCCAGCCTAAATCCTTGGACTTAGAAAGCTGAAATTTTGCACAGAGGTTCTCTTTATAGTGTAAACGAGGAATAAGGAGGGATTTTTGATATTCAACCCCTAAGGGAGTTAATTAAGGGATGAAAGTTCCGCGCGGGCGAAGCCGCTGGCAAAAGCTAGTTTCTAATAAAACCGGACAAGTGCGAGCGTGGTGAGGGTTCCGTACGATGAATATGTTAACCTCCAAAAAAAACCATGTTAAGTAGAGTGCCAATACTTAGACTCAGTCCGTGGATTAGTGACCATCTTTACAAGACCCCCGTGCCCCGTGCCCCGGAAAAGTACGTTAAGTCGTTGGACCCGATTTGTGGATCTTTCACAGTCGTTATCGGTCGTCAGAAGCCCGAAAGTCTGACAACCAGTCTTACCAAAGTATTACCCAGTTTCTGGGTTATCGAGGTCAGACAGACAGTCGCTCCATGCACAATACTAATATTTAGGTACATTTGGTAAGACTTGAAGCTGACCTCAACATATTTGGGTAACGGTCAGGCAGATGATGAATGTCAGTTTATAATATAAAAAGAATGGCCTTACCTCTCGTCCTAATGTTATGGCGCGGCTTCATAAACTTCCATTCCTTACCATCAAAATATCTTATGGGCATGTCTCTTGAAACTGGAGAAAAATGTTGAGGGTTTTTAGTTTCACATTTATCAGTATCACATAATTGTCAAATTACTACACAGATATTTGTATCTAACTAGTGGTTGCTAAATGGTCGAAATTCGACCATAATTCATTTGATTAGAAATACAAACACACATACACATACACAAACACATACATACACAAACACGTACATACACACACATACATACACACATACATACACACACACACACATATATATATATATATATATATATACAGCCACACACATACACATACACATACAGGAAAAGTTTTTATCCAGTGCGCAAATTTTAACCATGAATTCAGTATATCATTCTAGACCCCCTACCGCAGAAAGTTTTTGCCGGTTAAACAAAAAAAAAACAGCTGTTCCATACATTTTGACCGCGTAGATCTAGAATGATATGCTGAATTCATGGTTAAAATTTGCGCACTGGATAAAAACTTACCCTGTATATTACTTTGACTGTGCCAAAATGATCGCCCTGAGGACACGGTGGAGCACACGGTGGCGGTCTGCCCTGCTTGGGCGGAGCACCGCCGTGTCCTCGTGGAGGCGATCGGCGGCGGCGATCTCTCGCGTCCGGCCCTGGTCCAGGCCATGGTACGGAGCGAGAGGGCATGGGGAGCCGTCACCTCCTTCAGCGAAGCAGTGATGCTCGCGAAGAGGGAGGCGGCGCACGTGAGGGAGAGGCAGCATATGCGCCCTCGCGACCCCAGCCGCCGCAGGATACGGAGACGCCCTGGGCGTCGGGAATCCCAGGCCGATTTCCGGCCACCGTAGGCATGGGCTTGCGGACGGCGAGTAATGGGTAGCTCGCTGTCCGGTAAGGACCAAGCCCAAGTCGACGGCGCGTTGTGTTCCACGCGCGCCTCAAAGAGATGTCAGCACAAAAAAAAAATGATGGGACCCGCAAGGGTCGATGCCTGCCAGGGGTGCGGGTTTGTTCGAAAAAGACACCACAGCCCCTGGCTTAAGGGCTACTGAAGGAACACGGGTGGGTTTTAGTCAGTAAAAGTCTGACACGCCCTCCTGCTCCACCCAGAGCGGGAGAAGTTATTTGATGATTTCCCACCCAAAAAAAAAAAAAAAAAAAACTGTGCCAAAATTCATAATTCCTCCATTGGCGTCATTTTCGTAAAAAGAGGTACAAAGTTTTTGCTTCACGTATTAATATTTATTTAGATAATTACTCTCATAGCAATGGTTGTATTTCGCATAAATCATAGTATACGAAATAAAAAAGAAATTAAACTTCATGTTAAAGCGTTGTTTTTCGACTTTTTAGCAGCATAACACATTATTCTCACTGACTTTTTCCATTTTAAAATTTCACATTTTCCATTTTACAAATATCACGAAACCAATATGAAAATGGATTTACGAAAACTCGAAAATGTTAACAACAACGTGTGCGGTACAAATATTAAATTTAATAAGAGAATCGATAAAGTTTATTGCGGAACACAAAATTATTGCGTTCGTGGATCTCGATAGTTGTCGTTGTTTGAGAACGTACCTAATGTTGGTCTTATCGCGTGCGCCTGCGACAATCGTGACGCAGCGGCCATGTGTGATATGATAACTATGATTTGCTGGAATGTGCACTACGAAATATTTTAATTCGTTCGCTTTACGTGAAGAGGAAGTTTCAAGATTTGATCGATAAAGGATAAGGACAAGAAGAATAAGGTTGTTTGCTTTTTTTTTTTTTAACTCTTGGCCATATTATTTTTGTATCTGTAGCAGAATCATCTTTTTTATGCGTTCGCAAGGTTGTCAAAATAACGTGCAGATTACTAGATTTACACGAAAAATCCTTGCTTCGTTTGTATTTGTTTTGCTTCATTTTAATGTTTTATATTTTAGGAATACATGTAAATAGGCAGTATGATTTTAAAAACAAAAGAGTCAATCAATAAACTCGGTTAATCGCAGTTCCCTGCTGGAGATAGGACTCTTCAATGCTGATCTACAATACCCTGTCCTCCTGTCCCCCGCATTCCTTATCCATCAAGCTGGGAGGCTCCCTACACTACGCTTCCATACAAAAGAAAAAGTACGTTGGTCTTATTTGATGACAAATTGACAAATTTAAGGTGCAATTACAAAATTACCCTTTTAAGAATTTTCTTTTTTCAGCAAATAAAACCATGGGACTATATTATGTCCGTACAATTTATTTATATTTTGGTGGTAATTATAGATGCAAAACGGGTTTAAAACGTTTTAAATCATTTGATCTTTTTGGTTTTAAAACGATTTAAAACCACATTTAGCGGTTTAGTAGTGGTTTAAACTGCGCCTTCACACGAAGTGATCCAGACCACATCTTCTCCCTGATTTAAGATATTATATCAACGGAACTTATAATAAAATATTTATACATAAATTTTAAAAATATGCTGTGGTTGACGCAAAACGTAATTGGACTATTAATTTTTATAAACGAGAATATGTTTTAAAATATATTTAATATGAATAAATATGCTTAGAGAAATTGTTTTTAGTCTTTCTAATCCTAAAAAACCTTTTTAATAAAAAAATTAAACCGCCGAAAAACCGAAAAGTAAAAAATAATAAACCTGCTTTGTCCAACCCCAATAACTAAATTCGGAAGGCGGTGACATATAATTAAATACATATCCAAAGTCACCGATTAAAAAGTTTTTATTTTTTATTTTTTTGTGGCTATAATCTACTAATTACTACATGCTTAATTTTTGCATAATACACAACTCAGTATTAAAATCTGTGAGTAAACAATCAATCATCCCCTGTTTTCGTACCCTTAGGGTTGGAATTTTTCTTCAAAATGTATATGGGACCAACTTCAGGGTATACCCTTTCCAATAAAAAAAGAATTATCAAAATCGGACTAGTCTGAAAAAAGTTATGCGTGGTCATACATAAAAAAAAAAAAAAATATACGCGTCGAATTGAGTAACCTCCTCCGTTTTTTCGTCGGTTCAAAAAGTAGCATACGTATGATACTGACTTCACAATTATGCCTCAATAGGTTACTCATAAGGTTTTCAATAGTAAAGGCCTTTTACCGGCGCTCCACTAAAATGCTCAAGAAAATCTAAGATTATCATTGCAAGTATCAAGATCAGTGCCTCTACCAACTATTTACGATACTTATAAATACCCATATAAGTGTAGGGATAATATTAATAAATATGAAACCGGTGACATTAGCACATAGTTATGGTTATCAGCGACACTTCATGGGCGGCGCGCGGGCATCCAAAACGGTGTGTGCTGTGCACCGGTCAGAGTCGTGACCAGTACCGACCCCCTTTGTTCCACATTGTGGCTTCTGCTTATACATATTTATATTCTAATGGAATAGAAAAACAGTGTGAAACAGCTACTTGTACCAATGTTCTTAGGTAATACAAACTGTAGTTATGTTGGTCATTCTGATATTTCCATTTGGGAATTATCATTAGCAACTCGGTTTCTAGATTTGTACCCAGTTTCTCTATATGTACCCGGCTAATTCCCCTATTACATGGGCTTGTGGCTAAGTAATAACTTGATGGGTCGATCGATCAGGTTAAGCTACGCTTGCCGCCGTTGGTCCGTGGATGGGAGACCAACTTTACATACCAAAACCCCTCTGACCGTCGGAAAGCACGCTCAACCGTTGGTCCCGGCTTTCATTCGTAGATCAGGACTGTCGTTACAGGTCGTCACAAGCCCGAAAGTCTGAGAACCGCGTGCGGTGTTACCAAGGGCATTGTGTTGCCCATTAACTGGGTTGTGGAGATCAAATGGGCAGTCGCACTAGATTAAATACTGGTACCCAGCTGCATCCAGTTAGACTAGAAGCTAGCCTCAGAAATAATGGGGAAAACGCTAGGCAGATGACTAGATTAATTCCTCTGCTACTCGGGACCTAAACAGCCGTCTGCAGGAGAAATATGTGGAGAGGTCAAGCGCGGTCGCAGCCAAAGACTTTGGGGGATCATAGATAAAGACTACATATTAATAAGAAAATGTATTATATTTTCGAAAAAATACTATTTTAAGAAGGTTTACGTTTAAGGCTTTGGGGGGGGGGGGGGGGTCATGACCCCTAGAACCACCCCTCGGACCGCGCCTTGGAGAGGTTGCTTGCTTAGCCTTAGTAGCAGGACATGGAGGATCCGAATCGATTCCCACATAATCCTCTTATGCTCATGACATCTTGCACACTACCCAATGTATTCGTATTCAGTTCTTTTCGAGTCAAGAAAGTTTTTAATGATAAAAATGATTTTATTTCTGACCTATCTGACTACTCTGAGATGAAAAGCCGGAAAAAACTCAGAAGTCACAGTCTCTTTTAAAGTCTAGCCATAATATTGGTAAGATCATAATCTTACCAAGATGAAGACCGTGTAGATTGGTGTCTGAAATGGTCTTTTGAGGAAAGAAACACACAGATTGAGTGGATCCGTCCAATACGTGCAGGCATTTTCATAATCAACAATGTTCATATCCGAAGTGATATCTTTAATTTCGTTCATGTGCCAAAGCTCAATTAAAATTAAACCGATCATACACAGAAAGCTATTAAAGTACTTAAAAGGAGTTCCACCTAGCAGCCTCATCTATATGGTTACACTGGCGGTTGATCGGTAAGGACTAATTTGGGGGGATTTCTATGCAAATTTAATTACACTGCAGTTGCATGCACTAACGAAGTATGCTATTAGCTGAGGCAATATAGAATACACTTTGGTAATATTAATTTTCATGAAAGATTGCAGAATTCAGTACGTTCTTGGGTGGTTATATTATGTTTTAGTTTATTGCACCTTCCTTTTTCTAATTAATCATATTTCTATAAAGGTGAAAATATCTCCGGTAATGATAAAGGATAAATTATTTTATTTCTGTAAGTAGGTTTGTAGGTACAAACACTTTTACACGTCAATCATATTTTTTAAACTAGATGAGGTCGGCGTTTCCTATCTGACTCTGAGAAGAAAGGCGGAAACAAACACAGTCACAGTCTCTTTTAAAGTCCAGACATAATCTTGGTCAGATCTTGTGAAAGACCATGTGGATATGGGTAGATATTTACCTTACAGTATCTACTAGTAACTCATTAGGGAGTGGTTGAGGAATTCGGTTTTTATGAATGAAACTCTACAAGGCTTTTTCGTTTACGATAAAATACTTTTTATGCCTTTACCTACTTTAGCTTTTTTTTAAGTGCATTTAGGGTAAAGCTCTTAAAAATCCTAATAGTTTTGTGAGGTGTTAATAAATGGCGTTGAGTAGCACCATCCCATTTCGTCCAGTGGGTGTCGTAGAAGGCGACTAAGGGACTTACTAGAGAATGGGCAGCAGCGTTCTTTATGCATTTTACCACCATTCTGCGATCGCCAACCCGCCTGCCAAGCGTTCGACGTTGATGAGATCGCGTAGATCTTTCAATGCCCTATACAATAGGGTCCTATACAATAACGGTTTCAGGATACTGTTGGTGTTGCCTCGCTTTTGCAGTGCATCAGGTATGTTTGCTAAGGTCAAAACGGTTTTCTTTAGGGCGATCGTTCGTAAGAGAGTGGCCTTCCTGATGCGCCACGTGCGGGGCAGCACCAACAGCCGTCTGAATACCATATTGGAAAGGGTCCGGTTGTGAGGCACTGGAATACAGTTCACGGCTCGGGTGGTGCCCTCTATAATGTTAAGTAGCTTAATTTTTATAATGTAAAATTTAAAAGCTCAATTTTTTAATTAATTAATAATTTTAGTAGCATAGTTTTAAGTATTTTTTATTAACAAGTTATGGAATGTAATAATGAGTTCTGAATTTAAATGATTAATAATAATATATAGTTTAGCACATATTATAAATTTAGTCAAAGCACATTTTGGACGTAATGTGCGTCGTAATCGCAACCGGCGTGAGTATATGACCAGGCGTATGAACGTAAACGAGGCAAAAGGACTCCTGCTTATGCCAACGGGAAGAAGCCGTGAGTTTATGTATGTATGAGTTTAGTAACGACAAATTCTTACATTATTGCATTATCAATTGGTACTTTTATTCATATATTGCATTGTCATTTTATTACGCATAAAACTTTTAAAAATCACGCGATACTTTGTCAAGGATTTTGTATAAAATATAATAATGACTAATGAATATCAATCTGATATAAATATACAAGTAGCCAATAAAATAATTATGAAGTAAAACGCAATTCACCTGCTTTTGAGATCATTAGTCATTTAAATCATTATGTTACATAATTATCATATAATATTCGAATGCGGTTTTTATGTATTCTCGACAATACAGGGAAGTGATATTACTGTACCATAATAATTATCATAAATTTTGATATCACTATTTGCTTTGAAATCGTTCCTATAGATCTATTTTTGGCCAAAAAATCAGCACTGCCCTTCGACATGGCAATGCCGCCAGCCTTTTGGGCACTTTTTCTATTGACAACGATTAAGACGAATTTTTTAATGCCCTTTCTTTTTTCTATACTTGTAGGTACATATTATTATTCTAGGCCTGTTAGCATTTAAATTATTTCAATATTTTTAGAGATTTACTGAATATAAACTTGATCAAACTTTCAGAAACCCGCTTCCAATATCGATTTAAATAATCAACTTAGAATCGGTTTATAAATCTGATAATTAAAATACAATACTCAACTATTCACACTTTCCAAAAGACAGTGAAATCGATAAATAACTATGTACAAGTATATAGGAACATAAATAACGAAATGTTTCCCTTTTAGCAACACCGCTCATATCCATTGCTATTGAATAGTTTAACCATATAAACGAAATTCAAATTATACTGTGGAAGCCGCCTATTGGTCATCGAATGGGCAGTAGAGTGGGCAATCGACAAACCGTTTTGGTATTAAGGGTTATCGTTCAATGAGCAAGAAAGGAAAGACGAGAGTAAAGATGGGCAAGAATGTATGATTTCTCTGGAGCTATGCAGTTGAACGAAGAATTCTCATGTGAGGCCGTAAATGTGTTTTATTGAACTTGGCTTAGAGATCAATATCTTTGAGGAGAATTATGTCTGTACTTCATTTGCAGAAAGTTTATGTGCTGTTTGCTGTGATTAAATCAAAATAGAACTCAATTTATGTTTGTTATTGCTCTTTCTTCAAAACTCTAATATTTTATAGGTTAGTAATGTCCATACTTAACTCCTTAGGTCGTGACACAGTACAACGTATTTTCATATCGTCATCTCCGTGACAGACGAGCCCATCCTGCAACTGTGCGTCACTTTTTTGACAGCTATCGTCATGTTTTTGTTCGTCAACTTTCTTCGCTCTCTGTACGACCACCCTAACAGCACATAGCAATTGACGCCATGTAAGTCTTGCCGGTGGCTACGTTCTCCCATTAGACCACTTCCTTAACAAAAGAGGTTCAGAGCCTCCTATTCTAACAATTGTATGAGCTATTTACCTTATCTGTATACTGCCACAATCACACCCGTTCCTGATCCAACGCCGACCAATAAGTTTTGATACTCGCCCCATTGTTCTGTCACGTGATAAATATTAGTCTAGAGATCGTACTAATATGATTTTATTTATTAGTTCCTGCTATCTTTTACTGCGATTTATAATTCTGTCGGCGATGTTTCGAATAGTTATTCATCATTTGTGAATTTGGAATGCTAATTTTATTACTTGTTTGACATATTTATCTAGTCTATCGTAAAAAATCGGAGCCGTTACCATATTTTTAAGTGCCTGTATATTTAAAATTACCAGTCTTCTAATTTGGCGCAGTAATAACTTATAACCACTTAAAGCTTCTGTTGTAGTTGCACTTTTTTGCAGCTGATGAGATAGATAGAATACTCCTTATTATGTGTACCATAAAAATGACCAATACATGTAGACATTTGACATATTATGATGTGTCATGATTTCCAAATATTTATTTATTTACTTATAGGTTCACCCACAGCACATACATATACATAGAAATAGCAAGTCATACGGTTATATTCTAATATATATGCCAATTATAGGTAAACACAACATTGACAACACAAGACGCCAGATTACCGCTTAGTTGCTAACTTAAGTCTAATGTGTAACAATTGTTTATGAAAATGAGAAACTAAATAAAAATTAAAACAAAAGTTATAAGATAAATTAAAATAAGAGACAGAGTAAGTAATTAGATTGGGTAAGATTTGCACTATTAATCAGAATATTAATAAGATTTTTAATGATTTTAAATAATATTTATCAAATAGAAAGTATCTAATTTCCCTCAAATGATATTGTATCAATGTAGTGACTTTTTTAAAAGTATCTAATTTGACAGTTATCAAAAAAGTACTGGTTTTTTTTAACGGTACGAAATGGAAATATGATTTTGGGGGATTCCTCTAGTTTGCTAAGTTAGTTCTCTGCCAGCTTCGAAGTGTGGAGGTTGTCTCAAGAAGTTTAAATTGTTATTATGTTGAATACCTAGTTCAAGAGTTTCATATGTATTGCTATGTATAAGGTTTGTGTGTGGGTAAGAGTTTAAATGCATAAATATTCATACTGAGAAAGATGTATTTCTTATTAGACGACACCACGGTGAGATTGTAGGCTGTTACAAACGTAGAAAAAAATACTAAAATTGGAATAATTTACCTACTCATCGACTTATAAAGGTATTTCTTCAATCTGTGGACAACTGCATAAAACACATTTAAAAAAAGTGTTTGTTTTGACTTTAAACCTTACTTTAAAAAGGCAATGATTAAAAAGAAACCAGCATGTTTATATGATACTTAGTTCCTAATTTGCAAGCCAGCTAATAAAAACCTAGTAAAAAGAAAAAATCGCTAATTAGGAAAAAAATCAAGACCACTTCCTCGACATAGCTGAAGGCATATCTGTGTAGCGAGGCGCCCGCGCTGGTAACCGCGTTATAACAGTGATAGTGGCCGCGTGATGTGACCATAGCGGGACGCATGCGCCGCGGCTCGCGTCATTTTACACTTATACCATTATAGCACTGGACTGGACTACCGTTAGCTGCGGTAATTACGAGTATTTTGGGTGTATGTTAGCTCTTTATAGAACGAATTTATTAATCTGTTAAACATTGACAACAATTCGTAAAAAAGAACGTTTAAACCTAATACTGCCCACAAAAATACCAGTCAACAAATACATACTCTTTTTGAAAGTCGATAGATAATGGAAAATTGGTTTAATCAGCTAGATTTCGTTGATCTCAATGTTTTATTTGATAACAGATTACACAGTATAAGTTCAGTAATTTAATGTTATCCGCATATATAGGGCGTAACTCCGAGGGCTAATAACCAAAGTGAAGAAGATTATACAGGATGGCTGAGACATCGACGCGAAACCTGTTACCATCAGTTCAAATATATTTTTCAATGGTTCACCATCATCTGCCTAGCTTTGTCCCAACTATGTTGGGGTCAGCTTCCAGTCTAACCGGATGCAGCTGAATACCAGTAGTTTACATGGAGCGACTGCCTATCTGACCTCCACAACCCAGTTACTGGGTAATACGATGGCCCTTGGTAAGATCAATTTTCAGACTTTTGGGCTTCTGACGACCCGTAACGACTGTCAAATATATTTTGCAACAGTTATTGAAGAAAAAATGTGTTGTTCCATACATTTTGAACTGCAATTTATTTTTGATACCCGACGGAAATTTTCTACTACTACGTACTACGTAAGTCTGCGAGTAAGGTCCCTGCCACCCTGTAGGTATGTATTGTCCAGCTCTGCTGCATAAACCAAAATGTGACGTATGTTAAACCTAGCTAAAATAAAATACACATTAATAAAGTTGTTATCTTAACAACTTCTTTTGCATATCGCTCACACATTGTCGTGATATATTGTTGTTAATACGTCTTTCTCAGGCTGTCGACTTTTTAGAAAGTAATTAAAAATATGTGTCCTTTTTCACATTCAATGACTTTTTGAGGCCAATTACAGTAGTCATATTAAATTAAAGCGTAATAAACCAAGACAGCAATTGTTGCTTTACGTAACTATTTAATTTAGAATGCAAAGTAGGGTTGTGCTAATTAAACTGTCCTAAATTAATGAAAACAATTAAGTGCATTTCTCCAACATTGCGTAAGACAGAATTTGTCGTAAAACTTAAACTCAGCTTAGTATTTCGACACGAGAACGGCACGTGCCTCAAGCCGGGGTATGAACAGAAGTGTCCGCTCCAAGTCGTGACATAGTCGACGGGCGCCTGTAATCTAGAATAAATTGCGTACACTTACTGACTCTTTATAGACCTTTTAAGGTAGAAAATTTAAGATGATGATCGCCACGTTCATAATTAAGATCGGCCATGATAGGCAACTCGTGACGTCGTGTGGGTGGTTCCGCTTCCGAGGTCACGGGTGGTCTACCAGCCAATTTGGGCAGGCTACTGAGATTTTTTTTGGTTTTTAGGAGGATGATAGATTAGGTGTTTGACGTAGTTGCTGGATCCGGAATCAGATGAGTGAATAAGGACACGATTTTTGTTTTGGGTAAAACGGTACTCCTTATTATTTTTCTGGTATTGTCGAGGTGTATTGAAGAGGCGAAACCTCTTCCGACATTGATCATATACAAGGTGAATTTTTAATCACCGTTTAAATTTTTCAGGGTGATAGTATCCGTGAAATTGAACAACTTTATCCAAGGAACATGGGGCGAAACATGAAAAAAAAATCGGACCTCCCATAAAAAATCGATCAGCTGACTATTGATTTTGTATGGGAGGCTCGATTTTTTTTTTCTATAAATTCACCTCGTTTTTACTGCTAGCCTTAGCCTGCAAAAGTAGTACCTACTACCAGAATTAAAAGTACGCTATGTGTTAATCCAGATTAACTATCTGTTTGTCATTTCATTCAAATCCGTTCATCTATTTTTGCACAAATCTGGAAAAGAACCAGAAAAACAGACAAACAGAAAAAAAACATATGCGATACTATTTTATTTGAACTATATTTACTATTTTAGGGCAACTGCGCCATAAGTTAAAAGAAAATGTACCTTATGGTAATATAAAGCGTTATATCATGATAAAGATCACAAACATAACTTAAGCAAGGCTAGAAGCGCATACGAAAAGCACGTCCCATTAAGTTAAGGAAGCATCTCTTTAACAAACTGAAGTAAGCCTTTATGGGTACAAGTCGCATACGGTAGCGACGTGTGTGGCATCCCCAGATACTTCATACATACACAAACATATAAAAAAGATACAATTTATATAATACTTGGCCGCTGGACGATCCCCATATCTCAACGGGAAGTATTTTGCATGCAACTACCACCTATCTTTTGGAACAATCTGAAAACGGGAGCAAGTTGCTTCTAAACGGCTCATAACAAAACACCACATCACAGAAATTGCAAATATAAACCAAAAGTCATAAGGTTGGTTCTCAATTGATCAGTCTGGTGTTTTAAGGCTTTTGGTGTTTGGAAACGTTTTGCCAAACGCATTATTTATCGTAAATTCGTAATTGCTGATTGTGGACGAAGAAGGGAATCTTTGCAGAGCTTGATATCATGTATTAAGTGGAACCTCGTTGTTTACTTATGTAATGTTTGAAGAGAGGACCGAATTCTACCGCCAGGGGCTCTTACCGATAATGTGGAAACTTCGGAATGTAAGTATAACTGAATGACCGCTAATTATATTAAGAGTTCAGGCATTTCTGTTTGTAGTATTTAACTTTATCTTACAAAGTCGAGCTGAAGGGCTCGTGGCTAAGTATTAATAGCGGCACGGATCGATAAATCAGGTTAAGCTACCCTTCCCGCGGTTGGTCCGTGGATGGGTGACCATGTTTGCATACCGAAGCCGTTGGTCCCGGCTGCCATTCGTGTAGCTTCGACAGTCATTACGGGTCATCACAAGCCCGAAAGCGTGACAAACAAGTCTTACCGACGGGTATCGTGTTACCCAGTAACTGGTTGGCTAGTTCTGGACGTCAGTTTGGCAGTCACTCCATGTAAAATACTGGTATTCAGCTGCATCTGGTTAGACTGGAATCCGACCCCAAAATTGTTGGGAAAAGGCTAGGCAGATAACAAGCAAAAAAGTGGTTTCTAAATGTAAAATTTTCATGTAAGTACTGTGAATATCGTTATCAAAAAAAAAAAAATGAAAAAAAAAAAAAAACCCGACTAAGTCAGAAGCATATTCTTAATTTAACAATAGAGACTTTTATTGCCTCCGACTGTATGCGATTGCATATAGTATTCAGTATAATAGTCATCCTTTTAAAACAAGTTTCTTGTTTCCATCTTTTTAATTACCTAAATAAAGTTCACTTTTTAGGCAGTCGGGTTTTTTTTAATAGTATTTTTTTTTTTTTTTTTTTTTTAGTTTTCCTAGTTGTCTGCCATACACACTTAATATATACCCAATTAATGAAAAATCATGTAGTTTATGTTGTAACGTTGAATATTTTGTTGCTTTTTTATTATTTTAGCATTTTTCATTCCAAATTACATGTAAACATACAGGTTGCCTTAATTTTTGCAAGCTATTTATGAAACTCTTTATTTTGATACCCCATTCAACAGGTTTTGAGTTTTTTTTTTTTTTTCGAAAACACATTGTGGCGCCAAAAATCGGGATTTGTTTTTCTTTTTTTTTGTCAATTTTGTTGTATCCAGTGTCACTCTTACAATTAAGACGAATCTAATGGCACCTCTCAAGCTGAAGTCGAAAAAAAAACAAAAAGTGTCGATTAGGTACTGCAGATACAATTAGCAGGGCAGAATTGGCATCGAGCCTTCTTATTTATCATTATCATTAATGCTATGTTAGCTCTAATACAGTTTAGGAAGTCATAAGGATCTAGGCCTCATAAGAAGGTGTGCTGTAAGGTATGCTGGAAGAGATTTCTTCGAAATAAGCATCACCTCTGTACCTATTTTTCTGCTCTAATCTTCTTATCTGTTTTTATAGTGTGTACATAAATGGTTAAATAAATAAGAAGGCTTAAAGTCACCCAAAGGGCGAAGGAGAAGGCTATGCTTGGGGTTTCCCTGCGTGATCGAATCAGGAATGAAGAGATCTGCAGGAGAACCAAAGTAACCGACATAGCCCGAAGAATTGCCAAACTTAAGTGGCAGTGGGCAGCCCACATTGCTCGCAGAACAGATGGCCGATGGGGCCGAAAAGTTCTGGAGTGGCGACCGCGTACCAGAAGACGTAAAGTTGGAAGGCGTCCCACAAGGTGGACAGATGACCTTGTGAGGGCCGCAGGAACCCGCTGGATGCGGGAAGCAAAGAACCGGTCGAAGTGGCGGAGCTTGGGGGAGGCCTATGTTCAGCAGTGGACGTCTTTCGGCTGAAATGATGATGATGATGATGAAAGATCTAGACTCTCCACCGAAACACAACAGTTCTTTACTAAGCCTTGGTACGTCACTGTGCTACCAATATCATTTCTACTTAACTAGGTACTATTATGCAGTTCAAAATTTAATTCTCCATGTGTGCTCATATGAAACCGCCGATTCCTCTCGTACTCACGGCTGCACATCAAGCTTAAACATTTCCAGTTTACTATGATCTCGCACTGTACGGAAATCCTATACAATACGAAATCAGCTTAAACTGGAAATGTATGCCTTGATGTATAGCCGTGCGTCCCTATTAATGAAAGTTGCCATAAAGCTTAAGACAATAGTTATTAAAATATGGTTTCTTAAATTCAAAATTTCTTGTTTTTTTTTTTGCTATTTGCAGCGAAATATGCCTGACACTGATCTACAAAGTCATTCAATTTATTTAATCAAACCGACTTAGAGAGTTGTATTGATGATTTTTTACCGACTTCAAAAAGAAGGAGGTTATCAATGCGACATTTTTTTTTAAATATAATATGTTCGGGCATTACTTCGTCATACACAGGATAAGTTTTTAACCAGTGCGCAAACTGTAACCATGAATTCAGCATATCAATCAAGAATAATAATGCTGAGTTCATGGTTACAGTTTTTTGGTAACTTGATAAAAACTTATCCTGTATAGACGGATTTGCAAACTTATTTTTTGTTCGAAAGGGGTTGTTTATTCCGAAATGACCCATTTCAATTTCATATAGATCTGATGATTCGTTTCAGAGATAGCCCACGGCACTCTTACCACGGCTACTATAACTAAAATGTGAAAATAAAAACTTTTTTATAACTATTAAAATTTTGTAATCACATACGTGTTACGGTTGAGAATCATGTTTATTTTAATATACAGCCTGAAACTGACCTGGAAATTACAATAAAAACCTAAGAAAATTTGAACTCCGCGGGCTACCTAAAAGCAAAAAACCTTGTAAAATTTTTAGGTACAGATTTTGTATAAAATTTATTACAAACTGTGACACAGTTAGGCTAGGCCCACAGAACTTACGAAATGGACACCCAATGTGGAATCCACAAATGAAACGACCATTTCAAAACGAATTATTAGTTAACTTCCTCCATTCTTATCTCAAATCTCAACAATTATCTTGTTAACGATTCTAATATATCTACTGTAGCTTTAATATATGCATGTGATTATACAATATTGTAATAGGCTATATTAAGCAAATCTTCGATTGATTGTTATTCAATTGCAAATTTTTAGACTTGGATTTTTAGCATAACACCATTCAAGTTCTGCCAGGGGTGCCGGTTGTTCGAATGAGATACCGCCGCCCCCTGGCACACAGGCTACTGAGGGAACACGGGTGGGTTTTAGTCAGTAAAAGTCTGACACTACCTCCTGCTCCACCCAAAGCGGGAGAAGTTATTTGATAATTTCCCAGCCAAAAAAAAAAAACACCTTGCAAGTTAGCATCAAATTGATTTGTAATTATCTACTACTAATCGTTTAATAGCCCCATTTTGTATTACAAGATGCTTCTAAGCAATAAAATTCCGTAAGAGCCTCTTGTTTGTTTAACACTGACATACTTGCATAGTAAGTAATTACCAATGTCTTTCAATTATTGGAATAGTTTAACGTAATAGCTAGAATAAAACCTAACATAACTTGCGAAATGAAGGGGTACTAGGCCTACGATACAATGTATTTTTTTATATCCCGTAACTCTAGGGTTATATTCTATAAGTAAAAATTATTTGTGCAAAAATGCATATTTTCGAAGATATCATCAATCATAATAAATTTAGGTCAACAATTGTCACCCGGATGACGAACCTATACTTTGGCAAAGTTGCCAAATTACCGTACAAAATACTGACACTAGACTCTCGATGTGTAGGTATCTAAGTTTCATTAATAAATACGAGTAATTCAAACCAGTCATCTTCATTCAAACCAATAATTCATATTTAAAGCTTAAAAAATGCGACGTTGACATATTTCACGTAAAGCGGGCTACAGACCTTCAGTTTTAACTGAACAATCTAACTTTGCAGTTTTTTTTTTATCTAGTGATATTTTGATTAGATTATCAGTTCAACTGTACAGCTCTCAGTTTTGCCTATACACATACGTTTTATCTGAACAGTTCTGTTTAGTTAAAACTGATCAGTTAAAACTGAAGGGCTGTAGCCCACTTAAGGGTGTTTTACATTAATAATCGTGACTTTGTCGAATTATTTTGTACGAAAAACGAAAACAAACATAATGATCGTAGATAAATTATTAATATGCCAGTTGAATCTTTGATATGGTCTCATTCATAACATTAGAGTTATGGGATATCAAAAATAACACCTTATAGATCGACACCTTTGTCTAACCCTTCAAAGAAACAGTGTTGCAATGTTACAAAATACTGTTTTAAGAAAATTAAAAGACATGCATTTTACCCACCTTATGTTAGTTATGCATATAATATTTCCCGGTTGGACTCACAGACGTCGGGAGATTAGCTCCTCCAATACATCATCAGGAGGAGCCAAGGTCCCGAGGTGCCGAGGTGCCGAGGAACGGAAGTTGCTGAAGCTGTCGCGGTTGGAGTCAGCCAGGACTCTAAATATTAAGTCCTACATCCTCCAGGTTTCCGCGATGCAGAAGGCTGTCTTCCTTAGCTCAGATATCTGGCCGGCAGGAGTTGTGTACAGACGTTACAGGGAATCAAGACTGAAACCAAGCACCCAAGTGTAATGTTATGTGGCGGTTTTATAATTATGTATATTAGTCTATATATATTTATGATAAGGGTCTTTGTTGCCTGAATTTAATGATTAAATTAAATAATCAGTCTATAAATTCCGGGCCATAGGCCTCCGGTTTTCGAGACGGAGTGGGCTATAATCTACCATAAGGGTCCAGTGCGGGTTGGTAGATGTTTCGAATATTTGATCAGTTAGTTTTACCACATTAAAATTTTATTGACCTATATCTAAATGGTCTTTTATAATATACTAATATTATAAATGTAAAAGTTTGTACTCATCACACAAAAACGGTCCAGCGAATTTGGATGAAATTTGGCACAAAAATTGTGTATAACCTGGATTTACCTGTGGGAAGATATCCAATAACGGATTAATATTCTATCACACACAATTTGTAATAAATAAAGTTTTTATTAAAAAAAAAAAACAACCTACTGCAGGAAAAACACTACAAAGTGAAAAATAACTTTAATTTCGGAAGGCGGTGACAAAAAATTTAACTACATATCCAAAGTCACCGACTTTTATTATTTTTATTTTTCACTTTTTAGATATAGTGCCTACCCTACAACAATTCAAAATTTATCATCCTTGAGGTCAAAACAATATAATGCATATTTATGCGATAGCAGCAATTGCGGTTGATTTGCGGTCATTTTTTGAAGAGATCCGTTGTCTGTCTCCGAAATGCATCATTAGATCTATATGAAATATAAATGGGACCATTTTGAGATAAACCTCTTTCGAACAAAACAAGGATTTTGCAAATCCGTCTATTTATGACGGAGTTATGCCCGAACAGACATAAAAAAAAAATTATTTAAACATTTCGAGGTGATAACTTCCTTCTTTTTGTAGTTGGTTAAAAATATTATCTTTTCCTAATTACGTGCTGTGCCTACAATAAGCAAGCAAGTTAGAAACGACAAAACTAATTACTATCGTATCAAAATGATCGTGCTCATTACAACTAACAACTTGAATAATCGCCAATCTCCTTGATGGCATAGCAAGAAGCCTATGAATTTACAGCAGCCTACAGGCACACATGATCTTTATTGCCACTATTTCACATTTAGAACGTTTCCTTATTGATATAAGGAAATTACTTTTCATTATGAGCCTGGATGGGTGTAATTTCGCCTTGGAAGAGTTCACCAAACTCGGAGGAAGACTAAATGAAATATGAAATGGCAAAAAAGGCGATGATTACTAAGATAATGACCGATAGAGGTACAAGGAAATAGAAGACATGCTATGCTGACCTCAGGATGAAGATGAAGATGAGAATTCGAAGGTAAACCGGCCATCTTGAAAGCGGTAAGTGCAAAGTTAATCAACTTGCTCTGTCACCTGCTCGCGTGAGGATCTCATGGCTGCTTCAGCGAACGTTATTTGCGTTGCTGAATTTCGAGCTGGACAAATTTAAAAACTCTTCATCGGCCTGGTCTTTTCCCAGCTATATTGGGGTCGGCATCCAGTTAGACTGGAGCTGAGTACCAGTATTTTATATTGAACGACTGCCTATTTGACCTCCAAAACCCAGTAACTGGGTAATACGATACGCCTTGGTAAGACTGGGTGTCAGGCTTTCGGGCTTCTGGCGACGCATAACGACTGTCAAAGATCCACGAATGACAGCCGGGATCAAGGGCTTAACGTACTTTCCGAAGCATCCACGGACCAGCCGCGGCAAGCGTAACTTGACCAGATTGATCGACTCGTGCGACTGTTATTTCTTAGCCGTACGCCCCCAAGAAGTTTAAAAACTTTTTTTTTTTTAATACTTCTCGCTGTCACAAGTCTCGACTAAGCACCCACCAACCTAAATCCAGACCGCGAAATATCCGAACACCATGACAACAATTTAGTCTAAGCCTTCTAGAAATTCCATGTAAAGCTTCTTAGATAAACGTTTTTTTCTCAACACGTAACCTGAGATCCTCCTCACAGATGGCAGCAGTTGTTAGTTCAGTGTTTATCACTTCATTAGCCGAGGTCAGAGCGTCCCAGCGACACCTCTCGTGCTAAATAGCTGATGTGTCGTCTCGATTGTGTGCCGTACCTGTGTCTGCACGCAAACTGAAGAGTATTCTGGATATTCCAAGGTATTGGAGAGAACTACTAATACTGCCTCGTTGGTCGATTCGATGGTTCGAACCCAAGATCCGCGCGTAGGGCATTTTTTGAAATGTAAAAAAACAATTGAACTCGCGACACTGTTACCGACATCACTGACAACACGAACTTACGAACGAACAACGTTGAACGTTATTTAATCTGATGATTCAAAAAATATTTCCTGACGAGTCATAAATTGTTCAAGTTTTCACTTGTCGGCACTGCCGGAGTGCCACTGTTTTTTCTATCTGGAATTACTCAGTAGCTGCCCGTAGTCTGGATTTGTGCCCGACGGCAATAGGCTCGCCCTCTGTTACACAGGACTTAAACATAATTGGCGAAATGTGAGTAATATAGGTGCACCTCTGCCCAACCCTTCGGAGAAACAAGGCGTGATGTCATGTTATGTTAGAAAGACCTACTATGTAGGGGTTTTTTTTTTTTTGAGGGTGAGTAGTCATCGTAAAACTTCTCCCGCTCTGAGTGGAGCAGGAATTCGGAATGTCGGAATTTTACTGACTAAAACCCACCCGTGTTCCTTCAGTTGCCTGTTTGCCAGGGGCCACGGTATCTATTTCGAACAACCCGCACCCCTTCACCAGTTGGTGCTGACATCTCTTTGCGGCGCGCGTGGAACACAACGCGCTGTCATAGATTCATCTTGTCTTAGTGGCGATGGCGGATCAGTTTTTCAGATTCAGATAGGACCCGTATCAGTACAAAAAAAGTAAGAGTACGTCGTTGAACTTGTCCCAACATCAACCTCATCACGCACACAAAATTATTGTTATACCACTCATTAGAAACTCAAAAGTATTGATATTCAGCTGCATCTTTTTAGACTGGAAACGGACTCAACATTGTTGAGAAAAGACTAGGCAGATCAGTTTAATTGTAAGCTGTATAACTTGGGTCCTTGCATGAAGTAACATTACACTGGGCCCAACCCTAGTGTTTACTGTTAAGGCGCAGACAGCCGACTTTTAAGGACTTTGTACTGAAGATCACGTCTAAACGGCTTGTCTTATGTATGTGAAAAAAATATATGTAAAACTAGACAATTTTCTTCGTCATTTGATATGTGAATATTTTAAATAATATTTTTAAAACATAATGTAATTCATTCTTAAAGTAAGGTCTATCGCGGACATAAAAACGATAATCACGCAAAAACTGTCAGATGTATTTCCATGAAACTTTCACCATCTAAAAAGCAATTTAATCACTCAAAATTTAGTATACGGGTTTTCTTTGAATTGTGTTTGATAAATCAACATGGGTTGTTTTTCGAAAAATTTAATGCGCGTTGAGGCGGGGTCTCTTGCGGGCGACGGGCGCCAGTGCATCGCTGTAGGTAGCTGTCAGCTATCGTCGCCTTAAACGTCGAGGTTTTCGGTTGCATTTTCTAGAAGAGACTGCTACTTAATTTCCAATTACATTTTAAACAATCATCCCATTTCTCAAAACTACTGAAACAAAAACAATATCTTAAATCCCAACAAAATTCTACATTCTAACTCGACACCTCAAGAATTACGCGATACTAATGTACAGTCATTCACAGCCGATCGTTTTCGCGCTGCATGGCCGTTAAACCACAATGTAAGCAACAGCCGACCATCAGTAACCTTACCTCTGAACCACGAACTATTACCGCTTGCCATCTAATTTACATTTCGTTGAGGCGCGAGCGCTGTAATTTTTGCACGTTCTGCGCACGCGCGGCACGTTTAGAAAAACTTGTGTACATGAATGTACATTACTTCGATTTGTGATGGGTTTTTGTTTTGTATTGTACTTTGAACTTTGGTTATAGTACTTCATAGTTTGTAGCAGTTAATTACACAGCATTCCAATTAGATACCTATTTAACGTAAAAAAAAACAAATTCATTGTATATTCATACTAATACTATAATTATCCAAGTAACGCTCTTTAGGCTTGCTATATTTTACGCTTTAAGCACATAACAGATTTCGAAAAAATTGGCAAGGAGTTAGGCCACTTTTTGTCCCGGTATCACCTGTGGGATCATTTCTCACATCCACACGGGCAAAGCCACTGACAGAAGCTAGTTATTTACAACAACTAAATTAAAAAGATTTAATTCAGGTGTATACTATAAGGATACAAACCTAATTAACTTGTATTAAACGTAAAAAAATTACTGACATTTATGTAAATATGTAACAAATAGTTCTAGCCGTGAGTTGCCAAGATTAAATATAATTTTTAAAATCATATAATCATAATAATTTAATAAAAATCTAGTCAATTATCTTCCATAATAAAATATTAAGTAGGTACACATCGATAATATCAAAAGGTAACAAAAAGTGGACAATCAGGAAACAATTATTTTGGCTAGCAAATTGGCTTCGATTAATTTATTGTCAATCGTAGGCTTTCATGATTCAGCTTATCGTGATTAATAAAACAATGCTTAGTCCCAACACAAGTGGGCGCCTTACTTATGACTGTAGGTATAATCAAAGTTAGAACTTAATGCTTCTGCCACAAATTCCTCATTAATATTTTGTACAGCCAGGTATAGAGGAGCCTTTATTAGGCCCGCGGGGAAGAGTATGTCCCGCTTCCTATCACCAAAGGAGCCCCAGGGTTCCTCTATAATATATAAATCAATAATTATTGTTCCATTTATTTACCAGGCTAGGATAGAACCAGTGCGTGTTTCCAGTGATGACCTATGGCACTGAAACGTGTTCGCTCACATTAGGCCTCATAAGAAGGCAGAAAGTAACTCAAAGAGCAATAGAGATGGCTATGCTTTTTTTTACTTTTTTTTTTTTTGTTGGGTGGGACATCATCAAATAATTTCTCCCGCTCTGGGTGGAGCAGGAGGGCGTGTAAGACCTTTACTGACTAAAACCCACCCGTGTTCCCTCAGTAGCCCGTATGCCAGGGGCTGTGGTATCTCTTTCGAACAAACCCGCACCCCTGACATGCAACGGCCCTTGCGGCCCGCATCATTTTGTGCTGACATCTCTTTGAGGCGCGCGTGGAACACAACGCGCCATCGACTTGGGCTTGGTCCTTACCGGACAGCGAGCTACCCATTACTCGCCGTCCGCTAGCTCTTGCCTACGGTGGCCGGTAATCGGCCTGGGATTCCCGACGCCCAGGGCGTCTCCGTATCCTGCGGCGGCCAGGGTCGCGAGGGCGCATATGCTGCCTCTCCCTCACGTGCGCCGCCTCCCTCTTCGCGAGCATGAATCATTACTTCACCTCAAAACTGTAAGTATTGTAACCATATTTATTTACAATTTCAATTTGCCAAAATCGAAACGTCAATCCAATTTAGACCATCTTATTGCAAACCTTAATTGAATTTTCTAACAATTGTAGCACTTCCTCCCGCTGTTGTGTTTTGAACGGAAAAGAAAGCTCTAATAAGATGTTACTTTTAAACTGAGTAGCATTATTTAATCTTTTTGTAGTTTTCTTTGGCGATGACGATGTTTTCCTTCACCGTTTATGTTTATCCTACTACCATCCTACTACATATCTATACTAATATAATAAACCTGAAGAGTTTGTTTGCTTGAACGCACTAATCTCAGGCGAACAAAAAGAAAAAGTTAAGAATACGAAGTACCTACTCGCGAGCAAGAAATTTTACGCAGACGAAGTTGCGGGCAGAAGCTAGTAATATTATAAATGTGAAAGGTTGGATGTTTGGATATTTAGATATTTGTTACTCAATCACACAAAAACGTCTGAACGGATTTGGATGAAATTTAGTACACAGTTAGTTTACAATCTAGATTAACACATAGGATTTTTATTACGACATCCATATCTATAGGTACACATTAAGGACTAGTTTTGCTTGCAGCGCTCGGCAAGGGCGATAGGGAGCGGTTAACAGATGTGGTCATAGTGTTAACGGGATTCAAACTGTATAGATATGGATTTCTTCCATATTTCGTTCCCGTGGGATAATTTTCGATTTCCACGCGGGTGAGGCCGCTGGCAAAAGTTAGTGTTTCATAAAATAAACATAAGACTTATTACATGATCTTTGGCCTTCGGCTCCTCATTAACTAGGCTTGCTCTACATCTTAATTAGAAATTATTGTGAATGGGTAATGTGTTTTATTAGTACTGCCTTTGATTGCGGATGCCAATATAAATGTACGTCAATTTGGTTCAAAGCATTGATTGAACCGGCTTCTTTAGAGGAAGCTGCCTTATTGAATCACTCAATAAATTGTGTGGTTTTAGTGTTAGCGATTACGTGGTGCCGGACGTAAAGAATAGCACCATCCCATCTCTTCCCGTGGGATTCGTAGAAGGCGACTAAAGCACTTACTAGAGAATGGACAGCAGCGTTCTCTATGCATTTTACCAACATACTGCGATCGCCAACCCGCCTGCCAAGCATGGCGATTATGGCAAGCCCCCCCAAATTGGGGGAGGCCTATGTCCAGCAGTGGACGTCTTCCGGCTGAAATGATGATGATGATGATGATTACTTTTATTAGAATTTTTGCTTTCAGCTTCCAATGGAGGTTGAAACCACTTTTACTAATGTAGCTTATATAATTTGGGAGTGCTACATTTATGTAGTCTATGTTTTTTACTATGGTTCTGGAGTCCCATATAAATTTTATTTTAAAAAAAATCGGTTCTTAAGATTTTTTTTAATTTTTTTATTGATTTTTTTTAATTTAATGACTTAAAGTTGATGTCGTTGCGCGATTCCAACCTTTCGACCCTCAGAGTCCAGTTGGTCTTCGCTTTCATGTAATTCATTATCAACAGTGCATAGGTACCTATACATTTGTATTGTATTGTCTATATCAGTTATATTTTGTCATACCTAGCAAAGTAAACCAGTTGACTTTGTGAAGGCTGCAGGAACCTGCTGTGTGCGGAACGCACAGAACCCGTCAAAGGGCCGGAGCTTAGGGATGTCCAGCAGTGGACGCCTTTCGGCTGAAATGAATTTCGAATGATGAATGATGACTCAGTGAAGTAATTAGTAGACCACACCGCTTTCCGCTTAAACTTGGACCAACACCCAAAATGAGTAGACCAGTAAATTCGATTGCCTTTTTTAAAATGTCAAAATATCAAATAATGTCGCGCACATATCGTAAATCCTAAATGACCGTATTAAGCATCGCCCATAATTATACACAGATAATAAAGCTTATAAAAAAATAACAAGCCGTGTTAACCATGCTACATCCAATTAACTTATGCTTGCAAAATAATAACTTCTAGATTTTTTGCCCAATTTGACCACACCCATGTTTGGGTTTCATCATAGTTTTAATGAATTTTGATCGGCAAGATGGTTTTAATCCAATTTTGATGTTTATTTTTAGATCTTTATGACTAGCTTCTGCCCAGGGTTTTGCTAGAGGCAATTTGTAGATAATTTGACTGTACTTATCTATCTATATATGTATAAAAGGAGAAACTGATTGACCGATCAATCAACGCACAGCCGAAACTGCTTGGACTAGGAACGAGAAATTTTGCACACGGCTTCCTTTTATAATGTAGGGGAGCACTAAGAAGGGGTTTTTGGAAATTCGACCTTTAAGGGGGTGAAAAGGGGGGATTTTGTTTGTATGAAAAATCTTATTCCTTGAGTTAATAAGCTTGAAACTTGGCACAAATACGTATGTAAGTAAATTATAAAGTTGGTAATACATTGATTTTCTAAACTACCCCTTAAAGGAAGATTGGGGGGGTGTCTAAGTTTGTATGGAAGAATTTTAACGCGCGGTCTGATTAACTCGAAACTCAGTATTTATGTCTAAAACCAAATCTAGAGAACAACTTGTATCACGGTTTGTCGAAAATCTACCCCTACAGGGGTAAAAGGGTAGTTAATTTTACAAGGGATGATTTTACTGCGTGTCTTGATTAACTCGAAAATTGGTATAAATATCCTAGAAGTCAAATAATGTAAAAGAAACAAAGGACTATAAAAAAATAACCCCTTTGAGGGTGAAAAGGGGGATATAGTTTGTTTGAAGAGTTTTTTGTGCAAAAGTAAATAATATACACATATACCTGAGCTATGTATATTATTATAAACCTGAAACTTGCTGAGATGGTTTTGTGTGAAGGATAGTAATCACATCACTTTGTATTGTTAACGTCAGAAGAGAAATATTTATCCTACTAATATTATAACTATGAAAGTTTGTGAAGATGTTTGGATGTCTGTTACACGATCACGCAAAAACGATTGAACGGATTAGGATGAAATTTGGCACACAGAGAGATTATAACCTAGATTAACACATAGGATACTTTTATCCCGTTGGTACGTACCCGCGAGATAATTTCCGACTTCCACGCGGGCGAAGCCGCGGGTGGAAGCTAGTAAAGAATAGATAGGAATTTGCAAATTATTCCAAAAACAAGACATTATGTCAAAAAACACTTTAAAATTAACTAATATAACGTTTGCACACTAATGGTGTCCTGCCAGGGTGCGGGTTGTTCGAAAGAGATACCGTGGCCCCTGGCACACAGGCAACTGAAGGAACACGGGTGGGTTTTAGTCAGTAAAAGTCTGACACGCCCTCGTGCTCCACCCAGAGTGGGAGAAGTAATTTGAAGATTTCCCACACAAAAAAAAATACTACT
Organism: Polymixis flavicincta; assembly: GCA_949987655.1. NCBI lineage: Eukaryota > Metazoa > Arthropoda > Insecta > Lepidoptera > Noctuidae > Polymixis > Polymixis flavicincta. The sequence goes on from OX465192.1 coordinate 9,684,332, forward strand.
GGCGTAACACACTATAAATCAGAATCTGAATAATTTTGCAGGATTTTGCTAATTCATTGCTGCATATGTTACAAAAATGTGTCTGCTCAATAACGTAAATGATGCAATGAATGTTGTTGAACTTCATTCAAATACAAAATTCCTGCTAAAGCAGAGGTGGAGTTAAATATCGACCATTACAGGCGAAATACAGGAGTTTATTAATGTTCCGTGTGTTAAGGGTTGAGTCTAGTGTTATTTTGCGATCGCTAGATCAAAGAATGAGCAGTGGTGGGCCAGAAGGTAACGTCCGCAACTTGCCAGTTTTTGATCGCAGGTTCGGACCACGGCGCTTTACTTTATGTAAATTATTTAATCACCACTTCTCTCAAATTGCTGAAGGAAAACATCGTGAGGAAACCGGCATGTCCTAGAACCAAAAAATAGAAGACATGAGACATCTATCAAACTGCACTTGGCCCGCGTGCTGGATTACGCCCCACAGAGAGGAGGCCTGTGTCCCAGCAGTGAGATGAAATCATCATCTTCATCATTTCATCCGAAAGACGTCCACTGCTGGACATAGGCCGCCCCCAAGAGGGGGGGTTTGCCATAATCGCCACGCTTGGCAGGCGGGTTGGCGATCGCAGTAAGGTGGTAGAATGCATAGAGAACGCTGCTGCCCCTTCTCTAGTAAGTCCCTTAGTCGCCTCCTACGACAACCACTGGAAGAAATGGGATGGTGCTATTTTTACGCCCGGACACCACACAGGACTTTACGCCCGGACACCACACGGGTGAGATGAAATAATTTACACAAAGTCAAGCACCTGTTCGAGTTCGATCCTACAACCTACCACTCGTAAATCGCGACCATTTCCACTGCGCCACCATTACTCACGATTATTTGGCACCAGGCCCAAATCCTGTCAAGGTCAAGAGCCGAACGATCCCTCTAGCGAATTAAAAACAAACCGCACGTAGCGATCAACAATCTCTCCTCTTCAACACAATCAAACAACAATAAAACGTACACATTAACAACAGCTGTACCCAGCTTTCCCTGCAGTCAGCCAACAGAGGAAATACGTAAGGACATCTAAATCAAGCATGCGTCAGACAGACGGACAAGCCGACATCGCGGCTGGCGGCGACGGCTATAACTCTCTGCAGATGAAGTTATTAATGTGCTCGGAGGCAGGTGCTTTGATGCACTAACTACCTATGTTACTTGTGAGTTATAGGTATGGACCATTTGAAGTAACTATTGATAGGAACATGATAGGAAACGAGGGGAAGTGAACATGCAGGGCCTGACTTTTAACAAGCTTATCATATTTAAATTTGGCGATTTTGTTGAAGAAGATATAAGTAAGAAGAAGATATGAGGGGCTTGTGGTTAAGTAATATAAGCCGCACGGGTCGATTGTTCAGGTTAAGCTGCGTTTGCCGCGGATTGTCCCAGGATGGGTGAACATCTTTACATACCAAGACCCCTCCGTGCCTCGGAAAGCACGTTAAGCCGTTGGCCCCGGCTGTCATTTGTGGATCTTTGACAGTCGTTACGGGTCGTCAGATGCCCGAAAGTCTGACAACCAGTGTGATCAAGGGGTTATTACCCAGTAATTGGGTTGTGGAGGTCAGTTAGGCAGTCGCTTCATGTGAAATGCAGATATTCAGCTGCAACCGGTTAGACTGGAAGCTGACCCCAATATAGTTGGGAATAGGCTAGGCAGATGATCTTGAAGAAGATATAACGTCGATCGATCAGGTTAACCTACAGACTGACCGCAATAAGCACACCTTAACCAAGTCATCATTATCATCATCCACAACCCGATTTCATCCACTGAGTTGAGCTGTATGATTACTGATAAATGCGTGCACTGAATGGACAGGTCCACTCAATCTGTGTGGTTCTTTCCTCAAAAGACCATTTCAGACACCAATCCACATGGTCTTCACATAATCTGACCAAGATTATTTATTTATTCATTTTATTTTATTCGGGAAACTTACAGCTAACATAAACAATGTTATTAAACAATATGAGACTGCTGGCCAGTTACAAGTTTCCACTGATAAACACTTAACTTAAACAATAACAAAAAAAAAATGGTCGGTAGGTACAAAATTACTACTTACTTATGACTTATGAAATAAATTATTATTATTTTATATTATGTCTGGACTTTAAAAGAGACTGTGACCTCTGAGTTTATTTCGGCCTTTCTTCTCAGAGATAGGAAACGCCGACCTCATCTAGTTCAAAAAAATATGATTGACGTGTAAAAGTGTTTGTACAAACCTACTTACAGAAATAAAATCATTTATCACTGCTGGGGCATATGCCTCTCATTTCTTGTGACAATCCCCACGCTCCTATGTCAGCCTTATCCAGGGTTTATCCACAATAGCAACAATTTCATCTGCCCATCTCGCCGCTGGACGACTAACATCTCCTTTTCCTTGGACGCCACTCTGTCACAGTCTTACGTCCCCTGTCATCACTGCGCCTAGCCAGGTGTCCCCTTAACCTAGTAAATCCATCAAATAGTGCGTGGTTTAAATTTATTTGTAATATCAAATTACTTCTCAACATCAGTGCCGAATCAATACAGAGCTAAAGTGGAAACATAGCTCCCCGATATTCCCCGGGGTTTTTGTTACCCCAACAAATCATTAAATAATTAAAATAAAATACCGTTTCCTAGGAAATACCAGCTTAAAGTAGAACTAAGAGCAATTAAGGGTTAAAATGGAACCTTGCAAGGTCACTTCTGTCGCCGAAGTTCCGGTAAAACCCATTCTGACCCAGCCAATTCGACCACAGAAGTGATTATTTCGATATTTATGTGGTTTTTCTTATCGCCTGAAGACAAAAAAACAAATGAAAAACAAACTTTCTATAACCTTGCCGTGACCTTTCCTCATGCGAGACGGAAGTGTTCTCGGAAATGCAACAAAGATACCAAAAGAGTTATCAAGTAAGTAATAAATTATCCAGGTTTATTATTTCTAAAAAAATAGTTCCTTTGTGAGGACTACGAGTATCTTTCCTGTTATTTTTCCTCTTTCATTTGAATGGGTTTCAAGAAGCTGTTACAACGTACTATAAGTTTGTGTACTCTTGTGAAAATAAACGGTAATTATTTGCACTTCCTGACGTCATTGTCTTTTTATTTTATACTTTTAATTGGATGCTCTTTATCTACCGATGACTTAAAGAGAACTTGAGATATTTCTGGGGAGTAGGGGACTTTTTTAACCAAATAGGATCTACGAAACATGATGCCGTATGGTTAAGGTGAATTACTAGTCAGATGGTAACGCATTAGTGATATTCGGCGCAGTTGGTTTCTTTATGTAGGTAATGAAAACACAATAAAATAAATTTTATGAACTGAAAATAAACGTTAGTTGACGATAAAGAAAGGGGTTTGCATTCATCCTAAAATACCTAAATTAAACCAATCATCATCGATCAAATCAAACATATTTATACTTCATTGTATTAACTAACTTCAAAAAGGAGAGGGTTCTCAGTTCGTCGTTTGTTTTTTGTTGTTGTATCTATGTTCCCATTATGTTGACTTCATCATCAGCCTATAATGTTCCCACTACTGGGACACAGGCCTCCTCTCGGTGAGAGGGATTGGGCCGTAATCCACCACGCGGGCCCAGTGCGGATTGGTAGATGTCACATGTCTTCGAATTTTTGGTTCTAGGACATGCCGGTTTCCTCACGATGTTTTCCTTCACCGTTTTGAGAGCAGTGGTGATGAAATAATTTACACAAAGTAAAGCGCCTGGCTGGGTTCGAACTCACGACCTACAACTCGTAAGTCGCGGCCGTTACCACTTGTCCACCACCGCTCTCCTTGGCCACCACCGCTCTCATGTTTACTTTTTTTAAGAAATGTTCCCTAAAATACCTACATATTTAACTTTGCCTGGGTAGTTTTTCCTCTAGCTTCGATGAAACGTATTTAGTCCATTTTTTGTATCTTCGTGATGTTTTAATACTTCCAGTGATTGTTGTTTATATAGCTAGTAGTGTGGTTTACGAATTCGGGTGGATTAGGTACCATAACTAAAAAGTTACAAAGTAAAATTACAAAGAAAAAAAACCGTCTTCCAAAAAAAAACTACAAGTGAAAGTGGCAAAAAACGAAAATACCGATCCAAAGACCGAAATTAAAGTAATTTTTCACTTTATAGTGTTTTTTTTGGAAGTCGGTGGTTTAAAGACAAATTGTTCTGGGTTATCAGGCAACCCAGGTCTTAGTTTTTATTACAATCTTAACTTGAATATAGTCAAATAAGTTCTTCCACGACCTTTAATATTAACTCCGCTTCAAAACTGACAACCCTACATTCCACGCAGAGCTGTTAATTACCTAGTTAACGATTCTAATGAAAATCAATCAAAATCCATTGACACGGTCTACCGACGCGGGCGCAGATAATATCTCTCACTTTCACTAGGCAAGTAAACAAGCGGAGACGTGCGTTGGATTGACGCGAACCCATTTTAATTTGTGCCCGCTTCCCGCTATTAAATACGCCGGTGGCTTGTATATGTGCGCACAAAAGCGTTTGAGGATTTCTGTACAAGACCGTTTTTAGATGGGGGCTGTAATGTTTTTGTGATTTTCAGGGACTTCTGGGGGCTTCTTTAAAAAAGACATTTCAAAAAAGATAAAAGGAAAGAAAAAAGAACAAGAAAGAAAAAAAAACTGACCAGCAAAGAAAGAAAAAAAGAAACATCTAAATGGTGATCGAAGCAAAAAGAGTATGTAACTATCGTAGCAAGTGACATTCTGTAGTTACTGCCTAGCCCCATGGGAAGAGTTTGTGTGTATCTTTGGAACAGTTGATTACTTGCAAATATTACAATAAATATCATTCATACTTCGCCTATGATCGTTATGGATAGGTATTTTAAGGGCCTATTAAATATTAATAGTTCCAGTGTCGGAACTGTAGACATTTTACATAGCTGAGGAATGTGATAATTGGTCTATGTCTCAACAAATTATCTTACTTAATTTTAATTTCGTGGTCTGATCTAAATTATTTTTAAGAATCTTGGTATATTTTCCCGACGACCTTTGCCCATCTTCATATCTAAGAAAGCTAGTTGATATGGCCCAAAAACAATTTTGTAAATTATTTTTTCGTTCTCAAATTAATTTAACTAAAGCTTTTGCCTCCGCGTATACTGCAGCTGTCGATCGTCAGGGCACTCCCGTTAACAGTCCGCGCGTTGTCAGTAGGTCTTCGTAACTAAAGCTTCCTGCAGGCCGCTTGATATATTCCACTAAGCCGAGCTAGGGAAATGAACGCCTAACGAGATACCGAGCATTTTTTACACAGGATGAGAGAATTGGTTAGCTGTATCGATGAATGTTTGGATGTTGCGTAAATTGATGCGAAAAAACTTACTTGAGTTTCTGTGACACTAAACTGGTTCTATCATATATGAGACTGTTTCTGTAAACGTTCTTTTTGCTGTGGTTAGTGAAGAGGATTTCTAATTGCAGAAAAAGGTCATACAGAAAAATATCTAACACAACTTGAACTTATTTCTAGAGTAGGAAGCATTCTATATTTTGCTACACGATATTCATCATCATCACCATCATCATCATCATCATCATCATCATCATCATCAGCCTATATTGTTCCCACTGCTGGGACACAGGCCTCCTCTCGGTGAGAGAGATTGGGCCGTCATCCACCACGCGCGCCCAGTGCGGGTTGGTAGATGTCACATGTATTCGAATTTTTGGTTCTAGGACATGCCGGTTTCCTCACGATGTTTTCCTTTACCGTTTTGAGAGCAGTGGAGATGAAATAATTTACACAAAGTAAAGCGCCTGTCTGGGTTCGAACTCACGACCTACAAACTCGTAAGTCGCGGCCGTTGCCACTGGGCCACCATTGCTCACGACACGATATTGTTATTTTTAATTTAATGTCTGGACTTTAAAAATGAGACCTTGTGCTCTAAGTTTGTATCGCCATTTCTTCTCAAGGGGACTCAGATAGGAAATGTCAACTTCAACTAGCTTTCTTTTAAAACACATGACATGTAAAACTATTTGTTTTAATGATTTATACATAAAATACGTATTTACATAATTTAAAAGCTACACTAAAAAAGCGAAAAACTTACATGTTCGAGCCGTTTCGGGTTAAAACACTAGAGCCCTCGGGTTCAGAGTGCCCACTTAGTTTTTCGACACATCGCGAAGTGGTTGGTCGACTCTTCACGTGACCCAAAGGCTGTGGCCAAAGAATCCGGATTGGGATTGCCATATAGTGGCAGTGCTGCCAGCATTTTGGGCACCTTTCCTGCCAACCTGTTGACAGCGATGTGAATGAAATTTTTTGATGCCCCATGATTCTTTCCCGTCAGTTTGTATAAGTAAGTAAGTATATTTATTCAAAAACTACAAATATGTACAGTTTTTCTTAAATGTAAATAATGTTCCTAATATTTACGTGCCTGAACTAGGTACCTGTGTTTCAGGCAAGAAGAGCTAAAATAGTCTTTAAAAGTTATTAAATAATCAAAAGTTGACAATAGACAAATAATAAGAGCCGCAACCTAACATTCTAATTCCGGAACAATATCACTTGCCCTTGTTAAAAAAATATTTTAGAAATAGTTTTTTTTAAGCACTATAATTGTATGGGAAATTTACTACTATTGACTAAATGTACTATTTTTGCATAGGTACGTTTTATTAAATAAATTAAAAATTATAATTATTTAAATATTAAAATATAAACATGTAAAAGTGATTTCATAACCTTTTAACAGAAAAAATATTGTACTACAGCAGTATCAGTAGTATTCGGTACAGAAAATACTTTTTACCCGACTGCGGAGGGTATTGTGTTTATTAATGTTTTATCCCGTTTTCGCTATAATCTACGGCACTTGGCATTTCACAATAACTGCATAAGTAACATCAATTTAAGTAGAAAGTCCGATGGCTCGTTTGTAGTGTAACATGAAACCGGCGAATCATCAATGTTTATACCGGGCTAATGTCAAACATATCCGCGGGCGTCGCAAGCCTTTGATTCCTCTACAATGGACTAACTTGAAACTAAATTTTTCAGATAAACCCGATATTTTACCGTGAAGTATACATTTATAAAGATGGATGGATGGATATGAACGTCTAGCAACCAGATGGACTGAAGACTCTGTTATGGTAGCAAGGACCTGACGTATGAAGGCATCAAAAATGTGTTTACTATAGAAAACCATAGCTGTTAAGAAGTAGGTTTTGTAAATTAGCAGTTCTGCTAAAATAGTAATTGATACCTACTCAATATGACCCTAGGTACCCATTGCTTGTAAAAACTAGGAGAGGGCCTCTGGCCTCACACAGAGTCAGGACACCTAAACCGGATTCAATTCTATTTTAACAAATTTCAACTAGTATTTTTTGTTTTTGTACCACTTAAAATCAGCATGTCTGGAGATACCTTTACTTCAGGTGTCTGAAGGTCTTCTGGCTCATAAACTCTGTTAATTTCACTGACATAGTAATCGGTTGATTTGATTTAGGAATCCGTTTTCACTTCTATTTCCACCTCATTACTTGCAAATATGTCTATTGTAGAATACGTCAATGCATCCGGAGCGATGTGGTCGATGCGCTTGCACATTAGCACGGCAAGACGCCCGGAGCCACGAGATACGGCGCGGGCGCACCGAGCCGCGGACACTTGCGGCCGACTTAATTATCAGTGCCCCTAGACCCGTTGCGTCAGACTGATAACTGACGTTGTTCCTTTGTTACGAAAGACTGGGTTAAGTTGGAAGCGGAGTGGTAGAGTAATATGGAGTTTGTTAGTACTACATAGCATGAATGGATATATGAATAAGTACAGACTAGAAGACGATAGAAGTAAATTCCATAAATTTGGTCAGTAATGTGCGGTGAAGAGGTTAGAACTTCGATGAAAAAAGTGTTTGGCACAAATTAAATAAGTCTGTTCTATCTTATATAGCAACCACTGTAGGTGGTATGAATGATGAGATTAGGAATATTAAGTTAAGTACAAATGCAATGGCATGTGTGAATGTTATCAGGTCCCGTTAAAAATGTGCGTACAAACAATATTAAGGGAATAAACTTGGTAGGTAACAGGACAAAGGCTCGACAATGCCCACACAAATCAAACAGGATTCCTAATACATTATCGACCAAGTCGTTGTGTACACCAAGCATTTGCATGGCTCGGACCGCGAGACTTGCGTGTCCCGCCCACTCCGTGCGGTGCAATACTGTGCAATCTTACTACGTATCGGCATCACATTAAACGTTGTAAAGGCAGCACAATGCGGATTTCTCCACGAACTTATAAAAAGTTATGTGTTAGGTTTTGTTGAGTGCGCTGTGACATGCGAAGACCATTGCCGCAATGTCTATTACAATTGCTGCTTGTTAATTAGTTTACGAGTTATTCTTACGGAATGGTTCGGTTTTGCTTGTCTCCTAATTAGGTAGTGTGTTTTTTTTTGCGACAAATTTCTACAATCAGCTTCTTTATCCTCCGCAACTGACAAACAAAATCGATCTTTACTTCGTCAATTTGTCTTGCAAATTCTTAGGTCTAGGTATTCGACAGTTTCATAACGACCTAATTGTTGTATCTACGCAGCTAATTAGTGCAATACAAGTGCGTTGACATTCTCGGCTCGTGATCGGTCGATGGGTAAGTCGATCGCATCGTCGGCGACACCCGACACCGTCGGATCGCCTGTCAACGACGATACTGCACAGGGCCTTGAGATCGCGCTTACGGAATAAGCGTCTCATGCGTATCGGGTTCAGCTCGAATACTTTGGAAATATGAGCGTGCACTTATTTGTGTGCAGTGTACGGTGTTTTAGGGGTGGGTTTGATGAGTTCATTAAATCCTAAGTGAAGTTGTGAAGTTTTACTAAATTTCGGGAAGCTATGTAGCTATATATGCCATGTTTACTATGGTTTAATTGTAAGCACTCTGATTTTCCTCTCGTTATACTCGTAATATGTTTCTTTTTCTTTTGTATCGACACGAGCTTCAAAAACATGTTTTATTTTTTGTCGTGGAGGGCCTTTCAATCTACCTCTAGAGTTACGTGGCCTACCGCGACGTCCCATTCCATGTCCTCCTCGACCCTTGTTTGAGCCACTGAGCCTGTAGATTTTAATTTCCAGCCTGTCCCTTGCTGCCCCTTCCCAGCGTCACCCTAAGCCAAAATCCGAAGCCCACAAAAGTCGCCTTATTTATAAGGCATACACAGGATAGCCTGTTTAAGCCGCCGACCCCTTCTAGGTTGATGTGCGAGATGCCCGTCAGAGAGGATTTTTATCAAAAGATATTTTTCTTGAAGTTTAATACGCTTCCGTCTGTCGTCAATTAACTCTTCAGTTTCAAACATCTCTATTATTATTCAATTTCGATCTCAGTTATAGTCCATCAATTCTTGACATTCTTTTGTTTATTCTTTGGCTTGAACCTTGGAGGAGAGGTTGTCATTAAATTATTCGACGTTATTTTGTTTTAATGTGTTGTGTATACAGTCTGCAAGCCTGCGGGCAGGATGTGATGAACACAGCCCAACATGGTTTGCGAGACACGCCCTTAATTCAGAAACACGTTAACACCTTATTTTAAAGATTACTTAAAAATATCTGTTCACACGAAAAAGTTTTTAGTATTTTTTAACTTGCAAAACCGAATTCAAAATATCTGAAGTAAATTACAAACCCTTTAACCATGCATGCTCGTTATAATAATTAAGATATACGGTTAAAACTTAGTAATATAATATATTTTAACGCCTGTTTTCCCCGAAGGGTTAGGCAGAGTTGTACCTGTACTTCACAGTTACCGTCACGTTTAGAATCCTAGAAGGTGATCAGCAGTCAGCAGTTTGATTTTATTCCACAGGCGACTAGAAAGACAACAGTGGTTGTCCTACTAACACTAACCTATATTAATTTAAAAAAATAGTATAAGGGGAACCTAGTCGCTGGCTCGAACTCACTGATGAGTCTGGCTAAAAAGCGCGCTGTCTCACCAGGCTTCGTGTCCGACAGAGGTAGAATCAGTGATAAGCTGTTAGACGCTAGTCTACACGCACAATGTTATTGAGTGAGATGCAGGATCATTTACAGTAAAACAGGAGCGTAAAAATTACGAAAAGTCCTTCGGAAGATCGGATTTTATGAAAAAACCACTGCATAAATCAATGACTTAGATAATTGAACTTTGTCGGTACCGACTTGGTTTTGGAGATTTTACACTTCTTTTATTACTTAAATACGCCCAAAGTTAGGTTAAATTAGCAAGAAAAACTAATCTTTGTTGGCTCATAACTTTTTAATGGCTTTTTAATTTAGTATTCTGTTTTCGTACAGACAATATTAATAATGAGACAAAACCATAATATGTTAAAATTTTGATGTACATTGACAAACAGTGGAGTAAAACCCTCCCGAAGTTTGTAAGGAAAAAATTTGGACTAGATTCACCTTAATTGTTTCATTCAATAATACTTGAAGCAGACCACAAAAGAGGTGCATTATTTCCATTTGACGACATATAAGGAAATATACTTAGTGTTGATATGCTATTATTTACCAACATTATCATACGTTATTGTTAGTGTGGGAGGCGTATGAGGTTAGTGAGCCATTATAACAGGGGTATTAGCAGTCTAATGAATACACATTCTACAACATACTGTAGAATCCGGCTTTTGATTCACTGATGCTGGTTTTCCTATAAATTCTCAAGGTTGGACAAGAGTAACCTTGTCACATAAATAGGATAAAGGGTCATCATTTCACACACCATGGAATCGGGAATTATGGCAGTAACGCTAACGATAGGACTAATTTCTGCCGTACATCCCGCTTCCGTGCCTGCCTCATAGGGCATAGACAAGTTTCAATAGCTTTCGAAGAGTTTCGTATTTTTACGACTTTCAAGTAACATTTCATTTTCATCATCATCATCACTTCAGCCGAAAGACGTCCAATGCCGGACATAGGCCTCCCCCAAAAGGGGCGTTTTGCCATAATCGCCACGCTTGGCAGGCGCGTTGGCGATCACACTATGGTTGTAAAATGCATAGAGAACGCTGCTACCTATTCTCTAGTAAGTCCCTATGTCGCCTTCTGCGACACCCACGGAAAGAAATGGGATATTTGATTTTATGTAAATCCATTACATTTCTTACTTTTTTATCACAGTTACATCTGGGCCCTCAGGAATTTCTCGCGACTTTGACGATATCGTCGGCCCAACACGGTTTTGGATATCGATGTAATTGGAAAAGCGATGCTTCACCATTTCATGATGGAATAAAATTCGATGCAAATGTAGATTTATTTTTAAAGGTTTTTGGGGGAGCAAAAGTGAGATCGAAAAACCAATATAACATCTTGTATGTCTTAAATTTAACTGAAATTAAATCGAAGGATGAAAAATATTATTCCTTGGACTAATGATAAAATTGGTCTCTTAAGAAATATATGAGCAGCTCTAATATTACTCGAATGTGATGAAACAAGGAACACCATACAAATATGCCAATGCAATTTTCGTACTATCATTGCTGCAAAACATGCGTGGGCGCATGGGAAGGAATTCCGTCTGTTGACATCAGTCTGGTTTATTAGTTTTTTAATAATTCCCATGTCTTTATGAACGGTATTGATTGACATATATGGGAGTTATTTCCCATTGTGATCTGTCACTTAGAGTGAGTAAATAATCTTAATACACTAGCTTTTTTGGGATAGAGTTATTTTGTTTGCATCATATTTCGTTTAATAGTACGTTGTATATATTGTAGGGCAGAGTTTATAGTCCGCTACGTACTCAATCCTTCCCTTGCCTGCATCAAGAATTCTATATTATTAAATATTTGGTAAAAGTGCGTAGGTATACTTGGGAAAATTGATCAGGAAATAGGCGAAATCTTTCATTAGCCTGCCTTGGTTAAGTAAGTTGGGTAAGTGCTTAATTTGAGACAATTTCTTGAAGTGTTTCTGATGTTACAAACTAATATTATAAAGAGATAGTAAGTTCATTTTTTTCTGTTTGTATGTTACGTTTCCACGCTAAAACGGTTGAACGGATTTAGATGAAAGGACATGATTTTTTTTGGTACTTTATTCTGAGATAATTTAACCACTGTAAAGAAAATCATAACAGATAATACTGCACAATATACTGCCTAATCTCAAGTTTCGAGCTGGAAATTGCCTGCATTTTCGAGAAAATAATATATAAAGATTTAATAGCCCGCCGACTTCCGTGTGCGCGGCCTCATGATTTCCCTTGCTGTCTGAAGATTATGCGTGGTACTTTACTCAAATGGAACCTTAGAATGGAACGCAACCACAGATTATGTTGTATTAATCGGAAAATTGTGTGTGGTGTTTCATGTGGTGCCGGATGCAAAAGAATAGCACCATCCCGTTTCTTCTCTTCATTCGTGGGTGTCGTAGAAGGCGACTAAGGGACTTACTAGAGAATGGGCAACAGCGTTCTCTATGCATTTTGCCAACCCGCCTGCCAAGCGTGGCGATCATAGCAAATCCCCCCTTTTGATGGAGGCTTATGTCCAACAGTAGACATCTTTCGGCTGATATGAATCGGAAAATTGTATTGTCTTGTGACTGATAATAGGTAGGAGATGAGGAAATAAAATTAAAGAACAATACTCAAGTATTTTTTAAATATGTATTTATTCATCAAAATCCTCTCTTACTAATTATTCCATCTAAAAAAGGAGCAGGTGGGGAAATATTGTCTTGATACCGTGCCCATCCCAAATACCAAACCAAAGTAACAACATCCCCCCCGAGTGGGTTCCCGCATTGTCATTGCGGGGGGGCTTAGTAACCGTGGTCTCCCATCCACGGTGAAGCCAAGAGGAACCCAACGGTGGGGCCGCTCGTCAGGGCTTTTGCCTTCAAGCCATTGACGTAGCGGCCAAAAAGTAGGTTGCGGTGAGGTGCACCGCAACTGAGGTGGGCCGCGATGTCGAATGGGAGGCATCGCGGCTGAGGGTTACAGGCTGCGGTAGAGGAGGAGTGCCGGTGCTTCTGAGCAGCGCTCTTCCCTTCCGTGGCCTGGACGGGGCCGCCACCGTCTGATGGCGGACGCGGTGGGGCCGCAGGGGAAGAGGAGTGTCGGTATAGCGTCAGCCGCTCTCCCTATCCTCTGCGGCCGAAAAGTGGTAGACGGGACGGCGCGTTGTGTTCCTCACGCGCGCCGTCAAAGATGTCAGCAACCACTGGTGGGGTCCGCAAGGGCCGATGCCTGTCAGAGGTGCGGGTTTGTTCGAAAGAGATACCACGGCCCCTGGCATACGGGCTACTGAGGGAACACGGGTGGGTTTTAGTCAGTAAAAGTCTGACACGCCCTCCTGCTCTACTCAGCAGGAGAAGTCATTTGATGATTTCCCACCCAAAAAAAAAAAAAAAAAAAAGTAACAACATGAGCACAACTACCAACGGTCCTCTTGCCTATAATGCAACTACAATAGTAAGCACAGATGCTCTCTTGCCAGTCATTTGACACCGTATCGAATAATATATATGTGTAGTACAGAGTGCGGCTGTGGTGACGTGATTTTATCCTGCCTCTAATCAAGACGGGCTCACTTGCGGAGATACCTGGTACACGAACAACATTTAACTCTGTACTCACTTCTATCATAAATGAACCATTTGCTCGGCTATGTTCCCCATAGTATGACCGAGCTTGTAACTGTGACTAACTTAACTTTTTTAAATGTCATTCAACGCAGCGCGTTCCGAATTACGCAGAATGCATTCTCAAGTTTAACTGATGAAAGCACAAACATGTCGGTAGGTAACCTTGTTTTTTATTTCTATTTCCTTTTCCTCATTATTTTTCTTTGCGTAAACAAAGAGCAATCAAGCGTAACCATTCTTACGAATTTGATTACTAAAAATGCGTTTCAGTACGACCATCCTCATAAAATAATTAACGCTGCGGCATGCATAGGAACGTAAAACATGGTGTTGCCAAAATCTACCTGTGTTGCATTGTGAACTTTAAAATCCTACCAATAGAATTTTAAAAATAAATATCTTTATTTTGCAGGATATTTACGTGGCTAGGATATAATTAAGTTACACTATATTTTATCCTCTTCCGATTCATACAGTATAATCTGTGGTTGGATTCAATTTGAATAAAGTACCACGCTTCATAGTATTTCAGGTTTCTCCTTTGGCACATGAGTGGACCATGACCTGTATTAGGACTTATAATAGTTTATAACACGATATTCCCACGGGATCGAACTTGTGCGGGGATACCGCGGGGCGCAGCCAGTCTGAAATAAATTTTTAATCTTGTAAAATCTTTAATAAACAATATTATAAAATTATTTGCGACTGTACTATTATTTTATTAATTAACAGAAGACGTTAATATTTCAGAAAAATATCCCTAGCTCAATCATTTATAAAATAAATAGTATTGAAAAGACTTCTACACCATTATATGTTTTACCAAAGACTTTAGTCGTACTGTTTATTTGACGTCCGCCACAATTAAATATAATTATAAGATTGAGAAATAATGGTGATATTTATGTAGATACATATAATTACTAATTAGGCTCAATCGAAGACAAACGTACGTTTGAATAAATACATGCATAAACATTAAGTTATTTTGAATTGGTAATCAACTATAGCTACCTGCGTATGGGTGGGTAGTATGAAACATAACTAGACCAGTTGGTGATAACTAGGAAAACTAGTATGACGTACAAACTGTAACAGTATAACTTTGTTTACTCTTAAGTTTTTGACGTTGTATTTTTAATAGTTTGTATACTAAAAAATGCAATGTAAAAAACATATACGTACACATTACCACTGACCTACGTCTGTCATTCGTCAGGCCCTCGAATGTGAATTTTTGTGACTTATGCCACGGGTCCGCTCTCCCTTGCCGCGCGTCTCTGATGGCTAAGGAAATGAAGTTATGAACGAATAATTGTTCCGGCGACGAATGTCATTCGTACGTAGTGGTTAAGGGTTAACTATAACTACCTGCGTACGAGTGGGTTGAATAGTATAAAAATAACTAGATTAGTTGGTGATTACTAGGAAAACTATTATGACGCACAAACTTACAATATAGCTCTGTTTTCGAGGAAATAAATATTACTGCCACAGTGGTTAACGGCTGGCATGACTGGGGGACTGTCTCATACAATTTTGACGTTCAAAAAGTGCTGATTCTCGCCTTGTTTGAATAAATGACTTTTCATTTTTACCCGACTGCGCCAGAAGGAGGGTTATGTTTATCGAGTGTATGTTATGTAGATTTCTTTGGCACGCTCTGTAAGCTAAACAGCATGACCGATTTCAGCTTTAGAGGTGCCGTTAGATTCGTCTTAATTGTGAGAGTAACACTGGGTACCTATATCAAAATTGAAAAAAAAAATGGCGGATTTTTGGCGCCATATTGTGTCTTCAAAAACTTTTGTTTTCTCAAAATCCATTGAGTGGGGTATAAAAATAAAGGGTTTCATAAATAGGTTTTATTAACGTCAAAAATGCTTATATTAACTAAAAACTGTGAAAAAATATATTTAAACTAAATTAAAAAACCCGACTGCCTAAAAAGTGCAGACTCATGCTTATAATACTATTCAGTCTAATAGTCATCCTTTTAAAACAACTTTCTTGTTTCCAATTTTATAAATAAAAGTTCACTTTTAGGCCATCGGGTTTTTTTTATTTTGTAAATTATTTTTTTATAATTTTGTTAGGTACATTTAGTTAGCAATGACTTAAAAACTTAAGGATAGTCTCCCAAGAACGTCGTGCCTATTGCCTCGTCTCAAAAATCCACTCTGTTTATAAAAAAACATAACGTCTTTTTTCCCCGAATAGTTAAGCGGAGATGTACTAATTGTGTTCCCACATTTCGTCAGTTAAAGTCCGATGTAATAGGGGCGAGCCTATTGCCATCAACCGGGCACAAATCAAGACTCAGATCAGATAAAGATCAAGCCATTTAGGCTACAGAGCGTGCCAAAGAAATATACATACATACATACACTCGAAAAACATAACCGTCCTTCTGGCGCAGTCAGGTAAATACACCGACTATGAATTTCACACAACCATATGTATGTAACAGTATGTGTACGGTATTTGCATGCGGTTTCCTTGTTCAGTGGTCTACATTCAGAATCATCTCTCGTAATTATATACTGACGAGGATTAATGAATATGAATGCTGTAATTGGCAAACTACGCGGAAGGTGCTGACTGATGGCTTCAACGATAAGGCATATGCTGCCGATATGGGCATGTTGTTGTGTATAAACTAGTCTACACTTGAGTTGAGGATAAATACGATTTTGTAAGAAGAACCTCATAATAGGCGTTCGTTCACACATGCAATCACGCAATCAAAACTGACTTTAATTCGAAGAAGTTTTTTAAAGTAATGTAATCAGGGAAATATATTTTTATTAATGAATTTACACTGCGTAAATTTTCCGTGTTATAGCCATTTCAAACAACTGTCAAAGAATTACAGTTATACTTTGAATAGATGGATAATATGCTGTACAATTATCCTACTATCCTACGTAATAAATAAATAAATAAAAAAGCCGTTTTATTCCATCAATCGTTTTATTCTAAGTTACATTTCAAATGTTATTATTGAATTCACTTAGTCTTTTTTTTTTGTTGAAATATGAACTCCTTTTTGGGTATATAATAATTTCAGCCGAAAGACGTCCACTGCTGGACATAAGCCACCACCAATTTGTTTGGGGGGGTTTGCTATAATCGCCACGCTTGGAAGGCGGGTTGGCGATCGCAGTATGGTGGTAAGACGCATAGAGAACGCTGCTGCTCATTCTCTAGTAAGTCCCTTTGTCGCCTTCTACGACACCCACGGGGAGAGATGGGATTAGTAAAGATTAACTCTAGATAGAGAGGAGTGGAAAAGACAAAGGTATGAACTACAGTAGGGCAACATAGGTTAAACATTAAGGCCCTTATTCATGAAAGTTATCGAATATATAACATATTATTGTAAAGAGAAAAGATGTCGTGTTTGTTTTTTACGCTTTCACTCTAAAACGGCTGAACAGATTTGGACAAGACATTTGAAGCATGGATAAAGCATGACCTAGATTAGGATATTAAATACTTTTCATTGCGATATACCTACGGGATCGAAACTTATGCGAGTGAAACCGCGGGGCGCCGCAAGTAATTGATTTGATTAACGGCATAAAAATCTAGAGATTATTTAAATTTTCCATATTCAGTTCCTACTACTCACTGGGTACCTAATATCTACTTACTTTGAATCGTTCAAAATAAGTTTCCATTTATTTATCCTAACTTTACTTTGAAGTCTGTGAGCTACCAAGGAGCGACATAATGACCCGTAATGGTTGCTAATCTACAATATTCATAATAAATACCCATAAATTATCGCAGATGATCACAGGTCTTTCCTATACACTGTTGCAATGAATCTAGTTAGTTATTATGGAGGTGGTAGATACGGTTATTATTATTAGCATAAAAACTACGAACTCAGAAAAATACTTTTTTTCTTAAAGAAGAAAAAGAAAGAATATATATTTATTTAGCACGGACTAAAAGGAAAACAATATACAGCAGAAGAAAATAAAGAAAAACTGTAAAAACTTATTCAGGTTACTCGCTTAAAATTCATCTTCTTCCACCGAATTGGCACGAACTATAACAATACCTTATGTCGTGTTAACAGGTCAGACAGCTAGGAGGAATTGGGGCTGACTGTCCAAGATTCACTATACATTAAAATGTCAGTAGATATCGCCCTTCGGAAATATTTCAATACAACCCAAAACGAGCACAGTGTTTCAAAGAAACAAATCCGGCCTTTGCTAACATTGGTATGTTGCTGAATAAATCCTAACTCTATAACCTTTATCAAAATCATTAACACAAACGAATAAATAATCGGTCGAATAAATATCGGTCGGTCGGGTCGACTCTCAACCCCCGACCGTCCCTTGCTCGTTGATGCGCCAGCCCGCGCCGCAGCTGAGCCAGTAGCTTTAAATTCCCCGAATAATAATCAAGAAAATACTTTGATCCAGCCTGTCCCCACTAGCTGCCCCACCCCCGCCAGTGACGCCCTGGGCCGAGGTTCGTACCCCACAGGGGTGCCCTCAGCGTGCAGTCGCTTTAGGTTAAGTAGGTTTATGCCCTGTCTGGAGGCTTTTAGTATCACTAAAACCTTCACAGGAAAGCCCGGTTAAGCAGTCACGGCTTCTCAAGGTCAACTGCGAGATGCCATACAAAAAAAAAATCGACTCTCAAAACAATACGGAAGGACAGTGCTGGCCCAGTGATAACGGCCGCGACTACGAGCTGTGGATCGTAGGTTCGAACCCAGGCAGGCGCTTTACTTTGTGTAAATTATTTCATCACCATTGCTCTCAAAACGGTGAAGAAAAACATCGTGAGGAAATCGGCATGTCCTTGAACCAAAAATTCGAAGATATGTCATCATCATCATCATCATTTCAGCCAAAAGACGTCCACTGCTGGACATAGGCCTCCCCCAGGGTGGGGGGTTTTGCCATAATCGCCACGCTTGGCAGGCGGGTTGGCGATCGCAGTATGGTGGTAAAATGCATAGAGAACGCTCCTGCCCATTCTCTGGTAAGTCCCTTAGTCGCCTTTTACGACACCCACGGGAAGAAATGGGATGGTACTATTCTTGTACGCCCGGCGACACATACGGGACTTTACGCCCGGCGACACATACGGGACCACGGACGGGAAGACATGTGACATCTACCAATCCGCATTGGGCTCGCGTGATGGATTACGGCCCGCTCCCTCTCACAGGCACACATAACAATATAGGCTAAATATGCTATATGCCAGTCTCAAAACTGCCCACAAAATCATTGAAACAACACTACAGTTTCCGTTCACACCAAAATACACTTACATAATCCTCTGTACAACGCCTTAATGTAGCCTCGCTAGGCAGACCTAAGCAGACCCTAATGTAGGACATATCCTACACCAGGTCCTAGGGGCTATCAATAGGTATTGCGGACACAAATTCAGCTAAAGTCCTCTTAGTACGCATCAGTCTTGTTTACGCCTACGCTGGGCATTAGATATTCAGTTTTATTGATAAACCTGAGGCCTGCTGCGGAGTTGCGTGGAAATGTACGGAGTTTTGTTTGAACAGACTTTAGTTTAGAAAGTGATCCTTAACATTAAATGTGGCTTTCACATGGCTATTTTGGGTACAAAACATCACGCCTTGTTATCCTGAAGGGTTTGCAGAGATGTACCTTTGTATAGGTTACATTCAGTCACTCAGTGGTTACTTAAACTCACACACTGACTTATTACTTGTTAATATTCTATATAGGAAAATCGTATACTTACTTTTACAATTTTTGTAAATATGTGAGCACCATATAATAATCTATCATAAAATTTATTTATCTGTAGTTACTTCAATTTCATTCTTTTTACCTATTTTGGTTGTTTTTGGTAACGATGCACCCAGAATACTGGGTGCATCGTTTTCACACTCAATATAATGAATGTATATAAAATATTATACTTAAACATTTTAAAAGAGTAACGGTGGCGTTTCTTGCCCGTTCTTCTCCATACGAAACTACATTTTGGAATAGGCGACTAGAATCAATTCTATTTTAATGTAAATGTTGACGTCCGAAAGTGCCTATTTGAAATAAATGCTTTGACTTTGACTTAGGTCACCCAAATTTCGCCAGTTATGTTTAAGTCTCATTTCATTCGGGCGAGAAAATTATTATAAAATCAAAAACATCCCCCGGACATAAATTCAAACCGAGCGGCTACTTAGAAATTCCAGTGAGTTAACTTCTCTGGAATTTCTCAGAAGCAGGATCTTTTGTAAAAACAATATCAACCAACAATGGTTCACACAACTCTGGTACAAAGCCCAATCACTCCACACAAAACGGGTTCACTCAATCTATGTGGTTATTTTCTCAAAAGACCATTTCAGATACCAATCTACTTGGTCTTCTTATGATCTGACCAAGATTATTTCTGAAGTTTAAAAGAGGCTGTGACCTCTGGGCTTGTTTCGGCCTTTTTTCTCGGTGTAGTCAGATAGGAAACGCCGACCTCATCTACTTGCAGGGGTGCATCGAAACGAAACTTTAAAGTGGATTTTAATGTTCAAATTAGATAGTTTGTAGCCAAAAAGGACTCTAATGTGTTTACTGTTTTATAACTAATGATTAAGTGCCTTTTTTGGCAGAAAACTATCATAATTTCAACAGTAAAATACACTTTAAAGTTTCGTTTCGATTCACCCCTGCAGTCTCTATTCACCTCGTTTTACTGTAACAGAAAAAAATCATTTTTAATTTCATCACAGGACCTGAGATTTGAACGATAGATACAGTTATAAATAGGCTCAAAATAAAACCAAATTTAATTCAAAAAACAATAAATGCATGCTTGTCAAAATATCCCTCCGTATGTTTCCATCCAAAAATCATTTAGCAAAATACAAAATATTCCTTTAGCTTTTTCCTACTCCCTACTTATCCTCACTTAAGTAATATTTAATCCGACAAATGCTTCAATAACAAAGTTAACAAACATCTGAATGGAAGCTAAATCCGTATTAAGTTTTGAGCAAATATTATAAATTATACTAAGCGTTCAGAAATCGGAATTTACGGCGTTCGGATTGCTTTTAGCATTCATAAGTAAGACATAGCTTTTGACGTCCATTCTGAATACACTTTCTGTATATTATGTGACAGTATGAAATGGTGGGAGAACGAAAGCTGGAAATAGTATTTAAATAATACTATTTTATTCAATAGGAGGCGGTCGCACTCGCATGCAGTCGGTTGTTGTTTTGACAAAAGCAATTTGCTAAAGCGGTGATGTCCAGTACCTCGTAGGTTGGAGCTTACCATCCCAACCTACGGGTTGTAGGTCGTGGGTTCCAATGAAGGCATGCGCTTTACTTTGTGTAAATCATTTTATTACCACTGCTCTCAAAATGATGAACGAAAACATCGTGACGAAACCGACATGTCCTAGAACCAAAAATTCGAACACGTTACATTTACCAACCTAGCCTTGGTTGGTAACTCAATCCTTCTAGCCAAGAGAAGAGGCCTGTGTGCCAGCAGTGGGAACCTTAAAGGCTAATTATGACTATTTATTTATTTGATTTTTTACGCACACAGTAGAATACATAGGGATACGATATAATTGCAATTGGAGTCTGCGAAAGGAGAAATGAAAAAGAAATGTAGACAATAGTGTGTGAGAAGAAGAAAAGAAAATATGAATATTGTGAACTCTTAAACTAAAATATACCTGCAAGAAAATAAATATACTTAGATAAATACATACTTAATGCTAAAATATAATATCCAAATACAATTATACATATATAAATACTCAGAGTTGAGAGGAAAGATAATTAATTGTCTTTTACTCGACATAGCTGCAGCTGAAATCGTTATGTCATAAATGCATTAACGTTAATAGTACAGGTAGAACTTACTGGTTACTATGGTTATGAGCATGAAGAAAATTATTAACTACGATTCTAAAACCATTGGTAGGTTGTTGCCTACCTTCCGAAGTCCACTTTCGCACGACAGAAATATATCGCGTCGGGATATTCACTGTGTTTTTTCACCCTATTGGGTTATCAATGTTCGGTTCAACACCGAGAGTTAAAATTCCAGTGCACAAACAAACCCACCCCACTGCGATATTTTTACGTCTGTGCGATCGTGTTCTAAGTGAGTGTTGACCTCACGTACTAAATGCAATTATAACTAGAGACCCTGAATTTAACAACTATGTAATGATATTGTTCTTCCTATTTTATCGCTGTTCTGTGTGGTGCCGGACGTAAAGAATAGCACCATCCCATCTCTTCCCGTGGCTGCCGTAGGAGGCGACTAAGGGACTTACTAGAGAATGGGCAGCAGCGTTCTCTATACATTTTACCAACATGTGCGATTACCAAACCGCCTGCCAAGCGTGGCGATTATGGCAAACCCCCCCTAAATTGGGGGATGTCTAGCCTATTGGCTTATGCCAAGCTGCGTCACAACACCCCGTTCTCCGCCTTCTGCATTCAGTCTGTCCTAGCTACTTTCTTAATATCGTCGGTCTATTTCGGAGGCGAACCACGCTACGCTTTCTGATACGCGGTTTTCACTCCAGGACTCGTCTCCACCACCTTCCTCGTTTCGTGTATATTATATGTAATACTGGCTTAACAAATCAATTATACAGTATGGTAGGATAAACGAAGGACATACTTTAAGGGGGTGTGGTATTCATGAAAATATACAACATTTGGACGCCAAAATATAAAGAAAAATCTGCTGTTTCCTACATTTTGTCCAGGTATGCGAACACAAATGTATGGAGCGGATGGTTTTATTTTCGCGATTTCAGTGTTGGTCCATCAGTAAAAGTTTTTAATTTTAATTGGTTCCCTTAAAGTCTGGTTCCCCTAAAGGGTCTGGCTTAACATGACACACTGTTTGTATAATGTCGGGTCTGTTGAACACTGAGGTCTTGAACACACTATCTAAAATAGGCCAACTACGATACGCATTTTGACGCAAATCTTTGTCCTTCACTGTCTTTGTTCAATTTATTTCTGTATAGGGTATAAAACTATGTCTAGCAAATAGCCTACTATCGCCTACACCACTGCCTACCCAATAAAGAACAAAAGCAGTAGACACTAGCAGAGCACAAAGCGGGCATTAGCTGGAGCTGTGATAACGCGCCGTTATCACACCGCGCCCGCGTCCACTCGAACAGTCGCCACATTCACTGAGAATGTACGGCGACTGAGTGAAGTTGGTAGTTGGAATTTAATACAAGTGGTACAATACAATTTTATCCCGATATTGCATTTCCGTGGGATAATTTTCGAACTGCACGCCGGTGAAACCACTGGCAAAAGCTAGTTGTAAATAAGGTTATGAATCAAAAGATTAATTTATAGGAGAAAATGACTTTGCCATAAAATACTGCTTTGATGAAGCAAGCAGGAAAGCTTGGTTGTGATGGTTTTGGTTTCATAAAATTATTTAGTTATTCAATAAATTAATCAACTTAGCCTATCGCAGTCCGCTGCTGGACATAGGCCTCTCCCAAGCTGCGCCATAACACTATCCTCCGCCTTCCACATCCAGTCAACTTTTTTTTTTGTGTTGGTTGGGAAATCATCAAATAACTTTCTCCCGCTCTGGGTGGAGCAGGAGGGCGTGTCAGACTTCTACTGATTAAAACCCACCCGTGTTCCTTCAGTAGCCCGTATTTCAGTCCATCTAGCTTGGGGGCGTCCCACGCTACGTTTGCCGATACGCGGTCTCCACTCCAGGACTCGTCTGCTCTACCGTCCATTGGTCCTTCGAGAAACATGGCTGGCCCACTGCCACTTTAGCTTGCTCGCTCTACAAGCTATGTCGGTGACTCCGGTTCTTTTCCGGGTAATTTCTTATTTATTAATTTTACTCAAAGAAGGAGTGAGCCCCCAAGAGGGCCGCGGATGATAAAATGCTTGATGGTTATTTAAATAAAAAAAACTGTCTATCAGTAATTATAAGAAATCCTATACGAATCCACAACAAAGAGGTACTCGTACCTAAGGAATATTCCATCAAGTAAAACGGATCGCATTGTTACAGTATAATATAACGATGTTGATGAAGAACCAAGTCAGAATTTTTTAATTTTTTAGGAAGACAAACGAATTAGTGGTTTATTTTCAAGTTGTCGGAACAGCAATTTATTGATTACTTTGTTCCTATTGACGCTGCAGAAGGCTGTATTTATTGCTCAAGAAAAACTTCAGTTAGTAGGCACCACCGCGTTGTAATTATGAGTATAGCTTATATGAAGTGGATGATTCCTAATTGCAGACATCTATTTAGGAGGTTTGAGCCAGCACAAGCATGTGTCGGAAAAGATCATGACATGAGCCAGTCAGGAAGGACGATATCAGGGCCTACTGTCCAGGGCGCACTGAAAGGTCTAAGATATGACGGATCTTTTCAATTATGAAATACTTGCACGTACCTCAGAGCTTTTTACACCCGATTTCTAAAGTATCAAAACTTCTCAAGCCCCTCACACTAGCAGAGATCATGCGATGCTTGACGCTGGAGTCAAGGAGAGCGGCCGGCGCCGACCACGCCCGCGCCCCGCGCCCGCACACCTGCCTCACCCCCCGTCACCCCTGCCCGCGCTTCATGCAAACTACATCGATACATTCAATTGTTAACCATTACGTATCCTGGTCTGTAATGTATTATTATGGGTTATAAAGGCTATTATACAACAAATATTTCCAATTACAACCGGCTTCCGTGACGTATCGACCTAATTATTGGCTGGTGGGTTATCTAGGCGTAAGTTTGTACTTAAGTTTGCGTTATCATCTTGCAGAAATGGTTTTAACGGCCGTTTGCCGCATACCTTTGTAGTTCTTAGTGCAAACCAAAGTACAACGGGACCACTCCATTGTCCCCTTTGTTACCAACGTCTTTTTTTGGGAATAATCGTCTTCAATTAACTAGTGTGTGGAGCTTAGGGCTAACTAATAAAAGTCGCAAGGGCCGATGGATCAGGTTAAGCTAGGCTTGCCGCAGTTGTTCCGTGGATGGGAAAGCACGTTAAGCTGTTGGTCCTGGCTGTCATTCGTGAATCTTTGACAGTTGTTACAGGTCGTCAGAAGCCCGAAAGTATGCACACCAGTCTTACTACGGGGTATCGTGTTACCCCGTTACTGAATGGTGGAGGTCAGATAATTTTATAATTTTTGTTTTTTTAATCAAATAATAATGTTAACATTAAATTAATAGTAAGTAACATAAATGGGTAAACTTGACTTATGCTAGTTAACTGACAGGTAGGTGTTGCAACCAGCACCCTTACTAAGTTATATAATAACTTGTATTAAGGGCAGTGGTATATACAGCCCATACATATTTTAGTTACACAAAATAATAGCAGCCAGAACAAGTGTTTTTATTTTTTTCACTAAAGTTTTTTTCACAAATACAACCATAATTGCAGAATTCGAAAGATAGGCAGTCTTTCCATGTAAAATTTCATTCATCTGCATCCGGTTAGACTGGAAGCCGACCCCAACATTGATGGGAAAAGGTAAAGCATATGAAATGACGATTCGTCTTAGAAAACATTTATTCATGAGTATGATTTTATCTGTAATTCTAGATATTGACTTCTTTTACCAGACGGTCTAATATTGCGTTTTAGATCTTACCGTGAATGATTAGTGAGCTGTCAATTTCGGAAGGCGATGACAAAAAATTAAAATTCATATCCAATGTCACCGACTTCCGAAATTAAAGTTATTTTTCACTTTGTAGTGTTTTTCCGGAAGTCGGATGTTTTTTGTTGGAAAAAGATTTTATTTTTCACTTTTTAGTTACAGTACCTACCCCACAGCAATTGGAAATTTAATCGTCCTTGGGGTCAAAAGAATACATATTTATGCGATAGCAGCAATCGCGGTGGATTTGCTGTCATTTTATGAAGAGTTCCGTTGTCTGCCTCCGAAACGCATCATCAGATCTATAATTATGAAATTTAAATGGGACTATTTCGGATTTTGCAAATCCGTCTATATATGACGGAGTTATGCCCGAACATACATAAAAAAGAAGGTGGTACCTTCCTTCATCAGCTCAGCGTCATGACATGATGATGACCATACGCAAATGTCTCAATTGCTTTAGAAAATATTTGAAAAACATTGTTAATACCTATAAAATTTGAGGGTTGCCCTCGATTTCTCAGGGATTCCATCATCAGATCCTGACTTGGTGCCAATGGGACCACTTCAGGAGTATACTCTTTCAAATTAAAAATATTTTGAGAATCGGTCCACAAATGGGGGAGAAATCGGTGAACATACATTTAAAAAATATTCATGCAGTGGAACATATAACCTCCTCCTTTTTTTGAAGTTGGTTAAATAGTCTCAATCTCCAGCATCAGTAGTGCTATTCTGTAATAATCTCATCGTGATAACTTGGGTGAAGTTAACTTAAAGCGAGCTGTCATTAGTGTCATCATATGGAATGACAGCTCACTTCCAGCTCACTTCAGCTACGTTCTCAAAGTGAGATTTTTCACGGAATAGACCGGTTCTTGTTCTTATAGTCCAGTCCGCAAATATGTTGAAAACGACTTGTCCTAACTTGTAACTGTAGTTGTTGTGTGTTGATGAAGGTCACTAGATACTGAATATAAGGAAAAATTATCTTCAGTACCTAGGTTTTATAATGAAAGGTTGCTAACAAAACTAAAACTAAACTGGCGTAAAGATAGTAACTAAACACTAATGGTATAGCTAGCTAGGAGCTTGCTGGAAAATAACTTTCTGATAAATGGCAAGTTGTAGCAGCAGAAAATATCAGTGTTAAGTTTTAGTTTTTAACCTAGTCATTTAGAATGCACCCTGTATTACGAGAGTTGGCAACGTCGCAGATAGCTGTCCAATTTTTTTTTTTTTTTGTCAATATTAGTAAAGGAAATGATGAAATACTAGTTAGTGCCCGCGGTTGCACACGCATGTAGATCTAAAAAGAATAATTAAAACGGCAAAATATTTAACAGCTATCTACAATTTCATGCTCACTTAAATGTCTCACTGATGGTGGCGCGTGTGTTGGACCATTCGGTTTCCTACAAAATGGTTGAGCTGATGTTGGTGCTGATCCACGCGTCAAGTTTGTGAACGCGTCGTCGATTGAGGCTGGTCATGGACTTATTTTTAATGTTGTATTTAGAATTGTTTTTTTTTTCACATTGTTCTCATCTCATATACAGAAACAACAAGAATATTGTTCCCAAGATTTTTTAATATCCAACTTGATTTAAAAGAGTGACCGTGGAGTTTCTTGCCCGTTCTTCTGCATTGAGATCTACGTTTCGGAATGGGCAACTAGCTTCAACTTTCCAACTGATCGACTTCCCTGTAAATGGTTTAATGGAAATACATGCTTTGAGTTTGAGTTTGAGTTGGCAACTTTCATAAAACACGCTCTTTATAGATTACAGGACATTGTTAATTAATCGCTCACCTTATCAGATCCGTATAGCCAACATAATCGACACTTCAAACTCGCTCTCACCTCAGCCGCCAAGAAGCAGACATTTACAAGTTTTTCATTACACGAACATGTAAATTACAAATTAAACGAGTAATTATAACAATCGACAGACGGACAGGCGAGTTAAGCGGTGTTTAAATGACTGATTACCGGTGTGACCTTTGAGGGCTTGCAATTAATGGAAACCTTAGGGTGCCGGCAACCAATGAAGATGGAAGACAAAATGTTGGTAAAGCTGGTTGTAAATATCCTCGGGCAGCGAGAATGGCTGACGAAGGTGATGGTCAGCTTTTATTTAATTTAAAACCAAATTATTCTATTTTGTTTGGTTTTTTTCTCATTTTTAATTTTATTTTAAACACTTTTTTTTCAAATCACTGTCTTTATTTTTTAACTATTGTTTTGAATTGTATCAAACTGCTAGAGGGTGGAGACCTGGTGACCTGAAACACAGGCCCTTAAAGCCTAGCTTAGGCACCAGTCTCCCACAGTAAACCTAACCATATGATGTACTGTAAGTGTAATAATGTCTGCAATGTTTATTGTGGTGAGAAAAATAAATACTTATACTTATTTTATTTTTATCTTAACTCCATTTTCTGTTGTTCATCAGATTATTCAGTTTGTTTTTTTTTAGTTTTTTGCCAAAATTAGTGAGCATGAGGTTCTTATTAATTACTAGCAGCGCTCCGCGGTTTCACCCCCGTAGTTCCCGTTCCCGTGGGAATACGGGGATCAAATATAACCTATATCACCCGGGGATAGTGTAGCTTCCCAATGAAAGAATTTTTCAAATCAGTTCAGTAGTTTCGGAGCCTATTCAATGCAAACAAACAAACAAATCTTTCCTCTTTATAATATTAGTATAGATAATTGACACTCTAGATTTTGGAGTGCAATAAAACAGTGTTCACAAATTACTAGAGATGCGCCGAGACCTACCCGCTTATTACTTGGTTCTCGGCCATTTTCGCAGTTAGTACTAGGTATCGGCCGAATAATTCAGTTTGACTGCCGAGGTACGCGAAAAGAACGCATATACTTTATAACCTGACCTGTTAAAAATATTTATTTAGATTTGTCCAAAAATCACGACCGTGAAAAATAACGAACATATTTTTTAATAACCAGTTTGTCTATTATGGGATGGGATATCTACCCTACTAGCAACTTAAACTTCTGGACTGTCTTAGCTTCTTTCGTAGCTGACACGAAAACAGAAGAAGAGGTCCTTACTACGTAGACTCGAACTAAGTGGCTCTTAAGTACAGTAATCAATAATCGAAGGGTACGTTAGCAATAAGACTTCTTGCTCCATTGTTCAGAGCTGAAGATTAAAATTATGCGCCATGTTTGAATAACATATGTAGCTACACCGTATTTGATCTCGTTCAAGTTCGTTTTTGTGCAACGCTGGTTAGGGCTGTGTCACATAACAAGCGAGTCGAAGCGATAGTGAAGAATTTCAAAGTCAACTTATACTTAATCAGGATAACACACAAGCGAAATATGGTTATTGTAAGGAACAAGGCTTGTGGCTAAATCATAGCAGCACGGGTCGATCGATCAGATAAGTTACGCTTGCCGCGGTTAGTCAGTGGATGGGTGACCATCTTTGCATAAGTATATAACGTTAAGCCGTTGGTTACAGCTGTCATTCGTGGATCCTTGGAAATCGTTACTGGTCGTCAGAAGCTCGAAAGTCTGACAACTAGTCTTATCAAGAGGTATCGTATTACCCAGTAACTGGGTTATGGAGGTCAGATATGTTAGACTGGAAGCGGACCCCGATATAGTTGTGAAAACGCTTGGCAGATGATGAGTAGGAACAAGGCAGCATAATTAATCATCACATCATTAGCAAAAAAAAAACCTGACGCGGTTTTTGAAGTCGCTCTACTCTATCCAACAAGCGTCACAGTGCGATTAATTGCTCTTCTTCTTCTATCGTGATATCATAATCAATAGGACTTTGGCCCAGAATAATAGGTTACTGGGAGATGGTCAACGAAATGTATACCGAGCTGTGGTCATTTCAGTAGGTTATACATTACAAAAGAAAAATATTTAATTTCACATAGAACTACATGGGCACTTGTGAAACGCCAGAAGCTAGACCATTTCGTTGGCCATCTGCCATTCTCCACGTTTCCAGGCTTTCTTTGATATTTTCCGAAACTCTGACGTTAGTCACAGCTGTCAGTGCAACGCGTTTATACGACCGGGGTTTCTTTGACCATTAATTTACATTGTCTCACCATTATTTATCGATAGCAATTGTAGTTAAATAATATAAAAATACTTTTATAAGAGCACGATTACTTTTTTGCCGCCATCGCCTCGCTTTCCATGTAGCAACACCTTTACAAAACCCTGTACCACTCCATCATGTATGCATATGATTGAAAAAGATGCAAAAACCTATGTTTACTTGCGGCATCGACTTTGTAAGGAGAACAACATGTCCATAAAACATTACCTACTGACAACCGCATGATCGAGTAACTCTGATTTTATTATTTACATACATAACACGACCATTACACTGGACAGGTAAATTGATCGTGTAAAATGTTTTTAAATGACATCTATATACAGTTTTGATTTTATAGTCACTTAGGGGCTTGTGGCTAAATAACAATAGCTGCACGGGTCGATCGACCAGGTTAAGCTACGCTTGCCGCGGTTGGTCCGTGGATGGGTGACCATCTTTACATACCAAGACCCCTCCGTGCCTCGGAAAGCACGTTAAGCCGTTGGTCCCGGCTGTCATTTGTGGATCTTTGACAGTCGTTACGGGTCGTCAGAAGCCCGAAAGTCTGACAACCAATCTTACCAATGGGTATCGTATTATCCAGTAACTGGGTCCTGGAGGTCAGATAGGCAGTCGCTCCATGTAAAATACTGGTATTCAGATGCATCCGGTTAGACTGGAAGCCGACCCCAACATAGTTGGGAAAAGGCTAGGCAGATGATGATGAGCCACTTTGTGGTTTTATTTTTACATTTAAATGAGTAAAATTCCTGTTAACCTAGCATACTATGTTAGTCTATGGGCCTGTAACTGTCACAAAGTTCAATGGCATGGTTGGCGCAACGCTTAAGCGATTGACTGCTGCGCTGCGTGTCACGGGTTCCATTCCCGCACGGAACAAATATTGGTATGCCCTACAAGTACTTGTTCCGGGTCTGGCTGTTTGTGTATGTGATTTTAAATCTTTGTAAACGCACCCACAATACGAAAGAAATTCCTGGTGTGCGGCAATGTTTCATAACAAAAAGAAGGGATAAAGCTTCTTCTGAAAAAGAGAAGGAATTAGTTCTTATCAGCATACTAACTCATTACGTAATCATAATAAGTTATTATTATTTTCTCTAATGAGCTCAAGACTGAGCAGATGGCTTTGTGTGAACGGTCGCAACTTACGGGTTGTAGGTCGTAGGTTCGAACCCAGACAGGCGCTTGACTTTGTATAAATTGTTTCATCACCACTGCAAGAAACATCGCGAGAAAACCGGAATATCCTCTAGAGTAGGTTTCCTCACGATGTTTCCTTTAACCATAAAAAATTAAAACTTCACTCATCACAAACCCGCACTGGGGCAGCGTAATGGATTACGGCCCACTCCTTCTGATCGAGAGGAGGCCTGTGTGCCAGCAGTGGGAAAATTATAGGCTGATTAAGCTGCGACTCTTCGGGGAAGACAATCTTGATGTTATTTATGATGGTTCATCGCTGCCAGGGGTGCAGGTTGTTCGAAAGAGATACCGCGGCCTCTGGCATACAGGCTACTGAGGGAACACGGGTGGGTTTTAGTCAGTAAAAATCTGACACGCTCTCCTGCTCCACCCAGAGCGTCCAACGTCAAAAAAATGGTTCATTTAAGGACCGTCATATACACTAGGTATTGAGTTGAATGCTTATCACTCGAACTCACTCCTCGCAATGGCCATGTCGACGCCATAACCTCTATTAATTCATTGTATTTCATAATATTAGACAAAATAAATACATAATCCGGATATAAAATACTATTATTAAACTATTATATTAGTTATAATCTTATCAATATCAGAATAATGATCATAGAACATTCGTTTGACAAGCGACGAAGGACATTATATCCGCGACTGATTCGCGGTAGCTTATAAACATTAATTATTAAATCAGTACAATTTCTTAAGACGGATCTAATACGTAGGTAGGTAAGTATGATTCGGGCAAAACCAGGCGGACGCAATGTAATCAATAATTAATTAAATTAGTGATGCAATATAATTTTGCTGTTGTTTCATTGACAAAAACCTGATAATGTTTATGTATTTGTAACATCGTAACGTATTTAACCGTATGTATAATTAATCGTGCATTATGGTGATTTAACATAACATCACGCCTTGTTTTCCCGAAGGGTTGGGCAGAGGTGTATCTATAGTACTACATTTCGCCAGTTATGTTTAATTCCCACGTAAAAGGGGGCGAGCCTATTCCCATCAACCGGGCACAAATCCAAACTCAAAACTAGTAATGAGAAATTCCAGATGGAAATATCCAAAAACATTGCCCTACCTACCAGTACTTCATGCATTATGGTTGTATGTTATAAATGCGTAAGTGAGTTTATCTGTCTGTCCGTTTATTAGGTGTTTACTGCTTGAAGC
Source organism: Polymixis flavicincta (assembly GCA_949987655.1). Taxonomy (NCBI): domain Eukaryota; kingdom Metazoa; phylum Arthropoda; class Insecta; order Lepidoptera; family Noctuidae; genus Polymixis; species Polymixis flavicincta. The sequence continues at coordinate 9,716,248 of OX465192.1, forward strand.
TTGCTGCTAAGCTCCAGCAGCAAGCTTCAAGCAGTAAACACCTGCTAAGTGATAACAGCCACACGGGTTGATCAGATTAAACTACGCTTGCCGCGGTTGGTCCGTGGATGGAAGACCATCTTTACATGCCAAGACGCCTCCGTACCTCAGAAAGCACGTTAAGCTCTGTGCTATAATTTGTAGATTTTTGACAGTCGTTACTATTAATTGTTATATTGTGTGCCTTTTTAGTCTGTGCTAAATAAATGTATTTTCTTTCTTTCTTTTCTTTTTACTGCTCGTCAGAAACCCGAAAGTCTGACAACCAGTCTTACCAAGAGGTATCATATTCATATATTATAAAATACTGATTCTCAGCTACGCCCGATTTCATTGGAAGCCGACTCCAAACATAGTTGGGTTGGCTAAGCAGATGATGACTGCTAAACTGCAGAACTGATTCTGGTGAAATTTGATAGAAATAAATCTTGGTTCCGGAAGACGTAGAGTGGGCCTCCCACAAGGTGGACCGATGACCTTGTAAGGCCGCGGGTATCTGCTGGATGTGGGAAGCCCAAGACCGGTCGAAGTGGAGGAGCCTGGGGGAGGCCTATGTCCAGCAGTGGACGTCTTTCGGCTGAAATGATGATGATGATGATGATGAAATCTTGGTTCTATAAGTGGCAACAGGGATGTGTTATTAAAAGCTTTTATTATAACTTCACTTGTATGTTCTAGAATTTTGCAATCAATATTTCCTCATCTCCACTGAAGCTATCGGGCTGTATGGCTCACACATTTGGTTGTTGTGACAATGCACGATGAAAACTTTTGTTTTAATATTTATAAAATAACATTTTAATTATTGTTGTCTTTCATACGTATTAAATATATTTTTTAATATTTTTACAAAAATCGTACAGAAACATTTATAAATTATAAAAAAATACTTAAATTACATTTAAAATTATTAATAAGAAAACGTTTTGACATAGACGGAGCCACAAGACATTACGTTATAATGATTAATCTTAATTTAATGATTACATTAAACAAATTAATGACGATTTCTCTGTTATTCAATTAAAAGATTAAATACAGTGAACCACTTTATTTGCCCTTTAGAGCGAAATATTGACATTTGCTAAAGAGAAAGAAATTACGTGATTGCATGAAATGAGACCTGTATGGTCTTACCGACCGACCTGTACAGGTTTTAGGAAATATGGTTCACGTAATGAGAAACTTTCGTTGGACGTAATGTCAAAAAGAAATGAGCGATCGCGGTTTGATATAATTTACTGCGAAATGTGAAGTGAAACTGTGGCAGTGTGTTGCAATAAGTTTTAAAAGAGAGCATTTTTTATAACCTACAGAGCGATAAGGTTAAAAAACCAAAAGTTCCGAGAAAATCGCCTACGTTGTTACGGCCATGTGATGCGTCGTGAAGAAGACCATGTGACCCGCAACGTGTTGGCCATTGAAGAGGGCGAGAGTGGCAGAGTACGCCCAACTACCTGGTTTTGAACCATAACGGAGAACCTTGAAGACGTTGGGTTTACGCTCAGAAACAGCTCAGCATCGCCAAAATGGCGAAATTGTACTAGGTGGGCCGACGTCGTATAGGGACAAGGCAAGGAGAGAAGAAGAAGGAAGCGATAAGGTAAAAAATTAAGACTACCTTTAAACAGGATGTAACAGAAACCCTATTGTTATCCTTAAGCACTAAAGATAACAGCTGGTATAGAATCACTATACATAGTTTCAGCTCAAAATTAAATACTCTAAGAATTGATACCAAATTTTCGGTTTCATGTTTCTTAAATTCAAATCATAACAAACGTGTCACCGCACTACGTAGGTAATATTAGTAACTTTCCAGGTTACTTGCTAAACATCTCATCCGAGTGATGTGTTTATTTCAATTTGAAAATTTCGGTTTTTAATATCAATGTATTAAAAATTCTCATAACTTCCGAACATGTAAAGATAGGATTAAAAATCTCTTCCAATATCGTTCATCCAAAGACGCCGTGTCCTTGGTATGTATATGCCCTTTCCGTTACACGTTGTACAGTCCGTACTTGGTTTGTGGCTAAGTATTAACATTTGCACGGGTCGATTGATCAGGCTTGCCGCGGTTAGTATGTGGATGGGTGACATCCTTACATAACAAGACTCCTCCGTGCTTCAGAAAGCACGCACGCACTTTGATAGTCGTTACAGATCGTCAGAAATTCTAAAATCTGACAACCATTCTTACTAAAGAGTATCGTGTTACTCACTAACTGGGTTGTGGAGGTCAAATAGACTGCCGCTTCATGAGATACTGGGATTTAGCTCCATCCGGTTAGACAAGGAGCCGACCTCAACATACAAAGTTGGGAGAAAAGTCTAGGAAGATGCTGACATAGTCTGTTTCCTTTAAATTATAACTGCAACTTTTATAGATATAATTAAGTAAGAAAAGGTTGATATGCGGCGATTTAAACGCCTAGTTTTCTCATTAAAAAAATACCATCACTGGTAAATGGAACTATTCGTTAGTGGAAATTGTACCGGGCATTAGTGCTAGTACAGAGGCCTTATCTTAAGAAAAACGTCACATTAAAACAAAGTACTAATCATCCCTTAAGAAACGACGGACAAGAGACAAAAAGAAGCGCTTTAAAAGCTCATTACGAGAACAAAAAGTATGGAAATAGCTTTTAAAGTTGGATTCTTGTAATCCAAGTAAATTCACAACCGTAATTAGTCCACACATATGTCCATATTACCACCGCTATGACTCAAACTCGCCATATTTGTGAAGCGCAGTAAAAACTGGAGATCCTTTTAAATAAACTAGCTTGGAAAAAGAGTAACTTTGGATCCCTGTAGCGAGAAACATCAACGAAATTAAGCTATTAAACTTAAAGATAAAATCTCACCAAAACATTCTTGTTACACATAAATTACCATATCATAATTTAGCAAAAGAGAACCGTTGATAGCAGAATTGCTCGAGACTGAGAATCGACATTTTAACCTGTCAAAATACTTTTACCTACCAACAGGTAGTGGTTTTAATGATTATTATTTTGGACTTTAATTTCGACGCAGCGGCTGCCTGACCTTTTCACTCAAGCGGTATAATTTTTATTTATTTCTGATGTTGGTTATCTTCAAACGTCGATCTGGATAGTCGGTGTGCGATCGAGGCTGCTACATCCGTTCACTAAGGTCTCTCGACCACGCCTAACTTTGCCGAAGCCTACCGCTCAACTATTGTGGGGGAATTTACACGGTTCGATTTCTACTGCACGACTTAGGGCGAATATCACCAAACTTTTAAACCAAGAATAAGCCTTATCCTGAGAATAAATTTTGAATTTTTGACAGATCTTCCATAGTAGAATTGTCAGATGTCAATTTTATTCTACGGATAAAAGATATCTGACTTTGGTAAAATCAGCTCTTAGCCGTGCGGTATGAATTGACTGGACAGCTGTTGACTAAAATCGTAAACGTCAAATTAGAGTCGTTTTCGACTTTTGCCGTACGAGGGTAACGTACAGTCAGTCAGGATGTTTTCGAATGAAATTTAATTTGTTAAATGAACTGTTTTGTTTTTATTTTATTTTATTCGAAAATGCCCATCAGTTTCTTACCCAACTTCATTATCACCGTTGACTCTGTTTACCTATCTCTTTTGCCCACCGTACGTAGCTTCTTCACAGAATTAGCAGGCGATGTTTAATATTTTTTTATTTCCGAATGAAATCCGAAAAATTATAGTATGAAAGGAGGTAGCTATTAGGATTTGTGTGGCGATTTGGCAAACGTTTACCCACACGGTAAAGATCGAATCGTATAAATCCCCATTTACGCACGGACTAACTTTGAGTGCTCAGAATTACTAATTTGTAGTTCCTAAGACACATAAAATGGCATGCGTGTTACTGCATTAAATGTTACGCAATTTATCTTGTCTTTGTGAGTTTGATAACTAGATTGGTCTCATATGGCAACTTTAGTGGATGAATTTATCAACGGAACCAGTTTTGCTGTCAAAATAATTAGAACAGGTGACAATTATAAATAAAGTGTGAAACAATTGAAGTCTTTAACTAATATGTTTCCGTATGACTATGTAACACTTCACTTTAGACATTGGCAGAATAGTCGACATCGGCTTTGCTTGCCATAATAAAAAATTGAATAGACTATGTAACAATAATTGAAATGTCAAACGTTTAAGTGCTCTAAGCTACACGTGACAAAACAAACAAAATATGATAGACATACCTGTTGAAAGTTTAAAAAAAATAACGTAATTATAAAAAAAAAACATAAGATCACGCTTGTAATCCCCGAAGGACTAAGCAAAGGTGATCCTTCATCAGGTCGGAAATTATCCCACGGGACCATACTGTCAGGATAAAAAGTATCCTATGTGTTTTTCCGGGTTACAAACTATCTGTGTGCCAAATTTCATCCAAATCCGTTCAGCCATTTTTGCGTGATCGTGTAACAAAATCCAAACATACAAATACAATCTTTCACATTATTAGTAGGATGTAATAAAATCTACACTTATTTTCGAAACATAATTAGATAGAGGGGCTTGTGGCTTAGTAACAATAGCTGCACGGGTCGATCGATCAGGTTAAGCTACGCTTGCCGCGGTTGGTCCTTGGATCGGTGACCATCTTTACATATCAAGACCCCTCCGTGCCTCGGAAAGCACGTTAAGCCGTTGATCCCGGCTGTCAGTTGTGGATCTTTGACAGTCGTTATGGGTCGTCAGAAGCCCGAAAGTCTGACAACCAGTCTTACCAAGGGGTATCGTATTACCCAGTTACTGGGTTGTGGAGGTCAGATAGGCAGTCGCTCCATATAAAATACTGGTATTCAGCTGCATCCGGTTAGACTGGAAGCCAACATAGTTGGGAAAAGGCTAGGCAGATGATGACCTAGGTTTCTCATAATTAGACCCTTTCATTGAACTTCCAAGAAAACTCAATATTGGCCCAACTCACCTCATAAATTATTAAACTTCATTACATTAATCAACAATAGATCATTCAGTACATCCAAGTCGACCTTTTTAAGAATGACCATCACAGCCCTTTCACTATGTTTACTCGAATCCAAGAAATTACTCACTCATTCAATGAATCACGTTTAAAAGGCTTCGTCCTCACTAAACTCGCATTTACCCGATAGCATCAGTTTGATTGACAACCCATAATGAGTCTGATGCCTTATTATAATTTACAGAAGAAGAAAAAAACCTTAGCGCCGCCATCCGGCACTAACTACTGGTTAAATTCTTGTTTGCGTAACCAGTGGTCGAATGGTAGCAGATGAATAAAAACTTGGTTTTGCTCATGACTTTTTTCTTTAGTCTTACCAAGGGATATCGTATTACCCAGTAACTGGATTGTGGAGGTCAGATAGGCAGTCGCTCCATGTAAAATACTGGTATTCAGCTGCAGCCGGTTAGACTGGAAGCCGACCTCAAAATAGTTGGGAAAAGGCTAGGCAGATGATCATGATGTAGATAGCCCACTTGATTTTAATTTATCACCGAAACCTATGGAATTTCATTCAATACCAGAAACTTCATAGGTGCTTTGTTATCACCGAGACATAGATGAAGTAACTTTGCTGAAATAACACTGGTAGCGGCACCCATACCCCCTCCAAACCAGAACACGCTATACCTATTGAAATACCTATTTCAGTCACTAAATAGCGTGTACTATATTCTATGGTGCACTTTTGCATCCTCCAAGCAACATAGGGGTCATTTATAAACGTTGCTAAAAGTTAAAAACATTTAAACGGATGATTAAGCAGATGTTACTTAACTTTATGTTGATGGCAATGGGCTCACCCCCTATTACATGGGACTTAAACATAACTGGCGAAATTTGGGTTTACTATATGTAGGTAAATCTCTTCCCAACACGTCGCTAGAAATCATAAAGTAGCTACGTTTATTTATTTGTGATTACAAACTTTTTTTTTTTCAAAATATCCAGTAGTATTGACTATGTCGTCTGTCAGTCAGAGGGTCAGTCACTCACGGAACCGATTTATATGTCCAGATAAAGATAGATAGGTTTCTCTTTCGTCCAATTTGTTCTTGAACATTTTTTTTTTTTTTGTTTTATACAATAGCTGTACGCACACTGACTTTCTTTGTGTGCGTTAATTATCTATGTGTTTCAATAAGATGTATTGTTTAATTATCTTAAAGTAGCCACTTGCCTGGGGCTCTGCATGCGTAGATTTAATACGTGAAAACTTTTTTGTGGTGGTGTAACTATAATTTGAAATTAATTTTGGCATTCATACTGACTTGTAAGAACAGTTTCATTGTTCTAGAAGAATGTAAATCGGTCGCATAGTCAAAATAGGTAGGTACCTACCTCATAATTAAATTTAAAAAGCAGAACTGTATTCATTCAACATTCAAACACTGATATGTAGATGTTTTTCTAAGCAAACACAGGAAAATACGAAGGGAAATGACATTGTGTTTTCAGTACAAATGTAAAGCTAATTGCTCCAGAACCAAATACTTCAACAGTAACATTATATGCAAATATTAGGCAAAAACGCATCTGCCTCTTTGGTCTAGCGGTTACAAGCGCTACTACTGAGCATGACGTGTTGGGTTCAATTCCCAGGTCAGGCAAAGTGATAATGGTTTTTCTATCTGGAATTTGTCAGTAGCAGCCTGGAGTCTGGATAATTTGTGCCCGGTTGATGGTAATAGGCTCGCTCCGTATTACATGAAGAAATGTGGGTGTACAGATGCCAACACATCAAGCTACCCCAAACTGTAAAATTTTCCCAATTGAACATGAACCTTATGATTATGTGATAAAGTTAAAAATCTATAAAATAAATTTGAAAGATTGGGGTATCTTGATGTGCTGGCGTCTGTACTATAGGTCCAACTCTCTACCTCCTACGGCTTTATCTATCACAGCGCATTCATGCCACCACCCGATGCTGACTGGCTGCGACTGTCCAACGCTCCAAAGAACGGATTCCCTCAAATACTTAGGTATCACTATAGACCAATCGCTATCGTTCAAATCCCACCTGCAGGTTCTTGTTACCAGACTTCGCAAGGTAATTTACATATTTAAGACACTCCGACATATTGCTGACCGTCAAACCATCAAAATGGTATATGATGCTCTTTGCCAGTCTCTTATAAATTATTGCGTAGACTCGTGGGGAGGGGCCGCAAAAACTCACATTTTGGAGGTTGAAAGAGCGCAACGGGCAATTCTCAAGGTTGGAGCGGGACTTCCTTTTCGATTCCCTACCGCCCAACTTTACAAAAAATGGGATGTCCTGACAGTCAGACAGTCGTTTTTATTAAAAAATAATACAAAAAAAACACTCACTGTTGAATTTCAATATGGAACTATCTAAAGGAAAACGCAGGAAGGGTACGGTATGCCATAACCCCCTATTTAAAACTAGTTTCTCTCACAAATTCTATTGCTTCCTTGGTCCATTTATTTACAACAAGACAAACACCGTTCTTTCCATCTACCAAAAGCCCAAAAGGGGTTGTAAGGCCTCTGTGATTGAATGGCTTAAAACAATGGATTATGATGAAACTGAAAAATTATTGATTCCTCTAACTTGATTGTTTTTTTCAAATTTCTCACACTTAACACTGCAAACGCTACACCTACACTATACACCTCACTTACACCTTCGCACGCACACAACACACAGTCGAAATTTAATTCACCTTTGAAAGTTCCTTTATCGTTATGTTATTTTAATTAACTTGTTTTTTTTTTTTTTTTTTTGTATCCTGTATATATATTTACTAAAATTTTATTCTCTTCGTATCATAGAATTACCCAATGTAAGCTTGTACATATGAAGCGACGTGGGGCCCTGGTGACTTGTACCACAGGCGTTGCTTGCAATGCCTATTTCAGGCACCAGTCTCTCATAAATGTAAACTTGTCCACAGCTAATTTTAAGCATTACTACTGTACATTTGTGAAGAGAAAATAAATATACTTTTTATTTATTTTTTAACTCTGACGTACCCATCGGGAAAACAACGTGTGATGTTATATTATCAGGTAAAATGTGAAGAAACATTTTCGAACCAAATCTATAAGTTATCGACTCGCCATTAGAGGCCTATAAAATTAAGAAACAAAGTAGATATCTCACCAGTTAATCTTAATACCAGTCGCAATAAATAATGTATTTATTATTTGGTACAATTGGCACAATCTTACGTAAACATCAATTTAAATTCGAATGTTTAAAGCACAATAAGCGTGCAAATTATTATGACATTACGTTCAGCCTAGCTTAATTATTAGCAATAAATAATATCAATAAAATAATCAATCAAACAAAACTGATTGTGAGATAATTACAGACCTTGAGAGAACATTGTCGTTGCAAAAGGGTGGATCGGGTATTAAGTAAATGGCTCCAATTTACATATGTACCTGTCATTATGTATTTAATTGGCACTCTACATATAACGTATTATCACTATAATTTGAAAACATTGTAAAAGCCAATTATTTTTAAAAGAGTAACCGTGGAGTTTCTTGCCGGCTCTTCTCCATAGGAAGGGACAAATTGGAACCGTGCACCTAGCTTCTGTCGTTTTATAAGTGCCCATGCAGGTTTATGTGAAATAAAAATATTTAGATTTTTTGATTGAATGGGTTATAAATGGCGAATAAAGAGTTAGTATAGTATTAAATGAGGAAAGCGCCATAATATCGCTTTTCAACTTAAAATCAAAATGCTCTAATTAAAGCGAACCAAAGGTAAATTGAAGCCACGAACTGTGAATGTCTCATGCAAAAGACAACCTTAAGTTTTACAGACTGGCGATCAAATCACTTTAATGACATTCGAACAGCTGAGCTAATTTAGGAATGGAATAACCAAAAAAAAAACAGTAAGCGAAGGGGTAAGATTAAAATAAACTGGTAGCATAATTTTCTAGAAATAATTATCAAAGTTGCACAACGAATATGTTTTATTACTCGATCCCATACAGAGAGGCCATAAGGCTCCAACAGTATCTACCCAGTTTTTTACTAAATGAAAACAAAATAATCCGTATTCATCATCATCATCATCATTTCAGCCGAAAGACGTCCACTGCTGGACATAGACCTCCCCCAGGCTCCTCCACTTCGACCGGTCTTGTGCTTCCCACATCCAGTAAGCCGTATTATCTGTAAATTATTCTGCGTAGCAAAAAACACAAAATATTTTGTATCATCCAAAGCTAAAGTCTGAAGAATTAAATTAACTAGCCACAGATAATATTCTAACCAATTATAATGCAGAAAAACAAGGTAAAAAAATACCACGAACAGACAACTTGATCGATTGCTGTCACATAAAAATATTTGAAAATTTAATTTAGGCTTTTAACCTCAGTCAACGATCACTTTCAAAGTTATTAAGCCCTACTATTTACTATTAAGATTGTCAGTTCAATTAAACAGTAATTGAATGCCCAATGGATATGCTTGCAATGTTGAACACGGTTATAACATATTATTCTGTCTTTATCACTCTTTGTCTCTTATTAATTTATCTCGGTACCTGACAGAATTAACGTTGATCTCCTAGTTCTTAACCTAACGTTGTGAAATGAAATTTTCTAGAACACCAATTTAATTGAAAAATAATTTACATAACATACCTACAGCCTATAATGTTCCCACTGCTGGGACACAGACCACTCTTTTGACAGAGAGTTAGGAGTTATCCACCACGCGGGCTCAGTGCGGGTTCGTAGATGTCACATGTCTTTGAACGTTTGTCTCTAGGACATGCCGGTTTCCTCGCAATGTTTTCCTTCACCGTTTAGAGAGCAGTGGTGATTAAATAAATTTAACAAAGTAACTTGCCTTACTGTGTTTTAACCCACGACATACAACTCGTAAGTCGGTACCGTTACTACCGAGCCACCTCTGATCTCATAATAATAATTAAATTAATACATATTCATTTAGTTTATTAATCCGTTGTTGCTAAAAATTTCTTGCTCTTTTTTTGTAAACACGAGTCAAGGGTTTTAAACTGAAAACCAGCGCTTTGCAACCCGCTAGGGTCACCTAAGCATAATGCTGATCTTTTGCTTCCCGTATTATAGTTTTGTGTTTGCATGTACCTTTTTGTACTAGCTGTAATACAGACAGTAAATATGATTCTATTCTATAAACTTCATGACATTACATCATATTGTTGCCTAACCGAAAATCATGCTTCACTTTACATAAAAAACGCATAATATACTGTATAACACGTAAGAAATCTATTACACCCAAAAATATAATGGAACTAACCGATGTGTGTGACGATAGTAATAAAATACAGCAGTAAAGCCATGAAATATATAACAGAATGATGTAATTTACAAAAGACTTGAAGATAAAAGTTGTGTTTAATTGAAACTGAAAGTAATGGCGATTTTACGATAGCGACTCGCGCAACGTGATTTACTGTGTCAACATAAAATATGTGTCGCGGGGTTGTGGTGGAATCAGGGATTTATTAATATTTCCTATGGGGTTCTAGATTTTGATTGAGCCCGTAGACTAGCTTAGTGATGTACTCAATAAAGCAATAACATTAACTCTTGCAAATTAATCGATTTGATTAATCATTTGTAATGGGTAACCTATGTTATTTATGGAAGTTAATGCGTAGAAGCACAATACCAAAATCAAAAGTCATTTATTCAAATTAGTGGTCGCCCAGTAGTTGAATTTCGAACATTTTTAATAAATGAATTTAAATTACTTCTAATGCATTTTTTTTTTTAAATAAGCTTTCTGCACTCTAAAGAAACTTTAACTGTGCCAAATTTCACACTCCTCCGTCCGCGTAATTTTCTGAAAAATGGGTACAAAGTTTTATCTTCACGTATCAATATAGATTAGGCTGAGAATCAGCCCTTTTGCCTGTCAAAATCACATAAGACTGCCCCCCAAAATGCCACCCCTTCACCACTAACTAGTGATGTAGCTGGGAAGAAGAAGTGCCGCAACAAACTTTCCAACATCACAGCTGTCTAGTATATTAGAAAAAAAATATCAATAAAATAGGAGGTATGCAAAGTAATAAAAATTAAGAGACACAGAACATTAATTCAAATCATTTGCCATATATACTACGATAAACAGTCCCATGTTTTCATAACTTACTTTTCATTGTGATATTTGAAACATTCGGTCAATGTCAATGTTTTAGGTATTATTAGGCACAAAAACTTTTTAATAAAAAAATTAAACCGCCGAAAAACCGAAAAATAAAAAATAGTAAACTAGCTTTGTCCAACCCCAATAACTAAGTTCGGAAGGCGGTGACATATAATCAAATACATATCCAAAGTCACCGACTTCCGAACTTAGTTATTGGGGTTGGACAAAGCTAGTTTACTATTTTTTATTTTTCGGTTTTTTATTTAAAAGTTTTTTTATTACCCTTACTTACTTACTTACTTACTTACTTACTTACTTTTTAGTACCCTTATGTAAAGAATTATTCCAAAGGCTGCAATTTATATTAAATTCCTACATATTTTTTATACCGCCGTCCTTAAAATTAACTGAAAAGATTATCATTTGTGGTCAGCACAAATAACTTGTAGTCTTAGCTAATGAGGCAAATGAATACTCACTTAAGTAGGTACTAGGAAAAACAGTGACACAGCGCCGTCATGCGGTCAACAGGATTGATCAGTTATGGTAACAGATGTTATCACTACGCAAGAAATAGTTGATAAAAGAAATACATCAAAGTTCATGGAAATCATGTCATTTGGTTTAATGGGATTCATTTGAATTATGTAGATTCTTTTATGTGAATGAGAAAACGTTGTAGGCCTTACAAACTGTAAATTTATAGACGATTTTCTATTCTGTATTTTCATTCCTCTAAGTACCTGGTACTTATTGACAGGCCTGCACAGTCCTCCCATACCTATTATCACTGTAATTTGAAAATATTGTAAAACCCAATTATTTTTAAAAGAGTAACTGTGGAGTTAGTTGCCGGCTCTTCTCCATAGGAAGCGACAAATTAGAATCCTGTTTCTGACGTTTCATAAGTGCCTTGACTTTTTATTTAGATTTTCATATTAGCATATTAGGGATCTTAATTCATTAGGGCAAAGTTGAAAGTCTTTTATAACTTAATATTTGCAGTAACCGGCGTTGATTTAAAGTATTATCGTATCACCCAGTAACTGGGTTGTGGAGGTCAGACAGGCAGGCAGTCGTTTCATGTAAAATACTGGTATTCAGCTGCACCCGGTTAGCCTAGAAGCCGACCCCAACATAGTTGGGAAAAGGCTAAGCAGATGATGATGATGAAGTAGATTTAAAGATGGGGTAAGACGCATCCACGGAAAGTAAAGGGTTTAATGTAGTAGCCTCAACTTGGGTGAGCAAACAGAGGATTATGACGAGAAGAAATATGTAACTAAGTGCATCCACAATTCGGCAGTTATCTATACTTATCTATACTAATATTATAAAGAGGAAATATTTGATTGTTTGTTTGTTTGTTCGCATTGAATAGACTCCGAAACTACTGAACCAATTTAAAAAATTATTTCACTGTTGGGAAGCTACACTATCCCTGGGTGACATAGGCTATATTTTATCCCTATATTCCCACGGGAACGGGAACTACGCGGGTGAAACCGCGGAGTGCTGCTAGTGTGTTATAAATTTTGTGTAAGGAATAGGAGGCGGAACAATAGGTTCATTTAAAATAATTCGACTAATAGGATCAAGTGTACGTCCAAACAACAACATCAATAAGAAAAGCCTTTTTTCAACTATGTCGGGGTCCACTTCCAGTCTAAGTGGATGCAGCTGGATTTATATGGACCGACTGTCTATCTGACCTCCACAACCCAGTTACTGGGTAAGACGATATCCCTTAGTAAGACTGATTGTTAGTATTTTCTGCTTCTGACTACCCGTAACGACAGACGGCGAACGTCCTTTCCGAGGCTCGGAGGGGTCTCAGATATGTGATAGATGGTCACCCATCCATAAACTTACCGCGGCTAGCGTAGCTGAGCCGTAGGTCGATCTGTGTGACTGTTATAATTTAGGCACTAGCCCCGGACAATAATATATAAATTTAATTAAATATAAATTAAATAATATATTATTGTCCGGGGTATGGGGCTATAAATTGGTAGTTTATTGAAAAGCAACTCGTAGGTAACAGATATATGAATTAGTACAAGTACCTATAAACTTAATACTATAAACAAATAATTAAAATGACTAAAATTCTACTCCAATTCCATCATAAACAAAAAATAAATAGCATCTTTATTAATTCAAAGGTCGTTCAGAACGTAATACAAAGGAGTACGTATCTGTTAGTGGAACAATGCAGAGAATCTCCCAAAGCCTTGAACTGGTCCATTATTGATGCGATTTCACACGATACCGTACGTACGAGCTGAGAGCGATCACTGAGATGTTACGAGAATGGTAGCACGATGAATTAATTGAGAATATTTTCATAATTGATGGTTTATTTTTGAGTTTTGATGAGGCAAATGATTTCAGTACTTATTTATTATAATGTTGGCGAGTATCTTTTTTTGAATTAATAACGATAGACGACCAAAAATCATACTTTCCGTATAACAATAAGGACCCCATCTCATCATCATCATCATCATCATTTCAGCCGGAAGACGTCCACTGCTGGACATAGGCCACCCCCAATTGGAGGGACTTGCCATAATCGCCACGCTTGGCAAGCGGGTTGGCGATCGCAGTATGGTGGTAAAATGCATATAGAACGCTGCTGCCCTTTCTCTAGTAAGTCCCTTAGTCGCCTCCTACGACACCCACGGGAAGAGATGGGATGATGCTATTCTTTACATCCGGCACCATACGGTACAGGACCCCATCTACATAAATAAAAAGAAAAGTCCTGACTGACTCAGCAACGCCCAGCCCAAACCCTTGGACCTCCTCCTCCTCAGTCGTGCATTCTTGACAGAATGGTCGTGGTTGACGATGATGCATTTTCCCATAACGTAGCCTTGGCGATGCACCTCCACTTGTTGCGGTCTTCAGCGTCTCGGGAGCTTTGGACTATGGACGTTTGTGTTGCAGCCAATTACTACCAATTTAATAGATACTTTAACTGTCATGTAGGGTCTGAGGACCCACATTTTTAATTTAAGTTACCCAGACCCCCCTTTTTTTATTATTTATAAATTATTAAATTAATACATTCTCAAGTATTTTAGAATAATTGTAATAAAACCGACCCGCCCTGAACCCGCGTGGTAGATTACAAGCCTTCTCCCTCTCACCAACACCCCCCTGTCGGCCTGAGTCCCATCAGTGGGATATATAAGCTGATTATGGTTAAAAAAACAAAAGCGTGAGACCGTTGATATGTTATTCACCTACGTGATACCAACAACTCAATACAACTAAAATAAATAATAGATTAAAAAAAACTAAAAAACACGCTTTAAAAACCAATCTAAAAAACCAGAAAATAGAAAAAAAAGTGGAGCGCCTGTCTGGGTTCGAACTCACGACCTACAACTCATAAGTCGCGGCCATAACCACTGGGCCACCACTGCCTTCTCACTCACTCCCTTCTGCTCACTACAAAAGCGTGATTTTTCAGTATTTTTTTGAAAATTTTTTTTTTTACCTTATGGTTAATTTTTATGAAATTAATTGTCATCGGTCCTGAATAAGTCTACAAAGTTTAAATGAAATCTGACCGTTTGAAGTCGATCAAAATCAACTCCAAAGGTTACTATGCTTACAAACATACAGATGAAACTACTAAAAACGTATTATGAAAAACAAATCACAACAACACATCGTACAACATTGTATGCAACACATACGCAACCATACAAGATTAAAACGATATAAATTGTGGCGTACGGTTTGGGCAGACCCGAGGCCGCTTTAATGAAGAGTTACTACGGTGTTGATTTTAACATAATGAACTGAGTAATTTCAGAAACGGCACGAAAAAATTCGTGACACATCGACGCTTGTTGTCGACGAACGGATATTTTAATGTGTTTATATTTTAATTCATCTGAATTAAAATATAATCATGCCAGTAATTCTCAAAGGCGAAGGCAAAGGACACTTATGGCTAAATAATTACAGACGTACGAGTTGATCGATCAAGTTAAGGTACGCTCCCCGCGGTTGGTCTGTGAATGGGTGACCATTTTTACATCAAATCCCCTCCGTGCCTGGAAAGCAAGCAAAGTTGTAGGTCCCGGCTGTCATTCGTGGATCTTTGACAGTCGTTTCAGGTCCGAAAATTTGACAACCCGTCCTATCAAGGATTATAACCCAGTAACTGAGGAAGTTGAGGTCAGATAGGCCGTCGCTCCATGTAAAATACTGGTATTCAGCTTCAATTGGTTTTACTGAAAGCCTATCCAAACATATGCAGATGTGAAAAGGCTAGGAATTATGGAAGGCCAAGAGAATGATGATTAGAGATCGGATATTCGGATGCATCACCACCACCTAAAGATGAGATGTTGGCTAATATGGAATGCGATTTTTTATCAAAAAACCTTTCGCCCTACATATATCGGGGGTAACATCATATTAATTTTAAATAAGTAAACATATGAATAGTAATGAAATCCAAGAATCCCAGGTTTTTTCCCAAACAAATCATTTTTAGAAGTAACTTTTATACTATACACCCGACTACTTATACATTGCCGGCGTTCCTGGCACCCCGGGATATCTTTTACAAAAAAAAATGTTTTAACAAGCCGCTTCCATACTTTCACAGCTAAAAATTAACTTTAGGTAAATATGCATCCGAATATCTGAAGGCCAATTCTCGTAATTAAAACCGTTCAAAATCTAGTCGCAGTGTCATCTCGCAGTCGCAAATGTCAAAAATGTATGAAAAATCGAGGTATTTTTGACAGATTGATACTGAGATCAGGCTGTGAACGTTCTTAATATTAGTAGACTTTTCCCTCTGATCTCTAATGATGATAGCTGATTTTCTCAAACTTAACATATACCTCAACGTATGCTCTAAATTAACTCCGTTAGTAAACAAACCCGCACCGTTCCTCCGGTTCTCGTACATTTCATGTCCCCTAAGTCTTCTTCTTAATCAAAGCGGCCAGTTCATTAATACGGTTAGGTTCAGGTTTGAACACGGGGAGACAGCGGCCTAACATCTTCGACCGTTAAGAAAAGGAGGTTTCCGTACTATCTTGTTATCTATCTATCTTATGGAGAAACCTGAGATAGATGATAACAGGAAGATTTACACTTCGCTAGTTAAGGGATTCTTACGATGGTTTTAGTAACTAGTCTTTCAACTTGGCTCCACTTGAGGGATTTTTTCTAAAATTGCAGTTTTTTTACTGAATACATTTCAAAGACTACACAGTAGGTACTTGTGAAAAAAAAACGTATTTGTTTTACATTTTTGTCTGTCTGTTTGTACCGGTTAATATCTAAACCGGCTACACCTATTTTGACAGGACTTTCACTGGCAGATAGTTGATGATATTGGGAGAAGCATAGACTATATTTAGTCCCGGTAGCACGTTCCAGTGAAATATTTTCCGTCATCCACGCGGATGAAGCCGCGGGCCGTAGCTATGTAGTGCTTCCATTACATGCCTCCTTCTACAACTTATTTCGGGAAGACAGGCGTGATGTTACGTTCACTAAAGATAGTGAACGTAACATCACGTCTTCCCCGAATGTTTTTTTTGGGTGGGAAATCATCAAATGACTTCTCCCGCTGGGTAGAGCAGGAGGGCGTGTCAGACCACGGTGTCCGACTTTTACTGACAAAAACCCACCCGTGTTCCCTCAGTTGCCCGTGTGCCAGGGGCGGCAGTAACTCTTTCGAACAACCCGCTCCCCTGGCAGGCATCAGCCCTTGCGGACCCCACCTGTGGTTGCTGACATCTCTGAACCGTCCGTCTCGCCTACCACTTTTCGGCCGCAGGGGATAGGGAGAGCGGCCAACGCTATACCGACACTCCTCTTCCCCTGCGGCCCCACCGCGTCCGCCATCAATCGGTGGCGACCCCGTCCAGGCCACGGAAGGGAAGAGCGCTACTCAGATGCACCGGAACTCCTCCTCTGCTGCAGCCTGTAACGATGCCTCCCATTCGACATTGCGGCCCACCTCAGTTGCGGTGCACCTCACCGCAACCTACTTTTTGGCCGCGACGTCATTGGCTTGAAGGTAAAAGCCCTGACGAGCGGCCCCACCTTTGGATTCCTCTTGGCTTCACCGTGGGTGGCAGACCACGGTTACTGAGCCCCCCCGCAACGACAATGCGGGAACCCACTCGGGGGGGTCCCCGAATGGTTAAGCAGCGGTATACCTGTAGTCCACCCATATTTTACCCATATTTCGGACACTAATCCAGACACCAACCTGTTGCGGAGAAAATCCAAATGATTAAGAATGCAATAACACTTTTCCCGACCCGAGCATCATATACAGAATCTAATGCTTAGCAGAAGCGAAGCAACACTAATGAATTCAGTAGAACCCTACTAATTCAATTCAATTCAAATTCTTTATTTCAGACATGAGTCCATAGTGTTAGTAACAAAAAAAAACTTAATAACTAGTGTTAGTAATAAGAAGATAAACAATCAATTGGTAGCCATTCTTACCCAGTGACGCAGCCGAGGGGATCCCAACTAATATAATATTATGAATGCGAAAGTAACTCTGTCTGTCCGTCTATCTGTTACGCGTTCACGCCTAAACCGCTGAATCGATCGTCATGAAATTTGGCAGAGATATAGGCTGGGATATGGAGAAGGACATAGGTTACTCTTTTACGCAATAACCGATAAGCACGCGGGCGGAGCCGCGGGCAAAACCTTGTTTAACAATATTTCCCGAAAACGCAGTCAGACGCAGACAGCGATCGCGCCGACCTCCCTAGCGGCGTCAGTGTAGTCTGCTACGCTGACGACACGCTGGTCCTGGCGCAGGGGAGGTCGTACCAGGCGGCGGCCGACTTAGCGACACACGGGGTTGCGACAATCGTGGATAGGATCCGGCAACTGGGACTCGAGGTGGCATTGCACAAGTCCGAGGCCATGTGGTTTCATGGTCCTCGGAATGCGCCACCGACGGGTTCCCAGATAACGGTGGGAGGGGTTCACATCGGCGTCGAGTCGACGATGAAGTACTTGGGACTCGTCCTCGACAGCCGGTGGAACTTCGCGGAGCACTTCCGCCGTTTGGCTCCCAGACTGGAGCGGGCCGGGGCTGCGTTGAAGCGGCTCTTGCCCAATCTAGGGGGGCCAAACGCCTCCTACCGGAGGCTCTACGCGGGGATCGTGCGGTCCATGGCCCTATACGGGGCGCCGGTGTGGGCGCCTACATTGAGGCGCCAACCAGCTCGCAAGCTGAGGGCGTCCCATAGGGTCATGGCGATCAGGATGATCCGGGGATATCGCACGATCTCCGGCGAGGCGGCGGGCCTCCTTGCCGGATTACCGCCATGGGATCTGGAGGCAAAGGTCCTCGCGCAAATATGGGAGTGGCGCGAGGAGGCCAAACGCCGGGGCGTAACTCCGCTGCCGCAGGAAATTGCGGCACAGCGGACAGAGCTCCGGCGGGATCTCATGGTGACATGGAGAGAGCGATTGTCGCAACCCAGTGCTGGGCACGCCACGATTGCGGCGGTAAGTCCCCTCTTTGAGGAGTGGTTTGAGAGGCGGCATGGCGTCCTCACCTTCCGCCTGACGGAGGTCCTCACCGGACACGGTTGTTTCGGGAGGTTCCTGTTTCGGATAGGGCGGGAGGAAACGCCCGGGTGTTTCCACTGCGAAGATCGCCCTGAGGACACGGTGGAGCACACGGTGGCGGTCTGCCCTGCTTGGGCGGAGCACCGCCGTGTCCTCGTGGAGGCGATCGGCGGCGGCGATCTCTCGCGTCCGACCCTGGTCCAGGCCATGGTACGGAGCGAGAGGGCATGGGGAGCCGTCACCTCCTTCAGCGAAGCAGTGATGCTCGCGAAGAGGGAGGCGGCGCACGTGAGGGAGAGGCAGCATATGCGCCCTCGCGACCCCAGCCGCCGCAGGATACGGAGACGCCCTGGGCGTCGGGAATCCCAGGCCGATTTCCGGCCACCGTAGGCATGGGCTTGCGGACGGCGAGTAATGGGTAGCTCGCTGTCCGGTAAGGACCAAGCCCAAGTCGACGGCGCGTTGTGTTCCACGCGCGCCTCAAAGAGATGTCAGCACAAAAATGATGGGGCCCGCAAGGGCCGATGCCTGTCAGGGGTGCGGGTTCGTTTGAAAGAGATACCACAGCCCCTGGCATACGGGCTAATGAAGGAACACGGGTGGGTTTTAGTCAGTAAAAGTCTGACACGCCCTCCTGCTCCACCCAGAGCGGGAGAAGTTATTTGATGATTTCCCACCCAAAAAAAAAAAAAAAAAAACGCAGACAGCGATTTCTTGATTTTATTTTAGCTATTTATGACTATTCTTAGAATTGTCCTATCACTGATTAATTTTTTGTGTGTTTAAGTCCAGGACTAGCCTCACAAAATCAACATTAATCCCAACAATTTCATGGAAGACTTTTATCTGTACTTTATTTTTAGGGTTCCGTACCTCTAAAGGAAAAAACGGAACCCTTATAAGATCACTTTGTTGTCCGTCCGTCCGTCCGTCCGTCCGTCTGTCAAGACCGTTTTTCTCAGGAACGCGTGGAGGTATCAAACTGAAATTTCTATATGATACTTAGTTCTACTGTCCCTGGAAGCTGTAGAAAAATCAACCTTCTAAGTCAACGCAATCAAAAGATACAGCCATTTAGGCCGCAAAATTCCGCAAATTTTCGAAACTCGCACGGGAATCAAAACCTACAGGGTACTTCCCGTGAACTTAGAATCTTGAAATTTTGTACGAAGTCACGTCTTATAGTACAGATATAGGAAAAATTACGAAAACCGAAAATTTTTAGTTTCGTCATATAAAAAAAAATATTTTTGACAATTTTGAACTTTTACTTTTATACCCACAGGTTTGTACGGAACCCTCGGTGCGCGAGTCCAACTCGCACTTGACCGGTTTTTTAATTATAACAACGCACGCACGTTTTTTCAATTCACTTGCTATAGAAAAAAAAATAGAATAGACTGTTCTTAAAAATACAGGGTAGGTAATAATTTTAGCTTAAGGCAAAAAGATTAAGATTAAATCAGTACTTCAATGAATTTTCAGATACATACGTCAAAAGAGACAATTTATCACAAAACACGACACATCTGTGCCTTGACATCAAATATTATGAAAAGCTACCGAAACAAAACGGCAGTGTGTCACACAAACGCCCGTAGAATTTGGGTAGTTTCTCGCGAAAAACGATTAAATGTCATGACTGTTATTGCATTTTAATAAGGCTTCGTCTGGTACCGCACGGAGGGCCTCCGGCATTCCTCTCTACCCTCTTATTGTTTGAAGAGCCTTTTTAATAAAAAATAATATAACTGATGCTCGCCCCGGTTATTTATTGTACCCAAGATATGCTTATCCGCCAAGGTATGAGCAACAAAATAACTAATGTGAAAAATATTCAAATTAAAATTAATTTTCGTTTTGATATTGAAATTCTGTGAACGGTTTGTGATTTTTGTGGATTTATTATGTATTTAGTGTGAAGTAAATTGTGTTGTAAATAAGAAGGTACTTATGTTTTTATGATAAGATTTTTCGAATACTGTATTTTGCTCTCAAAAGTCAATTGAGAGAACTCTCTCAATTGACTTTTGAGAGCAAAATACCAAAGGACATTCTGAGCATTCTGAGGAGTTCGTCAGAATGCTCAGAATGTCCTTTTTAGGGTTCAGTAAAAAACGCAACCCTTATTGCATCACTTTGATGTCCGTCGGTCCGTCTGTATGTCTGTCAAAACCCTTTATCTCGGGAACGCGTGGAGGAGGTATCGAGTTGATATTAAAATGATATACTCAGGTCTACAATCTCTTGAAGCTGTGAAAAAATCAAACTTCTAATTTAACGTAAAAAAAATACGGCCGTTTTTGCGGCATAAACGGTCGTATTTATTTATAAAAAAATATATAAATATAATATATACTACATACTATGAAATTTGGCAAGTAATACCGTCTTATACTACAAGTATAGGGAAAAATATGAAAATGTATTTTTTTATAATATCGTAAATACTTATTAAACCAACTAAAAAAACACAAACTTTTATCAGTCATTATCATCCTACATAATATTTCAGTACCTAACACGGAATAGTTGAAACAAACAGTAAATTATCGTAGGAAGCAATATTATGCTGAAAGACATCTATTAATTTGAAGCTAGTAAAAGCAAAAAACTACGTAACTAAGACTAAAACAAAAAACAAACCAAAATAAATATTTTTACTTTAGGAAGCTCCGACCCATTACTGATTATTCATACATTAGACATCAACGCGTGATGAAAAGTACTAAAATTTTCGCATTGAATAATTAAAAGTAAAACTTATCCCAAAAACTAAAACTAAATGTAAATAAACTGGCTGAATTATCAATTACATCAGTTAAAAGATAATGCAAATGCAAATATAATACCAACTAAAGAAATCGTAGCAAGCTCTAACAGCTGATATGCATTACTGATAAAAGAAAACTTGCCCTGAAATGATAAATGGCAACTTTAATTGTATAAACAGAATGTTTAAGCATGTAAGAATAAATCCCTGCTTTACATTATCAATTTAAGTAACTATTGAAAGATTTTTTTCAAAGAAACGATCTCATACACGTAAAAGTGGCGGGAAAAGAAGCAAACACTTCGGGTGCGTTTTCGCAGGCTGTGGTGCGCACAGGGCGGCGTCGCGCTTGCGACTAGCCGCGCTATCGTTCACGCGGCGCGCGCATCGGTCCCGTTAGACAGAGAGAGCGAAACGCCGCCTTACGTGTGAGCAGTACCACCCGCTGCCCGCGCCCCGGCCGCGACCCATCCGGAAGCCCCGCTGAAACTGGACCGTTTTCTTTTCTTGTTGTTATTGAGATCGACTCTCAAGTTCTGTTGTTGTCGCGCGCCGCGCCGCTCGCGCTGATAACGCGATGCCACGCCGACCTGCGCACGCGCACATAGTATCGCTCCGCAGCTTTAAGCTCGCGCGGACACTTTAAAAAAATAATTCGCCCCCAGTGATGGAATGGATATTTTTTATGGACAAGTGCCCAGTGTTTAACTGATCGCGAGTAACTTTATTTAATTTATATTGTGTGTATTACTGTTTGAACCAAATAAGTGTTAATGAGAAAGTGAAACCGATACTCTGTGTAATTATAATATTCTGCACGAAAGGATATTTTTAATTAAACATTTTAATCAATTATTTTTTTGTGATATTGTAACAGAAACTGAAGTAATATTGAAAAGGATCAGCAGAAATTTATGAACTTTTCTGCTGTAACAGGTAGGTGTCTATTTGAACTAATTTCGCGCTTTTAAAGAAACACCATGATTTAAAACAGTAAAATGTGTTAATATAAAATACATAATTATAAAAAATATTTCCAGCTTTTAGATATTTTGTCAATGACAGCTCTTTAAATTTTTACAAACTTTTGCGCAGATATTCCCAAAGCTTCAAGTTTAATCTCTAAAATATTCAGTGTTGATGGAAATGAAAATTATAAGGCATTAATTACGCGAAAATGATTTAAATAAATAAAACGACATGTGTAAAATCCTCTCTTCAGAATAAATTAATAACTTAAAAACGTCTTAATCCAATTTGAATACATTTACAATAAAATAGTTCTTTGACAATACCGTTTTGACTCTTTTATGGTTCGGAATAAATAAGGATTAATTTATTAGATGTTCCAATAAACGATCATTAATTTATAAGTATAAAATTTAACATAAATTTAAATATATCTGTTTGATCATTATTTTCTTTTGATGCCTCATTTAAATACTAAATTAGGCTTGCATATAAAATACAACAAATAAAACGATTAATAAAACCATTATTTATTCTAAATCAAAGCAAATTAAGATTTAAAAGTTAAGGCGTTTTTATTGGCTCATTTATTTATTTCCCTAACTTTAATAAAGGACTTAACTTTTTAAATAATTGCCGACCTACCACAAGTTTTTAAAGAAATGTGAAGGGCAGTTTAACAGCAATTTCACCGATAGAAAATAAACTAAAAAATTGAAATAAATGAGATAATTCGACCTAGTAAAGCTAAACAGTTATCCCGCCCGCCGCCGCCGCCGGCTCGCCGCCCGCCGTCGGCGAACGATTTTTTGCTCGAGTTTTACTCAGTATGCTCCACTGGTGCTCGATATTGATAAGTTCTTGCAGTTGTAAATGCTTCTCGGCTTTTGTGTTGTGAAGGATGAATAAAGGGATTTAGTTTTATTTTACAACGATAGGTACGTACTTCTCAAAAATTGTCTAGTTATCAAGCCTTGACAACATTATGTTATTTTTGGAATTCGGTGCTTGCTATATGTAACCTACTACTCCTACAGGATAAATTTTTAACCAGTGCGCTAACTGTAAGCCCCAGTGCAGAAATTTTTCGTCGGTTAAACAAAAAGAAAAATCAGCCATTTCATAGAAAAGTGCAATACCTACGCGGTTCATAAATTAAAAGTCAGCTGTTCTATAAATTTTGAATCTAAAGAACAGCTGACTTTTTTTGCATAACCGATGAAAAATTTCTGCGCTGGGGGTTCTAGAATGATATGTTGAATTCATGGTTACAGTTGACGCACTGCTTAAAAACTTATCCTGTATATGACTTATGTGATAAAAAGTAAGTAGTGAACATTTTAAACGTACGTTTTTAACTAAAATCAATGCTTTTACATTTAAGTTAAAAGTACCTACGTACTACTACTTTTTGCAAAGATAACGTAACAAACCGTGAATTTAATTAATTCATTTACATGATGCGCGCATTTTTAAACCCACCCCTAAAGAAATACTACTTTAAAAACGTTTTAAAACCTTTTTATTTTATCGTATTATTTAACACACAGCCCAATTTATATATATTTTTTTACCCAGCTTCTCAAAGGACCTCCTCTTTAGAACAAAACATCATCATAACCGTAACCTGCTCTATATTAATTAATCATCTTCCGTTGCACCTCGTGTCCAGCTTTACTCACATGTGCGCAGACGCATGCTTCTTAAAATCTTGTTTGAAACGTCTACCGCACTTCATGCTTTCACGCCGCAATTTAAATTTAAAAACGATTGACGTTTTTAAGATGAATTGCTCTTCGCGGATTAATGTTTTAAAATTCTTCTGACAGTTTTTATGTAACCTGTTCGTACGATCCTTTTTTGCTGAGGAATACTCGGTTTAACGAATCGCCTAATTATATTGAACCGATTGAACCGTCGCAATCGTAAAAAGTCAAAAAGTAGATCATGACTGCATTTTATTTTCATTCATCGACTGCAATATTACTTCGGAGTTGCAAAACATTTACTTGGTTCCTTATTAACTGCTAAAACACATAAATCTCCGTAACTTATTACCAAGTATTTTACTACAGATAAAATCAAAATCCTTGCACGCCAAACCGACGCAATTCAGCAACCCACTATACATCAGTGGGCAGATATAAAAAGAGTACCGCGAATACGTGACGAAAACTGGATCGCTGTCGATTTTAAATGTGTAACAGGCCATAAAATGTATTTCTCACATGTATCAGCTCCTTAAAAGACATTCACTACTCAGGCGGCTACCAAAAAAAAAACTGATGCAACCGGGTTCGCGAAATTACTCTTATCTTACCTTACATCACTTGGTCGAAGGTTTGAATAAAAACGTATGTTTATTATCAAAGCATTTCAGCTTCTGTTAAAACTTTAAGTGTTTATACGAAAAATATTTTTGAACTCCCCATTTAATAAAATAAAAACATAAAATGTTTAATTTGTAATAAAATAAATATAATATAAAAGCGATCTCGGAGCAATTCAACCTCTTTACTTTATTCGAAGTTTATTTTGATTATAACAATTATTTGAGCAAGTTATGCTCCATTTGTGGACCTGTTTGGGCAACCAGTCGCTTATCAGGCAATAGAGGTTAAAGTGGTTAGAATTTTTATTAAAATCAATTACGGCGATAATTTGGAAAAGGCTTCCCTGCTATACCGTGTATTAAATAAATGATAAGTTTATTTTATACAAATGGTGCCTTATTACTAAGCGCATTAAAAACAAAAATGTGTTAAAAGTAGGCGTATCTAATCGATTATTTCTGAAATTTATTAACTACGTCTTTAAATATATATTTAATTTACTCATAGACTAGACAAAATTCTAGTTTACAACTTTTACTTAAAAAAAAGAAATAAAGTCGCGAACACATTAACAGTTTTACAATCTTTTTTAAAACTTTATTACAGCATTGAGAGCTAATTTAAATGAATCTAAATTGTTTATTTTACATTTAAATTAATTGCGAATACCGGACTGTTATAAAAGAACAAAATACGAACAAACTTATTGCTACTTTAATTTAAATTTTATAAATATAATTGCTTTTATTTTAAAAATCTCATGTATATTTAATCAA
This sequence comes from Polymixis flavicincta, assembly GCA_949987655.1. Lineage (NCBI taxonomy): Eukaryota > Metazoa > Arthropoda > Insecta > Lepidoptera > Noctuidae > Polymixis > Polymixis flavicincta. The sequence goes on from OX465192.1 coordinate 9,741,893, forward strand.
AGATTCAATATAACTTACTTGTGTTCATAACAGAGCCAATCACGGATGTTTTTATTATTATTTAATATCCATTTCACATCGGCTGACAAGATTGTGTTCCGTTGTCATTAAAAAGTATACGAGTGTATTGTTACAAGTAACTTGGTTCCGTAGCTAATATAGTTAAGAAAATATATCGGATGCGGGATCAATTTCACTCGAAATTAAATACACACCGCATGGTCATACTGTGCAAAATTTAATAAAGAAAACTTACATTGTAGGCCATTTTTATACGAGATTATTTGACGCAACAAGATGATTAAAAAGTGTACTTATAGCTTAATGAATAGTAATCTTCAAACACAATAATGTCACTAAAAAGTTGCAATTGCAAATAGAACCCTAAATATAGATCGAAAAAGAAACGCTGTGTCATCTGTTGTAGTAAAAAAAGTAATTAAAAAGTTCGCTTTCACTGCTGAGAATACGTGCGTAGAGTTAGGTAACTGACGGACCTGTCTTATTTTATATCGATCAGTTAAACGACATATAGCCATAGACATAGGTACTCGCGTAATTTTTCTACAGACACCCTGGGTAGTAAACTTCACAAGTTATACAACGTGATTTTTTTGTATAGTGCAAATCTGTAAGAAGTTCATTCAGCATCAGTAATAGAATCGGGTTCAGTAGTTTTTACTTTAGACATTATTTAAAGATTTTGCTACAATACTGCCTCGTTAGTGTAGTGGTTGCTAGCGCTACTACTGAGCATAAGATCGTGGGTTCGATTCCCAGGCCGAGCAAAGTGGGATTGGGTCAGCATGTAAATATAATGTCAAATGTAATCGTAAATATAAAAATAATGTCAGATGTAATCGGATCGGAATGTAAAGATAATCACCCATCCATGGACCAACCGCGGCAAGCGTAGATTAACCTGATCGGTTGACCACAAGGCAACAGATATTACTTGTTACAGCTGAGTATTTACAAATTTTCTGAAATGTCGTCAGGAATTTATATGTCTGTTCCTATTAGAGTAAATATTGATCCTCTGAATCCTCATTATGAGATACCTACTCAATTGTGGCTTTAATTAGCTCTAATTTCAGTCACCATCTTTACGTAGAAAGATTAACGGAAGGTAAGTTTCCAAAATGAGTGCGAACACAATTTCTGTTTCACAATATCTGGAATTTCTGCAGCCCGGATTCTGAATTTGTGCCCAGTTGATGGTAATAGGCTCGCCCTTTACTACATAGGAATTCAATATAACTGGTGAATTGTGGATGTACCATAAGTACACCAATGCAAACTCTTCAGGGAAACAAGTTTTTTATGTTATGTTTACGACAATTTATTTGTTTATAGTGTATTATTATGGATCGCAGCGTGCGGCGCTGTAGTTGAGCTTGCGTTTAATATTTCAGTTTTCATTAAAATATGGTGGTGGTGTTCATCTAAACTAAAAATAACGTTACACAGGGTGTAACAGAAACACTATTGCTATCCTTAAACACTTAAGATAACAGCTGGTACAGAATCACTATACATAGTGTCAGCTCAAAATAAAATACTCTAAGAATTGGTATAAAATTTTTGGTTTCATATGTTACTTCAATTCAAATCATATCAAACGTGTCACCGCACTACGTAGGTCAATAACTGTCCACGTTACTTGCCAATATCACGATAAATCTCTTCCAAGTGATGTGTTTATTTCAATTTGAAAAGTTTAGTTTCTGGTATCAATGTGTTAAAAATTCTCATAACTTCCGAACATGTAGAGATAGGATTAAAAATCCCTTCCAATATCGTTTGATGTCATCCAAAGAAGCCGTGCGCTTGGTATCTATTTACCCTTTCCGTTACACGTTGTATATTTCTCACCAAAAAAAAAACAACTATGACACAATTCATTTTAATGCGGCAGCTATCTATCTAATTATGATTACTTTATTAAGTTACTTAGATAGTAGCCGTACTAAATATTATATGACTTAGATAAATGTGACGTTAAATTTTAATTGAGCACTCGTCTTTTAATAAACATCGTTAATTCAAATTGGTATTTAATTATGATTATCTTTTATTTTATTAAATGGTGCTGATAACTTTAATGGCTTGTTAATATTTCCTTATTTATACACGCACTATTTGTGAAAACTAAAGGCTTCCGCAGACAATCGCGATTCGACTATTGCAGAATAATATCCATCAAGATTTCATAGAAATTGTTCCACTAAGGTCGCGTCGTGCCTGTTTGTCCCGCCTTAAAATGGGACATCTAATATTGCAAAGAATCATGTATGCAACCTGGATCGGACAAGCCATAAAAAGGCATAAAATAACCGCATATTTAATTTTTCCGACAAACCATCAGCATCTGCCTAGCCTTTACCCAACTATGTTGGGTTCGGGTTCCAGTCTAACCGGATGCAGTTGGATACGAATATATTACAAAGAGCGACTGTATATTGTGATTTCCACAACCAAGTTACCAGGTAATACGATACCTCTTGGCTTCTGACGACCAGTATCAACTGTCAAAGACCCACGAATGACAGACAGGACAAACGGCTTAATCTGCTTTCAGAGGCACGGAGGGGCTTTAGTATGTAAAGATGGTCACCCATCCACGGACTAACCGCGGCAAGCGTAGCTTAACCTGAATGTTTCAACTGTACAGCTGTTATCACTTAGCCACAAGCTCCCATTTTTCCGTCAACCCATCAAAACTTATTCAACCAATCCGATCCTTTATTGACAAACGTAATCAAATATGGCTGCCCATTTCAAATTAAGAACCCTAAAATCCTTGCTCCAAAGGATATTACCACGCAGTTTATATGTCAAGTAGTTTCGAAGCATTGAGCGTCATTACGAGTACCGGTGGGCGGAGCTATGAAATGGCTGGTTTCAAAACGAGGCAACTTTGTCGCGCGTCGCATTTGCATATAATTGCGGTTCATTTCTAATTATCGCCGTAGAATGGCATCTCGGACGATTATACTCTTCCTAGTGTGGTGAATGGGTGATGATGTGGCGCATTGTTGCCATAATTTACTGTGAGTATGGCTCGGTTGATTGAAAATGTGTTCGTCGAATTGAGTTCTTAGAAGAGGTTGTACCTTACCTTTTAAATACACCTCTGCTAAGCTTGCCTAAACTACTACGTGGTGTAGGTGAAACCTACATAAGTCACGAGACAAAAAAAAATACAATTCTTCATTTCAGGCTATTGCGTTCGGGTAGAATCGGAAAGTATCGTATAAAGGGTGACTGGTAATTAGTGACCGACATTTAAACACATGATTGTACTCATCATTATGAACAACTTTTACTATGGGACCAAACTCAAAATCGCGAAAGAAAAGAGATTTCGGGTTTGGTCCCATAGTAAAAGTTGTTCATAATGATGAGTACAATCATGTGTTAAATGTCGGTCACTAATTACCAGTCACCCCATATATAATATAGGGTGACTGGTAATTAGTATAACATAATTATATAATATAATTATATAAATAATATACAATATGGATTCATCGTGCTCAATAAAAATAGATATGTGTGCAGATTAATTATAACAGTAAGCGGACCGATACAATCTTACTGTCTTTTTATCCGGTAAATGTGTTTTTATTCATTTTATCTTGTAATCTAGTAACCAAAATAATGCAGAATACAATTAAAGAAATATTTTTTTACCAAAATGCATATTTTACCTACATTTATATCCTGTTTCAATTCACCTATTCAGTTTTTATTCCAGTGTATAACAGTTAAAATACAGACAGGTTGCACTGACATGAAAAATGAGCATTCAACCTCAAAAAATGTCTGTCTCAACCAAACAATTGTATTCGTCTACTGCAGCAGACACATGAATCACGATGCAGACGATAAATACATTCTATTTTAGGGGTGAACACACCACAAGCAACAAGCAATCTTAATCCTAAAAAACAAACATATCCTAGAAAAATTGACGATATTCGTTTGCAGCCACATTCGCAGACATTGTTGGCTGATCAAAATTCAAGGAAATTCGACATATTCTGCATTCAAGTACATCCACTTTAGATGAAATTCAAATTGTGAAAAATGCAGACGTAGTGTAGACGGTATAATTTTCAGATTCATTTTCATAATGTGCAGTCGAAGTTGAGGTCATTCTTAAACTAGGAACGTCTAGATTGTGTTGGACGTTTCCTACCTAAATTAAATCATATCGTTTTGATATTAGATAGATGCATTTATAGAACACAATTTAAATGGTCGTCATTTCATAAATGCATATAAATCAAAACACAATGGAAAAGCTAAAATGATTCACCATTTCATAATTGCTGCAACATAACCAAGAAACAACAGAAAGTTCAATAAAATCAGGGAAATAAAAGAAAATCGTTCCAATTATACTGTCTTCAAATAAAAGTTAGTGTTTGCCAATAAAACAATTAAACCTTTCACCGGGCGGACGTCCGTTTTACATAGCCGTAAATAAGGATGTCAGCGCCTAAAGCCGGCGAAGATTAATTCTCTATTAAGGAGAAGTCGTACCATAAACACGACCGGCTAACGAGCCAACACTGATATATAGCCTTAATAGCCAACAAAACTTTACGCTATATTAAATATTTACATTAATATCTTATATGACAGAAACAATTATACCGAACAAAATGAGCTCATTCAAATGGAAAACCATTTGTTTCCGATATTAATGTTTATGAGATACGAATTGAAATATCGGAGGAATCCATTAGTTTATTTTCTTTTGCTCGTGCGCCGATTGTGATTGTGCAAGTGCCGTAGAAGGATGTTCCGATTTCAACAGTTTTTGTCGCTTAGAAAGTGATAGAGCCAATTAGATACCGCTTTTTATTTATATAATTAATGGGACTAAGATATTTGGTAGAAAATAAAATGTAGAACTCCTTAAAATTGAAATCAGAGCGATTACGATATGCGGGCATCGTATCCTGTTACCAACATTATTACAGTGAAACCTGGTTAAGTGGGACCTGGATAAGTGAGAAACCTCTATTATTGAGAACTACAATGAGGTCCCGGCACTTTTTCATCGAATTACCTCTGTTAATGGGACTTTTCGAACTTGGTTAAATGAGATTTGATTTCTAGGATTTTTTCGATGTTTACCTCTATAATTGGGACTCTGGAGCTCAATTCCCTTTATAAGTGAGACAATTTATCAGGTTGGGACAGGTTACGACACGATTGTTTACAAACATTTGAATTTCTTTCGCAAAATTGTCACCTTTATAAATGGAATAACGGTACATTTCGACCTCTATAAGCGGGCCCTCTGTAAATGAGACAACTAAATTTTAAACCTGTCTAATTGGAAAACTGGATAAATGAAAACCTCTTTAAAAGGTACAAAACGCTTGGTCCCTTGAGATCCCAATTAACCAGGTTTCACTGTACTATCTAAGATTTAGAAACGAAATACCATAATCAGTACAGATATTTTCGAGATTAAACTGTAAAATGCACATATTATTACTGAGCATTAAAATAATGATAATCACTTGGATTTTACTGCACTTATGATAACAGTTGATAAACCCTAGAGAAAACTAATACCCGTGTTATCAATACCTGTTTTGTTATATAAAGAAATACAGGGAAAGAGTAATCATAAAGCAATTAATAGTTTTATAAAACTAATAAAGATTAGCTGAATTATATACTGGCTCTAAGATGGAGAGCCGAAAAACCTGTCTGTTTCTGCACTCTAATAGGCATAATTGCTTGATACCAGATTAAGCATGAAAGTTAGCAGAAGTTATGGTTCAAATGATTGGTTATACAGGGACTAAAACCATGGCTTTAGTACATGAAACCCTGCGTTGAAATTTGTCGTGCGTTATTCAAAAAAAAAACCTGCTACTCCATTAATTTAGTCCGCGTCGGTAGGTATAGTCCTATTCTTCCTGTGGGTGTCGTAGAAGGCGACTAAGGGACTTACTAGAGAATGGGCAGCAGCGTTCTCTATGCATTTTACCATCTTACTGCGATCGAAAACCCGCCTGCCAAATATCCCCAATTGGGGCAGGCCTATGTCCAGCAGTGGACGTCTTTCGGCTGAAATGATGAGGCAGGTATAGATTTTTCGATTCAGTTTGCGTTTCGATGACAAGCCACTCTGTATGTTCGATTTAAACATCAACCAACATTTTTTTGTAACGGCTCCCCTCTATTCACACAAACTCTTATTCATTGCGTAATACAATCTATGCCAATATTTTTTTTCTATTAAATTATACTAAACTAGCTTTTGCCCGCGGCTTTGCCCGCGTGGATGTCGACTGTTATCCTACGGGAACGTACTATCGGGATAAAAAGTATCCTCTGTATTATTCCAGGTTACAGTCTGTGTGCCAAATTTCATGAAAATCCTTTCAGCCGTTTTTTGCGTGATCCAAACATCTATTTAAAACTTTCACATTGATGATATTAGTAGGATAGTAGGAATAGTAGGAATACGAATAGTAGAATAGTAGGATTTTTATCTTTTTAGTAAAAAACCATATTAAAGAAAACTTTAAAAGATTCAACAGTACAGTGGTCACTGGCCGAAGTGTCATTACCTTACTCTGCCCACATCCTTTCCAGTGCGCGTGTTCTTAAAAATGTTCTAAGGGGCAATTCTCGTAATTTTAAGAACGTTCACAGTCTGAACTCTACTGAAAAATACTTCGAGTTTTTTTACATTTTACACAAGAAAAATTGACCTTTGGTTGTCACCGAGATGAGACTGCGACTAGGTTTGGAACGTTTTTAATTACGAGAATTGGTCTTCTGGACATCTCAAATCAGGATGCACTATTCGTACATAGACCAAGTCTTGTTAAAAGATTTGCGATTCAACAAGGTTCATTTTTATAACGAGTCTGATCATTCTCAGAGTACACAGGACATACCTAAGAATCATCATGGGTGGAGGTTCTTAAAAGCCTAAAAAATAAAATGCTATACCTACGTTGAGTTTAATATTGCAGAATACCACATTAATTCAATCATCGTTTGAACATGCCTTGAGTTTAGTTTTTGTCTCTAATAACGTCATTTAAACTCATCCGAGTGTACATAACGTAGTTACAATATGGGTCTATTAATTTACGCTCATCTCGTTCTGTGGTCGATATTTTTTTGTTCTGATATCAACTTGTTTGGTTGCTTCACTTGTTACTCTGAGGTGGGGTTTCTTAAAAAATGATAATATTAACTGCGAGACGATTTAGTTTCTTTTTTATACAAGGCTTTCTGGTTTTCTAGAGTTTTCTTGCTTTGACAAACCTTTTCAATGCCTTTTTCTTTTATAAACTTTTCGTATTTAATGTTTTGATTATTACAAATCGTAAAACTACCTACGATAGCGTAAAGGGACGTAACGTGTTGGGATTTACCAAATTAAACCAGTAGTTATTATGCAGGTTACCTAAAGAGATTCATCGCCCACAGAAAAACCAAATTCCACATTTACCTGAACTGGAAAATCCAATATTTCTTGCAACCATCTTACCTACTGATGTCTTAATGTAGCTTAATTCATTCAATGTTTTTCTTCCTTTAAGTGACTTTATTAACATGATTCATGTATTGTTATAGGTATTACTTTATACATGATTAAACAATGCAATACACATGCATAATGATTAACTTATTTATCAATAATAATAACGAAAAAATGCAGTTCAATTATATTGATTGAAATATAATCCCTTTATAATTTACCTACTACAACAATTTCATACAGTAAAATGATTTGCGGTTACACAATAGATTTATAATAAATTATATTTGGTTCAATAGTATGAATTGTGGTCAAATACGAGTCTTATTTAATAAATAATAATCAATCAACGGTGAAGGAAAACATCGTGAGGAAACCGGCATGTCCTAGAACCAAAAATTCGAAGACATATGACATCTACCAACCCGCACTGGGCCTGCGTGGTAGATTACGGCCCACTCCCTCTCATGGAGAGGAGGTCTGTGTCCCAGCAATGGGAAGGTTTGTAGGCTGAGTATATGTAATCAATCAGCTTTGTGAAAAATATTTGTGATTTTAATTTTTTCTCGACAGAATGGCTACAAGGATCTTTAAGTGACTCTCCTCTCTCTGTGTGATTGTGAATGTCCGTGTTATAATTAGTAATTTTCCGAATTCCGACACAATGACAAGGTTTTATAAATCTATGAGTAATAAATTAAACATTGCCTTTTCCCAACTATCTTGGGGTCGGCTTCCAGTCTAACCGGATGCAGCTGGATACCAGTATTTTGCAAGAAGCGACTGCCTATCTGACTGGCTCCCTTATTAATCAATTTAATTCAGAACACATTGCATTCCATAACTTGTTAGTAAAAAATACTTAAAACCATGTTAGTAAAATTAATAATTATAAAAAACTGAGCTATTAAATTAAACATTATACAAAATTGAGCTACTTCACATTAAATAGGGCACCACCCGAGCCGTGAACTGAATTCCAGTGCCTCACAACCGGGCAATCAACCCTTTCCAATATGGTATTCAGAAAGCCGTTGGTGCTGTATCGCACGCAGCGCATCAGGGAGGCCACTCTCTTACGAAAAATCGCCCTAAAACAATCCGTATTAGCCTTAGCGAACATACCTGATGCACTGCAAAAGCGAGGCAACCCCAACAGCATCCTGAATCCATTATTGTAAAGGACCCGCAGGGCATTGAAAGATCTACGCGTATACCGAACCCACAGGCTGCAGGTATAAAATGACTGGCAGTAAGCCTTAAAAAGAGCAATTTTTACGTCCCGTGAGCACCGTGCAAACCTGCGCAATATAATCATTAAGAAAAAACTTGTCTTTAACCCATTTAAAATTAAAAAGGAATTTTGAAATTGCCATACTTGCACTAAATGTTACATACTACTACTTACAGATATACAAAATAATTACATTTAACATTGTTAATTACTGACAATTACCTATAGATCATGGGTGACACAAATAATTGTGATACTTACTTATGCTAATTGTATTTTTTTTATTTACGGTGTGAGTTTTACTTTTCTTGCGTATACAATGTGTAAAATGTTTTGTTTTATTTTTTATTTTTACGCAAAATAAACCTTATAATTTAATTTAAAATCCTGATTTTAATTCCAGACGAATATCAACCTTTTTACACACTAAGTACATTTTTGCTCAATTTTTTTTTTATGATCTTTCTGTCGTTTAACTAGCCAGTCCTATAATACAGCGTTAAGGCTTACTTTTTAACAACTTACTTTGTTCGATAGACAGATTTTTCCAACTACCCGTCTTACTTAGCACAATCATATTTCACAACCCACAACAAAGTATTAACAGTACTATACCTTACCTAAAGACCTCAATACACATATCGCTCGCTCACACGTGTTTAAAACACACAAAAAGTGCTTTCGTTATCTACAGCACACGTCTTCGCATTGCGTAAGGATTGCAAGTTTACTACTGATGGCAATCGGTGCATGGGAACGCTATTGTTAGCCAAATGTTCGCACACACGAATCCCGATGTTAGGCTCTGTTGTTATGATCCGAGGTAATGTGGCTAGTGGCTACTGTTGGCATTTTGTTTTTATTTGTAATCTTTAATATAAGTTTTAAACCAGTGCGCAAACTTTAACCGCGAATTCAAATTAGAAATTGTAAATACCAACGATTAGCATGTAGCATCAAAACATCTATACAGGATAAGTTATTAACCAGTGCGCAAACTGTAACACTGAATTCAGCATATCATTCTAGACCCCCCAGCGCAGAAGCTTTTCGTCAGTTATACAAAAAAAAAAACAGCAATTCCACACATTTGACCGCGCAGTTTTCTATGAAACAGCAGATTTTTTTTTTGTTTATCTGACGAAATATGTCTACGCTGGGGGGTCTAGAATGATATGCTGAATTCATGGTTACAGTTTGCGCACTGGTTAAAAACTTATCCTGTAAAGATGTTTTGATGCTACATACTAATCGTTGGTATTTACAATTTCTAATATGAAATAGAAGTTGATGTACCTGATGTTCCTAACAAGGTATAGACTGGACGCTTTTTTTTTTTTTTTTTTTGGGTGGGAAATCATCAAATAACTTCTCCCGCTCTGGGTGGAGCAGGAGGGCGTGTCAGACTTTTACTGACTAAAACCCACCCGTGTTCCTTCAGTAGCCCTTAAGCCAGGGGCTGTGGTGTCTCTTTCGAACAAACCCGCACCCCTGGCAGGCATCGACCCTTGCGGGCCCCATCATATAGATTGGACGCTTAGATAACAATTTTTTTATAATAATAGGCTCAGTTTTGACACAACAATGGTAAACTATAATTTGGACTTATATTTTTCGGGTTTAGCAAAGACTGCAGCGGTCTATTTGTTATTTCAGACGCCCAGACAGAGAGCCAATACGCTCGTGGTAGATTATAGTCTACTCCCTCTCGAAGCTAGGAGGTCTGTGTCCGGTGGGAACATTATATGATGGAAAAGGAGTGCACCGCTGTAGGAGCAGCTCGAACGGGATCCTGAGCGTGTTGTCCGAGCGGTGGGATTGTCAATTCTTGCGGAGATGGCTGCAGCTGCATGCCAACGCCTGCACATATATAATCTTTGACTTTGGTATTAAATTTTCTTTCGACATATTGTGACATTTTATTTTTATTTAATTTTTAAACATTTTTTAATTTGAATTATAATTGTAAATTCAATTTCCGTAATTATTTTGTATATCTGTAAGTAGTAGTATGTAACATTTAGTGCAAGTATGGCAATTTTAAAATTCCTTTTTAATTTTAAATGGGTTAAAGACAAGTTTTTGCTTAATGATTATATTAAGGGAGCCAGTCAGATAGGCAGTCGCTCCATGTAAAATACTGGTATTCAGCTGCATCCGGTTAGACTGGAAGCCGACCCCAACATAGTTGGGAAAAGGCTAGGCAGATGATGATTAAAGGAGCCAGTCAATCATATTGTTTTACGTACTGAAGTTTCTCACAAACGTAGATCCTTAACAGCGGGGTGATTACGTAACGCAATAACTGTGAGAATAGCTTTAATTTTGACAGTTCAACCACATTACGAATTTTTCGAACATTTGGAGCAATGGATTAGCAATATTCGTCAAAATTATTCAAATTCTGATTGATAGTGTGTTTTACAATTAGAGCGCAGCATATATTAATTTATATTTAATTTACAGTTTAAGTATACCTATACGAAAAATAAAATAAAAAATATATGCAATAATAGGTAAGTATTATATTATTTAACAAAGATTTGATTTTACTTTAGCTTTAAACGCATTAAAATGTAAATCTAGCAAAGAAGAAGGAAGCTTGTTATAAAAGGTTTATACCAAGCCCAACAAATGAGTTATGAACTTTATTTACGTTAGTATAACATACTTATTCAAAACTAAAAAGATGTTATAAAACTCAACATTTCAGATGTCACCCAAGAATCCCGCTATTTTACGAGTCTCTTTATTAGTCACCAGTAAATTGCTACCAGAATACTCCAAGTTAGTTGAAGAGATACATTAAACTAAGTGTTACCGTACATTTTTAGAATAACTCGACATAAACTGTGAGAACTTTTATTTCAGAAATAGGTCGCTCAAACTTGTATGTGATCTTTAAATCTAGGTTTTACAAGTAACGCGACGTTTTATGTGACTTAAAAACCTTACTGGTTTTAATACCATGAATGAAATACAGGGTGTCTAATTGTGGGTGTGTGTATAATTCCAAAATCTAACCTATTTGAACTTGTCAAATTATAAAGTAACTAGCTTATCGCCCGCGTGGACGTCGGAAATTGTCCCACCGAAACGTATCTACTACCGAAATAAAAGTATCCATGTTTTTATTTCATCCATATCCGTTCGGCCCTTTTTGCGTGATTGGGTGACAAACATCTGAGCATCTAGACATACAATCTTTCAGATTTATAATATTTAAACTGTATCCAACCAAATCAGCCAAATTTGAATATCGAATTATTTAAATTATCTATGTCATCTCTGCTGCTTAAAGTCGAATCTAGCTATTTACATAAATCAAGAAAACCAAGAACCAAGCCGGATGATTGGATTTTATTTCTAAATGAGTTTCCTTGGAGTTTTAAAACCCGTTCGTTCGACTTTAAAAAGTAAAATTGATAGTTAACAAAAAAGGCCTTGATTAGAACATCACTTGCACTTTCATTTGTACAGTCAGCAACAAAAGTATCCCACATCTTTTATAATAATTGGCTTTCTAAATGGTGGGCTGTAACAATACCGAATTATTTTCATGAATTATAACAAAAAATTGTGTTGATTATTTTTCTGATTTATGCTTTCATACTTATAAGAAGAAAACTACTAACGTATTTTTTTTGTCAATGTAATGAACGAATTTAATAAACACGTCATTCATAACTTTTACTCGTTACCATAATAATCGTGTAACTTAATTTCACAATTTTTTCACTGACAGTACAAAGAATCTGACAAATTCGTCAGTATCGTGATCATGAACAATAAGTCAGAAATTCCCATTGGTGCAAGAAATCGCGAAAAATTGCCATTGCGTCACACCAAAGTGCTAATTGCCGTTACCGATTATTACAAACCAATAGTTTCCACTCGATTTGGCAATAAACTGCATCATTTTTAAATCGGATACGCACGAGTTTTAAAACTATCGTTTTCGTTTTGTATATTATTGAAAAACCATATTAAACTTTTTTACATATGATTGTGTGCTTCACTTGTGGCTAAGTAATAACAGCCAGACGAGTCGAATGATCAGGTTAAGCTACGCATGCCGCGGTTAGTCTGTGGATGGGTGACCATCTTAACATACTAAGACTCCTCCGTGCACGAAGCGCGTTAAGCCGTTCGTCCCGGCTGTCATTTGCAGACCTTTGACAGTCGTAACGGGTCGTCAGAAGCCCGAAAGTCTGACAACCAGTCTTACCAAGGAATATCGTATTACCCCATAATCGCGTTTTGGACGTCAGATAGGCAGTCTATGAAAAATACTGGTATTCAGCTACATCCGGTAAGACTAGAAGCTGACCCCAACATAGTACGGAAAAGGCTAGGCAGATGATGATTATGTGCTTGACTGTAGAAAACGACAGTTCTAGTTCGGGAGCTAGATAATTTTTTATTGATTTCACTTTTATGTCACTTTTAAATTCAGGTACATTTTTAACGGTACTTTGTTGTCTCCATACACTTAATGGTGACGGTTGATTAGCGATCTGTGTCGGTCATTGTCTTTTGGCTGTGGATTTTCGTTTTGTTAAGTATGTCTTAAATAGAGCAAGTGAAAATAGGATCTTTAAGTTTAACTGTGCCGTGCCGTGTATTAAAAGAATCAGTAACAGTTGTACAGTTACAGAGCACTTGGATCGTTGTAACACGATATTACATTTACAAATAAAGGCTTATCCGCTAACTGACAACTTATTCAAACATTAACATTAATTCACAATTACGAAAACTCGTCTCGTTGCTAATTGTAATAAAACACTATGAAACTGGACACAATATAAATCAGATATTGTTTATTTCGTAACGCTTAATTGGTCGCGAAGTGGCGATTCCATTCAGATTACTAAAGACGCCATATTGATTTTAATAGATTTTCAGTGGCGACGCAATCAGTGAACGATAAATCGTGATTAATTACGTATCCACGCGGATATCTTATTAATTTTTGTAATGATAAAATGTTGCAATATTAATTATTGTATCCTGTAAGATAATAATCCAGTTAGTAGTTTACCGTGATACTAAAAAATATGATTAACTAGCTCCTAAGCATTCAGTTGAAAAACAAGATTTTTTAAACAATTTCAGAAACCCTATACAGGGTAAGTTTTTATCCAGTGCGCAAATTGTAACCATAAATTCAGCATATCATTCTAGATCCCCTAGCGCAGACATTTTTCGCCGGATATACAAAAAAAAAAAAATCGTCTGTTCCATACATTTTGACCGCGTAGGTATTGCACTTTTCTATGAAACAGCAGATTTTTTTTTTTGTATATTAATTAACTTTTCCTGTATATTAAGTAATAGCTAAAACATGTGCAAAACGTCGTTACATAAAACAAATAGGTCGCGAGTTGTATGTGCTACTTGAATATTTATTCCGATGCAGAAGTAGAAACAACCAGGTAAGTAATTTTGTTTTGACAGAATACGCAAATACCTATGAGAAAAATGTATCCCTAAGCTATGCAAAAAAAATATAACAAGGCACTTTGCACTGTCTTTGCATACATAAATATTTGATCTATTTAATAGAATAAAATGTTGCACCCACAGAACAGAAGGGCAATTCTCGTAATTTTAAGAATGTTCTAAGTCTGATGTCTGTCTTCATCATCATCATTTCAGCCAAAAGACGTCCACTGCTGGACATAAGCCTCCCTTAAAAAGGGGTGCACAGAGAACGCTGCTGCCCATTCTGTAGTAAGTCCCTTAGTCGCCTTCTACGACACCCACGGGAAGCAATGAGATGATGCTACTCTTTACGTCCGGCAACACACGGTACAAAATACCTCGAGTTTCCATAATTTTTTGACCAATTTTTGACATGTGATTTTCGCTGAGACGAAACTGCGACTAGATTTTGAACGTTTTTATTACGAGAATTGTCCTTCAGATTAAAGAGTATCTGTTCTTTTGCTGAACCTGCCTTTGACTCAAATGAAAAATGTAATTCTCGACTCGAATTAATATATTTTCTTGCATTATTTATTTTTATTATATGTTTTTATAGCGGTGTGGCCGCTATCAGATACGGACCCCTGAAAAAGGCACCGTATATTGAGCCTATAGTGTTCCCACTGCTGAGATACAGGCCTCCTCGCTAGCAGACAGAGTGGATCATCCACCTCGCGGACCCAGTGCTAGTTGGTAGATGTTTCATGTTTTTGAATGTTTGGTTCTACGACATGCCGGTTTCCTCACGACGTTTTCCTTCACAGTTTTTAGAGTATCACTGAGCGATACAACTCGCCAATCAAACAAACAAAAAAACATGATAAAATGTTCACAACTCAAGTGAAATAGGTTATCTACCACTTAGCCTAGATACAGTTTTAATATTCAACGTCCACCGGCTATAACTCATGGGAGTTTGTGATTCATTTATGCATAGTGTCGTTGATTACACTATGTTTTAATAGTACGGCCTGCACGTGTACCTGCTGCGCAGATGAACGCCGAAATTTGCATAGAGCCTTCACAATCTGGAGCAGTGTTTTACTACTACTAGAACACCCTTGTTACACGGTATTATTTGAGCGTGTTCTTGTTTGGATTAAGATGTTGTGTAAAAAGTTGTGTTGTGTCGTAAAGTTGCTTGGAATCTAATTTAAAGTTTATATCCAGCTGTATTAACATTGTTATGGCTGTGTTATACTTTATTTTTCAGCAAATACTCTAGTTTTATGCACCGCTTGCGTTTGCATGCATTGACCACGCTTTTCTCCTTTGTCAACCCTCCCACTCCTCCTTCTTATCTTGTATTTCACTTCTCGCGCTAAGAATCTGCAATCTTCTAACAACCTCCTACTCTGTCCTTCTCATACTTCTGACTTTGTTCATTCTTCGTTTCATATTCAGTCCATACTTCTTTGAAATTCGCTTCCTCTTGAAAGACGGGCTCCAGTCAGTATCTGTATTATAAGTAACCTATTTATGTACTAGTGTACCTATTCTATTTTTAATTCGTTTGGATATTTTAACAGTTTTTTTTTTTTCATATTTCCTCTCAATAATTGCACTTGCCATCTAATCTCTTCACCACCCTTGATTGACTGGTAGAGAATATCTAAGACATTAAATTCGCCCCTGTAACTGTATTGTGTGCGTAAAGTTTAAATAAATAAATAGTTCTTCCTATCAGTTCTCATCAGTGTTCATTGATATGAATCAGACGTGGATATACATTTTCTCCAAATTAAGTTAGTGATAAAGTAGCGTTCAAGTTAACACGATACTAGAGCATAACGAAGTAATGCGAGCAAGAGCAAAAATACGCTACGTTGCCATTTCATACTAATTATCAAGATAATTATATAATTTATTACACTCATCATCAAATAATAAGCCAATTACAAAACAAAACAACCCAATTACAATACAACAGATTTGCTACAGTCCCCTTTTGTACCACAGATCTAGTAACACACAGACGGTCTGCGTCCTTTGGAATGCGCCAATCAAACTAACAATGGCCGCCACAAAAAATCTCCCACGGCACATAATAATGAATAGTTAACGACGAAAACTAGGTGAATCTTTGTGCAATCGCCTAGTGTCTTTTAAAAGAAATATGATCATTTTCAATTTCATAACGTTTCCCACACGAGACGGCATGAATGGACCACAGTTGTCGGCTATACAACTGACAAATTAGTGTAATCTAAAACAGATTTTGTTGCTAACACAATTTGTGGACGCGTGCCGTGTGTGCGTGAGACGTCAAATTATGGGATGGATATTAACATAATGAATATCATCTGGGGTCGGCGTATTGTGCCGTTCATTCCTATGTGAAATTGAGTGACTGTAATTGCCTATGTGATTTGCATCTGTAGACTGTGGTAATTTTTAGTGCATTAGCAGACTAGTATACACCTAAGGATATCTTTAAAAGAAGCCTTGACGATCACATTCTTGTTAGACGTTAATTAGATAGTATTAATAACATATTAAGTAGGCTAGTTAGTAGTTACAGCCTACTAACTGCGGCCTAAATCTTTTTCTGATAGCAATTTAAAAATGAATGCATGGCCTATGAAGTAATAATTTCTTTGTGCTTCAATGCTGTCTGCACATTAATTAATCGCAATCTGGAATTAAAATGGTTACTCAATAGTGGCCTACATTTGATTCTGAAGCAAGAATGTAGAGTTTTTTTTTTTATATTTAGTCTATTAAACTCTGAAGCACTTCGCGATTTAGGGCATATTTCACCAACAAAACAAAACACGTTCAGCACATAAACCACTGTCATTATTTTCTCTGGAATAGTGACACTGACAGTTCTTGAACGTAATTTGGATGTGCTTTTCACGTTCAGTTTCATTGTTGAAACTCGCACTAAATCGTTAAATAACGTGATGTTGGTCTTTTGCCAAAAATCATCTATAGTCAAAATTGTCTACAAGTAACACAAAACAAAAAAGGAAGGTCCATCCGTCCACCAAACTGTACAGACGCCAGCAGGTCAACCTATCCCAAACTGTCAAATTTTCCCAATTGAACATGAACCTTATTCCTTTGTAATAAAGTTGAAAAACTATCAAAGAAATTTTGCAGATTGGGGTAGCTTGATGTGCTGGCCTCTGTACATAGTAACTTCAAACTGCGTAACAAACTGTCCGAATGTCAAACTATAATAAGCTCTCATACTCACTGTATTGCACAACATTCATCTTGACATTCCATTTTGTTCGTCAAACAATCGGAGCGGTCCGTGCGAACAGTTCCCACGTAGAGATAGCTGATAATGCTAGAAGTATAGTGCTCAGCCAGCCGGCTAAACACCGGTTAAGATAACGAGCGATTAGTGCATCCGATGATATGCATTTGGCTTTTTTATGCTTTCGTAGAACGGGAAGCGTAGCGATTTTATTTAGAAAAAAAAGTTAAGTGGTTGTTTAGTTTCATATAAAAAACAATAATAAAAATATTCAGTGCAAGATTATTAGACGATAGACATTAGGTTTGCGGCTGAGTAAGCAACCGCACGGGCGAATCGATCAGGACAAGCAACGCTTGCCGCGGTTGGTCCATCGATGGGTGACCATCTATACATACCAAGACCCCTCCGTGCCTCGAAAAGTACGTTAAGATGTTTTTCCGACTGTCATTCGTAGATCTTTGACAAATGTTACGAATCGTCAGAAGCCCGAAAGTCTGACAGACAGACCAGTCTTACCAAGGGGTATCGTATTACCCAGTAACTGGGTTACGAAGGTCAGATAGGCAGTCGCTCCATGTAAAGTACTGGTATTCAGCTGTACGATTAGACTAGAAGTTTACCCCAATATGTCGGAAACGAATAGGCAGATAATGGCTCACAGTATGTGAAAAAATTAAAAGATTTTTGTAGAAGTCGTTTTGTAGCTCAGCGAATTCAACTTCATAGCCCCAAGGTAAAGCAGTCCCATAAACATAGGTTTTAAATTCATCCTTCTTCGAGAGCATTCCGAAGAACAATAAAAATCTGAAATCTCTTTCAGAAATTAGGCTCCATTTAGATACCGCACGTATTTTAATCGAAGGAATACTACATCTTCAAAACGCAAATTATATCGAACTGACTCACATAGATATAATAAAATTAGTCCAAAATGACTCAGTTTCCGTCGTAAGTCTACATTACGATTAACATTAGTCAGCATGAATTTGTCCTCGCTGGTCCCGGCAGCATATTGAGCAATCGACTCACGAAAAACATAATAGCTTGGATTACGATGCATCCTCACATCTGAGATAGAGGCATACTTACACTGAAAGCGTAGCGGGTTTTTCAGGAAAGTTTTCCTGAAAAACACGCTTCGCTTGCAGTGTGAGTTGGATTGCAGAGTCAAATGTAGCTACATGCCATGGTTTTTCTAAATTAACAATTTAATCTAAGCTACTACAGATCGCGGCACGTTGTTGAACCAAAATGTTTTTGTTTCAACTTACCTGCCGCCATCTGTAATTTATTTCCAAACTTCAATAACTATGCTAGAATTTGACCTCATTCCTTTTCCGTGTGAAGCAACGAGTGCACGCGCTCCTACCTGTAACCCGTAATAGATTTGATTTTTTGTATGTTTAACAGATTTGAATTAAATTTGGCACATGAGTAGAACATGACCTGCATTAGGACATAGTACAGTACCCGGTGATAAATATTGCACATCGACTTTTGGAAAGAGACAATCGGCTAATTTCGGCTTCGTAGAGCGTTATCTCTGTCGAACACTACCTATGTGACGTTTTGTCAGTCGTTGTTCAAGTGCGATAGAGTGCGGTCGCGTCCAGTTCAAATATATATTTAGAATTGTTAACACCCCCAAATTTAAATAATATAAATATAATACGTAAACATAATGTGAACGTGTTTTTTTTATTTTATTTTACCCCAACCTAAAGCCATCACTTATAGAAAAATTGGTGTATTTTATACAAAGACTAAAAATAATTATCAAAAGAAACAAAACATAATTGTTTTAACAGCTTCTAATAGATACCGGACTGTTTGTATTTCGTGCGATAGAGATAATGATCTACGAAGCCGAAATTATCCTTAGGGTAATGACAGAGAAAACATGGCAGGTGCAACATAAGGGATGTTGCACCTGCCATGTTTTCTCTGTCATTACCCTAAGGTTGACTGGTAGAAAATGCCCAGGCATTAAGTCCGCCTTTGTACAGTAATTTTTTACTTGTGCATTAAGTTTTAATAAAATAAATAAACCAGTCGCTGCCAAGCTATACATAGCTTGCAAATCTTCCAATGTACAAACACCTCAACAAAAGCAAGTGCCATTTAGACTACTTTGTTGGAGAATGCCGATTTATTGACCATTGGCGGCGCAAATAAGCAATAGTTATCCAATAAAATGTGCATAACCCCTAATTACGGCCACATTAAACTGAGCATCGTCTTATTAACAATATACTACATATCCCCCGGAGTACATCTGAATTGTTAATGTATCATTAACTCGTTATTTATGTATAAATATTTTATATAATAAACTTTAATGTGCGCATGATTTTATTTCATATAATTTATTTTAATAAAAATATTAGGTAGGAATATTTAATGTATTTTATGTTATGTAGCTGTCGATTTTGAGATAAGAAATCTTAATCAAAATGTTTCGGTATGGTCTAATTGGTTGCTAATTATCATCGATTTGCAGTTTTTGAGTGGATTATTAATATGGTAATTTGTGGGGCTTTGATAATTAATATCTGATAATAGAACTTGTATGAGCACGCTAGACAAGTTTGCATCGTAAATCAGACCTCGTTCAAATAGGCATATTAAACTTTTAACGTTTCTAGATCTTAGGAGGGTGAACTAAGATTAATTTAAGTTTTAGACACACAGGTTTGGATACAAAAATTGAGTAGTTTTTATTAAAAATACTCAATGGGTATTTCCATTGAATGGCCCTGACTTAAATTACTCGAAGCCAGGCAAGAAGGCCGCGGGAATCCACTGGATGTGGGAAGCACAAGACCGGTCGAAGTAGAGGAGCCTGGGTGAGGCCCATGTCCAGCTGTGGACGTCTTTCGGCTGAAATGATGATGTTGATGATGAGACCGGTTTTTATACTTTACAAGCTTCTGCCCGCAACTTCGTCTTCGTCAAACTTGCTACCCTGACCCACACCATCGCATCGAATCTCCTGGCCGTGCGAGTACTTCGTATTCGTGACTTTTGTCTTTTGCTGGACTCCTAAGGGGTCTAGCGTGATGTTGTATAGCCTATAGCCTTCCTCAAAAAATGGGCTATCTAACACTGCAAGAATTTTTCAAATCGGACCAGGAGTTCCTGAGATTAGCGCGTTCAAGCAAACAAACAAACAAACTCTTCCCCCCTTATTACAAAACAAGGTTTTTCTTTAGGTATGGTTTAAACCGTCGAGCCTGTTCTTTAAATAAGAACCTAACTGAAATCGAAATACAGCTCCTTTTACAAAACTGACAAGTTAGTCCAGTGCTAAATTGTCTGTTTTGTAAAAGGAGCTGTAATTCTATGTCAGTTCTAAGTTCTTATTTCAAAAACAGGCTCGGTGGTTTAAACCATACCTAAAGAAAAACCTTGTTCTGTAATAAAGGGGTTAAGGTTTATAATATTAGTATAGATTTTGCTTACGCTAAACGCAATATCTAATCACCACTCAGACTTATATGTTATTTGTATATGTTACTATACCACTTACAAATCCCAAACAACCCATTTATAGCACTTACATCACAAATACCGCCCATCTACTTATAAACAAAATAATTCTAATAAAAAACACATCAGGGTTTTCTATAGATTTATGATCTCTTACGAAAACCAATCAGGGGAGGCGTGACCGATCGTAATTATTTCTTAACACCTCCGTGCTACTGGGCGACTATTAGCTACTTCCTTAATCTGATCGTTTTGATTGAGACGCGGGTAAGTAAGGGTTAATTAGTAAGGTTATTTAACGGGAATGTATAGCGGGTTTTCTACGATAAGTCGGTTTAAGGGGCTGGCTTTGTGATGATATAAAAATAAATGTCATTGGCTCTTAAAGTACCTTAAAAAAAATTGGATATAGTTTTGTGTCTGTGTAACCATAGATATTTACTGCCAGGGGTGCCGGTTCGTTCTGCCAGGGGTCGGGTTCGTTCGAAAGAGATACCGCAGCCCCTGGCATACGGGCTACTGAGGGAACACGGGTGGGTTTTAGTCAGTAAAAGTCTGACACCGATCGTCCTGCTCCACCCAGAGCTGGACAAGTTATTTGGCGATTTCCCACACAAAAAAAAAAAAAATCCATAGATATTTAGAACTAAATTTTGCCAGCGGCTTCGCTCGTGTGAGTATCAAAAATTATCCTACTGGAACGTAGAACCAGGATTTAAAAAAAAATCCTATGTGTTATAATATATCTGTACAAACATCTAAACATACGAACCTTCACATTTATAATATTAGTAGGATAGATATTTCGACACACAAAAAAAAACATAAGACTACAAGAATCGGAAAAAAAGATTCTCTGTCTACGGGACAATGGCATACAAAATGCTTTGATAAGTAGGTAGACATGTTTGTGTCTCTCAACTCTCTCATGGCAAACATCACTGAAAAAGGTTACGTTGATAAGTAGGTAGGTAGGTACCTGCCAATAAAATGATAACACAAGGACATCACAAATTTATCGCGCCCAAATAGTTACAATTAAGGGCTAACCGATAATTTATTTGCAGAAGGTACAGCCCACATCCTCCAAATTAAAAGCAAAGTACAATAAGGAAATTCTCATTTCCGTCATGAAAATCTTGGAGGCAATGAAAATGGGCAATAAAATACTACAAGCACTTTAATGATGAGTACGATCAACAATAAAAGTAAAATAAAAATTAACACTTTTAAATGAAAAACTCATTTTACACAAAGATGGTGTAGACACAACTTGTGTGAGTAACTAGTATGAGTAATAGTAAACTGTCCCAGAGGGTCTACTCTGTAAATTTGTCAACGAAAATACGGGCCCATCCATAAATAGTTTTTATTTGTTTTTAGGGGCTTTTACGCATAGCATATGTCAGTCCCATCGTATCCTAAACAGTTGTACTCTCACAAGACGTGGGCCATGATATTAAACAAACCCTTCGGATCGTCGCCATTTGGTTGGCATAGAATTGTATGGAACATGCCTACATCAGTTATGTTCAAATTCAGGGACCTTACTAAAATATTTCTACTGGTCTCATATTGGGCACATTCCATCAATAAATGTTGTAGGTCCTCGACAACTCCACATTCCTCACCATTGGGCGAAGCGATTTTCTTCATCATGAAGGCATATTTTTTGTATGGTATGTGTCTAGATCTGAATCTAAGAGCAGTACCAATCAGTTGTCTACTACCATCGCTATTCATGAACCAGTCAACGAAAATACGGGCCCATCCATAAATAGTTGATTCATGAAACTAAATCCTACTAATATCATAAATGTGAAAGTTTGTATATTTATATGTTTGGATGTTTGACGCAAAAACGGCTAAACGGATTTGGATGAACAACCGGGATATGTATAGGTCCAGTAGCAACAGTTTGATAAGCGTGTTCGCCGACAGGTGGGACTCACCACTGCTGCGCCACTGGATACTTTTGCATACTGCACTGTGAGCAGTGGTCAGTTCCTCCCGGTCCTAATATGTGTAACTGTTTCTAACTGTTTTTATTTGTATGTGATGTTTTATGTTTTATTTTATTTTTGCTGTCGATTCGTTTTTTAAATGTGTGTGTATGTAATTATGGATTTTAATCTGAAATAAATGGTTTATTATTATTTTTTTGTAGTGTTTTTTCTTCTCAGCTCTTTGGCTGGTTTTTGCAACATTTACGGACCGAAGCCAAGTAAATGCAGCGTGTGCTGTGTTATGTTTAAGATGTGTTTTGATGAGGCCCTATTTCGTTTTCATCTATTTGCATGAACTTTCGGACAATACGAATTATTATTATTATCGGGAGTGTTCTTTTTCTCAGCTTTAAGGCTGGATTTAACCACATTTACGGGCTAAGCCAAGTAAATGCAGCGTATGTTATGTAAGATTTTATAAATGTTTATGTGTTGTGATGAGTTCCTACCTCGTTCTCTTCTATCTGCATGAACTTCCTGACAATTCTACATGTATTTAAAATGGCAGCTTTCTGAAGTGTTATGTAGAGTGTTTCTTTAAGGTCTAATAATTTTAAGCTATGAAGAAGATGTTTAGGAATAACTCCTGTGGTGGAAATAACGATTGGGACTACATATACTTTTTCCTGCCTCCAGATTCTAGTCACTTCTTCTTTTAGTTCAGCATATTTACTGATTTTCTCACCTATCGTTTTTTGTAAATTATGTGTATTATGGACTGCAATATCTATGAGGTATGTGACTTTATTAACTTTATCTTTAAGGGTTATATCGGGTCTATTAAAGTGAACGGTTCTGTCGGTTAGTATAGCGCGATCGTAGTAGAGTTTGTGTGTGTTATTTTCTAGAACTATTTGTGGTACGTACTTGTAATAAGGAGTGTTGGTATCTTGTATCAGTTTATATTTGAGTGCTAGTTTTTGATGGATGACGTTTGCCACCTGATTGTGTCGGTGTGTATAGTCCGTTTGTGTGAGTGTTGTGCATGCCCCTGTTATGTGTTGTATGGTCTCTGGTTGGCTGTGACATTTGCGGCATTTATCGTTCGTTATTGTGGGGTCTTTTATAATGAATTTCCTGTAGTTTTTAGTATTTATGATCTGATCCTGTATTGCAATAATAAAACCCTCAGTTTCCGGAAATAAGTTACCGATTTTAAGCCATTTATTTGACGCTATTGGGTCTATATGAGATTGTTCTAGATCATGGGGGTGCCTTATCTTATTATTATTATTATTATATTATTATAAAAAATATCCTATGTGTTAACACACATAGGATATTTTTTATCCCGGTTGTTCGTTCCCGTGGGATGATTTTCAAAAATCACGCGGGCGAAGCCGCTTGCAAAAGCTAGTGACGAATAAAAATTCATTCAATCTTCATTTGGGCCCCGAACTATTCTTATGTCCGTATGTCGAAATGTCCGTAGTTTCAACCAAAACAACGGTTTTCGGGCTGCTTTGCAAAGATTCCTCACACTTACCCAAAAAAAAAACTCATAGGCATTTTAGAAGTTTAATTATACCCAAACAACTTAGTATTTGTATTTGTAGTGATTAAAATAACAAAATAGTTTCTCAAAATCATATTAGTATGATAACCATCGATTTCGTCGGTGACCGTACTATCGCAGCTATTTACTCACCTGTGGGCTCTATGAGGCTCATAAAAGATTTATAGTTGCCATGAATGAGCTGGTAATGTTTATTGAAGAAGGTAATAAATCTGATCTGTATGCCCGTAAGTACAGACGCCAGCACATCAAGCTATCCCAAACTGTCAAATCTTCCCAATTGAACATGAACCTTATACCTTTACTACAAAGTTGAAAAACTATCAAAGTTTGACAGATTGTATTTGATTTGTACTTGACGTATCAATTGCTAATAATGGTATTATTGGTAATTATTGCTAACCATTTTTTATTTTGGCTTTCATCCTTTCTGAAAATTCAACCAGTACTTATAGTGTAGCGGCACTACAAAAAATACTCTGCAACAAAATCAAGAAATGAATAATTTGGAAAAAAAGTTTACTTGTTTCACTATCCAAAGTCTTGCTACTCTTTTCTGCAATCAAAAACAGAATATATTATTTAAGTAGCAGATGCTTATCATCAGGAAACCGCATAAATCAAGCAAGGGAAGCTGATTGCTCCAACATCCCTAGGATGTCTTACATAAACATCCACCGATTTCATTCATGCAAAAATATCACCATCCTGTCATCCGCTGTCAAAATAATTTAATTTATTTAACTTAAACTTATTAGAAAGTAGGTAGGTAGTACTCGTACCTACTTACTTTAATAAAAAACTAAGTGATTGCTTCCTTCCAAATAGAAAGTGTATTACCAGGGATATTTGACTCCTAAGTAGGTACAGTCACGTGCATAAATAACTTGAAACTTAACAAAATCCAAAGGTGACTTTCTCATCAAAACACTACAAAATAAGACCTATTTCATGAAACATAAGTATGAATATACTATGAACGTTACACTTCATAATTTTAATAGATAATTTGGGAGACAACCGCTTTTGAATTATTCATATTGATACTTATTTACGCTCTCAACAGTACATATCTAATGGAATTTACGTATCAAAGTAAGTCATCTTTATCAAGTCTTGTACAGAAGGAGTTTAATTGTATTTCCAACATTTAAATGAGAGATGTTTAACTGCAAATGGAATGATTGGAGAGGCAACACGATTCAATCATTGTATCGTTGTAAAGCATTGATGACTTGATGAGTATTTTAGATGGAGAACGGCAGTTTATTCTTTTGCAATTTTTTTTTTTGTAAGAAGATGCACTGGGAGGGGCTTGTGGCTAAGTAACAATAGCTGCGCGGATCGATCGATCGGGTTAAGCTACGCTTGCCGCGGTTGGTCCGTGGATGGGTGACCATCTTTACATACTAAGACCCCTCCATGCCTCGGAAAGCACGTTAAGCCGTTGGTCCCAGCTGTCATTTGGGGATCTTTGACAGTCGTTACGGGTCGTCAGAAGCCCGAAAGTCTGACAACCAGTCTTACCAAGGGGTATCGTATTACCCAGTAACTGGGTTGTGGAGGTCAGACAGGCAGTCGCTCCATGTAAAATACTGGTATTCAGCTGCATCCGGTTAGACTGGAAGCCGACCCCAACATAGTTGGGAAAAGGCTAGGCAGATGATGATGATGCACTGGTAGGTGGAACATTGGTGCTGGATATTCTTGTTAAGTTTGGCAATTCTTCGGGCAATATCGGTAACTTTAGTTCTGTTTGATCTCTTCATTTCTGAAGCCAAACTTTAGTGGCAGTGGGCAGGTTACATTGCTCGCAGAACAGATGGCCGATAAGGCCGAAAGGTTCTGGAGTAGCGACCGCGTACTGGAAAACGTTGATAGCGTTGGAAGGCCTCCCATAAGGTGGGCCGATGACCTGGTGAAGGATGCTGATATTCGGTGGATGCAAGAAGCACAGAGCTGGTCGAAGTGGCGGTGGTTGGGGGAGGCCTATAACCAGCAGTGGGCGTCTTTCGGTGGAAATGATGATGATTTTTGTTAAAATTAATATACCAACTATCAACTTATGGGTGCAACTCAATAGAACAACAATGTCTAATTTGACCGACGTTTCTCTGACTTACGTGAAATGTAGAATCGTTCACAACGTCAAAGGGGCAATTCTGGTAATTTTAAGAACGTTCACATTCTGATCTCAGTGTCAATCTGTCAAAAATTCCTATACATTTTTGTCAAATTTTTGAAATTCGATTGTCGCCGAGATGACACTGTGAACGTTTTTAATTACGAGAATTGGCCTTAAGGATTTCCTAAAAGATACTTTAGTTTGGACTATTCCTAAAGGCAAAGCAAGTTACCGCTAAGAGGACTTTGTTAGAGGACAAGCTTTGTTGGGGACGATCGCAAATGCGAGATTATTGCATGGATCATTTTGGAAGCTAATAGTATTACTGTGAAGTTAAAAGCACTCTCGCCTGATCCATGACCGGACCGGCGAGGCTTAGTCTAGACACAGATTATTTCGACGAACGAATCGATCGTCAAACTTACTGCGTTAGCGATATTTCTCAATACAGAAGACTAGTTAGCCACGCACCGCAGGGGTCGTATTCATAGTTTACGCAAATATCTAGATTTAGACCAACTTTTTAACTATCATGAAACTAGATCCAAATACCCATCGTGAATTAATTATGTCATAGATTGCAACACGAAAGAATTTAGTTCAAATTGGAGCAAAATGATTACAATTGTATTATCTTTACTAACAATTACTTGATAGTGATACAACATTGTTATGATTGGATATTGTTTGTCAAAAAATTACGATATCCAACTAATTCGTTCAACGAAGCTGTTGTAACTCTTTTAACATCACAATTTCATACAAATTAAGTATAGTTTCATAAAAATAATAATATCGTAATATTTTATTAAACCATAACAATATTGGGTCACCTAATAAATTTAATATCACAAAAAATCGTAATACTTAAACGTTTTTTATAAGGATTATGTAACCAATATTACATTAAGAAGTCTGGGTTTTCTTTTACTTTCAGCCCAGATGTAACCTACTGTACCTATATATTATGTATGAGTATCTTTAACTAAACAAGCCTCAACTTAATCAATCTACAAAGTGGCCACGAGTCAGCTTATCGTACGAGGAACAGAGACACGTACAGACAGACATTACAACATCACGAAACATGATATCAGTTGCGGTTCAGTCTAAATACCGCAGAGCACTTGTGAAAGAGGCGTCAATGCGTCATACGAACACCGCGGGCATACCGTGACAGCTGGACCGAGATGTCATTGTCATCCGTCGGATGACAGCGGATGACATCCCGTCAGACATCCCACTCGTGATCTATAGATAAGGCTCAATGCATGCTCTAGTAATTTAGGTTGTAGGCAATGAAGCCATTGATTCGGAGTTTTTGGCGGGATCGCGTTGGAACTATCGCATGAATTTTCATTTTCATGAAACTTCGTGAAATATCTAATTAAATTGTATAATTTTGGCACTAAATTATTCAATTTATTTACGTGTGAGTGCACAAGTGTACTGAAGGTGAAAATAAGTGACTAACGTGGACTTTTCATTTTCCCCCAAAAACTCCTAATAGGTTGTTGTAAAGTTACTACCGCTTTACAATAACTTTGACTTAACTTTGACTAGACCGACTATGACATTTTTGTAACTTCGTGCCTACATATATCGGGCCATTTACTTGATCGAAAATTAAAATTACCTACTTGACACTGGCTAAATGCACAAACCGTGCGAAGCCAAAAACCAAAAAAAAAACCCATTGATTCATATTTTCAGGCAGCGTAAATGGCGATTTCATATTTTATTAATATACTAGCTGACCCGCCATACGTTGTCCTGTCTTAACTGTTAAAATTGAAACTATTTTTTTTCTTAATAAACGAAATAGACAATATATTCGAAATAGACAATATTTTATCACCTAATATCATTACTTAGTTTAAAATAGGCATTTTTATGTACCTCTCGAGAATAGCAATCCTTAAGTTTCATGTAATACGCTTTTCACCATCTGGTAATACCACCCATGGACTCCGCGAGACAGGCTTGACCTAGTGTGGAGTTCATAAGCAAAATGATTCCTTTGCGTCTTATTCCTGTTTTTTTTTTCTTTGTTCCTTGTTAACTTAGGCACTAATATAGACTTTAAGGAATTGTAAAGCACTGTTTTTGGTAAACATAAACATTATCTTATCTTATCTTCCATAAGAACCTTCTCCTGACTATAAGGAACACAACAAAAAAAAATGATCAAAATTGGTCCAGCCGTTCACGTGTGATGCCGTGACCAAGGGCAATGGGGATAATTTTTTATATATAAGAAGATATTAAACTAATATTATGAAACTTCTGTGCAGTTATTATCCTTATCTAAAACATCTAGAGCAGATCTAGATTTTCTCGCGAAAAAATCCAGCTGCGGGCGTGACTACACCGTTTACCAGAGCAATTTCAACATTAAGTTTATATTTAAACCCATAAATTATAGAAACAATTTATAACTGAACGATTCAATATAGTAAATTGCTTTGATATATTTGATTCTCATAATATTTGATATAGTTTACACTTAAAGTAATTCACGTCGTTCCAGTTTACATTTTGGTCCGATGTACGAGCAATTTGGGGCAAATTAAAAGACAATATAAATCAAATGTGTTCTGTTTCAAAATCGAAATTGCTTGTCATTAGCAAGCCTGAAATGTCATAGAACAATGCTTGTCCCGGTACGTTGTCGCAGCGAGTCGTACGAAGGCCGCACGTGATCACATTTCCACAGACATTAAACCCGAAAACGGTCACGCAAATATAATACATTTAATAAATGTCTCGATACCAAAACGTTTTGGCAACACGCCGAACAATTCCACGACAGCGAATTATTCGTCTGTTCGGAGAATTCAATTCGCCTAATACATGAAACATACAATCTGCAATTCTGTAGAATAATCGATGACCTACTGTGAGAATTGGATGCTAAGAGACAAAATTAAATATCAATTTTCATGTCCTCACTGTACCACAAAAGATGGATGAGATAAAGAGACAGTAATAAGCAAAAAAACAGAATAATGCCAACATACAAAATAATAAAGTGAAAGGTCAAAGTTCCAAGTGGCTATGAAAAGATTGAATACAATATAGAGGGCAGGTAACAATGGGACAGTATTTTGTTTGCAAGTAGCCTTATAACGGAGTGAATAGAGTGGCAAGCGAGCCCGGGTGACTAGAGGTGTTACAAAACGATGAGTGTTGGGTGTACCGCAGCCAATGAGAGCGGCAGCACGTGGCGAGGCGCCGGTCAGAGGTCGCGCCTCGGGGAGCGAGGCGCAGCGCGTGCGCATCCATTGTTAAAACGCTCTCGGAATTATGATGTGGTACGAGGCGATAGAAAATGAAAATCGCTATCGAGTCACGTATGTTAGATGAATAGAGAACATTATATAAACTACATCACATTTAGAAAACATGTGCAGTATAAGCCTCCAATGTTTTAACATGTGAGATAAAGTCTCTTAGATTAAATTAAAGTTCGGAATGTTATCTATATGACACGCACGCGGAAACCACAAACCCCTTCGGCTTTCCCTTTAATTCATCAAGTGAGACAACCGTTAAAACCATATCTAATCTGTTTCTAACCCGAGACACTCCGTTATCTGTGACATGCCAAGAGAGGCTTTAATTCAATCAGACATGAGTTTCAGAGATAGGTTGTATCTAGCCGTGTCACAAGAGGGGCGCGTCGGCCAATAAATCGGCGCGTTGGCCCCGCGTGAAAGATGAAGTGTCCGCTTAACATACAATGAGTTCTGTATGCTGTCGCAACGAGGCTTAGGACAGCGTTGCTTCGAGACAGGCGTGTTCAAACGCTGTTCGGGACTTGCGCTAGTTCCGGGCGAGTATGTCAAAATTATTGTGAGGAATTGTTGCGGTGACATACCTGTAGTTGTTGTCAAGGCTCGCGTGGTAGTTTATGGCGCTACCTCTCACAGAGAGGCCTGTGTGACAACTTTATAGGTTGATTTTTACTGACATTTAGTTGCAAAAGCAAAAGTGTTAGCTAAATACCCTTTGAACTTATACAGTGATTGATTAATTTTATCCCTACTATTTAATGTTATAAATAAGAAAGTAACTCTGTCTGTCTGTCACGCTTTTACGCCTAAACCACTGAATTGATCGTCGTGAAATTTGGTAGAGATATAGCCTAGGATATGGAGAGGATATAGGCTATTTTATTTAGGCGAAAATCGACATCTACGCGGGCGGGGTCGCGGACAAAAGCTAGTTCTAACTAAAGTGAAAATGGTACGTACTTTTATTAAATACGAGTTTTACACTGCTATAATAGTAGACAGGTACGTATGCAGAAGAGGCCCTCTGTTTCGAATTATGTTACAAATTATATTCATAAAAAACGTGTCCTCTAAATTCCTACTGTATCACGTCCATTAAAATTTGAAATAATACCTATGTTACGAATACGCAAAAAAAAAAAACAAAAGCAATCACGTCAAATCACGTGTCCTTACTATCGCATTCTTAATCCAGCAAAATAAGCTTAGTATAAAATATTGAACGGTCTAAACGAAGCATACGGTTAGTTGCTAACGAGTCTGGGTGTGTCCTCTGCACCAAATAACACAGTAATAATAATTATGGATGCAGTAGAACGGTATAAGATATATCCCAGCCTGGCTATTGAACATAATTGAAGAATATTACTAATAATTATTGTCATATCTACGAATGGGGTGTAAAACTAAATTACTTACGTCTTTTTTCTTCAAAGTCTGGGGGTGTACCCAAATTTCGACAGTTATGTTTAAGTCCAATGTAATAGGGGGCGAGCCTATTGCCATCAACCGGGCACAACTCCAGACTACAGGCTGCTACTAAGAATTTCTAGATTGAAAAACACAATAACACTTTGCTCGCCTGGGAATCGAACCCAGAACCTCATGCTGTGAGCTATATACTAGCATACTTAACATAATCAGCCAATAACGTTCCCACTGCTGGGAAACATGCCTCCGCTTCTCGAGGAGTGGGCAGTAATCTACCACGCGGGCCCAGTGCAGGTTGTTAGATGTCACATGTCTTCGAATTTACGGTTCTAGGATATGCCGCTTTCCTCACGATGTTTTTCGTCACCATTTTTTGAGAAGTTGTTCGAAAGAGATACCGTGGCCTCTGGCACAGAGGCAACTGAAGGAACACGAGTGTGTTTTAGTCAGTAAAAGTCTGACACGCCCTCCTGCTCCACCCAGATCGGGAGAAGTTATTTCATCATTTACTAACCTCAAAAAAAAAACATTTTGAGAGGAGTGGTAATGAAATGATTTACACAAATTAAAGAGCCCGCCTGGATTCGAACCTACGACCTGCAACTCGTAAAGTCGGGGTCGGTTTCATTGGGCTACCTGCTCTCAAACTAAATTACCCTGACCAAATAACTATCCCCCAGTTATCCTAAGTCCCAATAGAAAGTGTACCCAAGGCCGTCGCAATAGAACTCATGTACGCTTAAACGCCAATTACGCTGACAAACATAATACGGCGCGCGCCATTCAAAAAATGAAACCAAACTAAAATTAATTACATTCTTGAGGCACAAGATTAACGACGAGTAGTCTCGAACCAATTACGCTGTCAAAACATCACCTTGAAAGTCGAAATAAAGAAAACATCAAACAATTGGTGCTCGACATAACAATAATGGTTCTATTGTTGCATGAAACGGTTCAGATAGTGATGTAGATAATTGTGGGTCATGCGAAAAACCGAAAATATTGCCTTTGTATTAATTAGTGTGTTGCACAATTATTTGTCCTCTAACGAAATATCTTGAACAGTGATTTGTCATAGTATACGCATTTTAAATTGATGAGTTACCAAGCTTGACTGGTGACTGTTTTGAAATGTTACAAAAACCAGCCAGATGCGAATCGGACTCGTACAAAATTTTATGTAAATCAAAATTTTTGCTACACATAAACCTACATGGGCAAATATGAAATCTCAGAACCCCACAGAAGCACGATTCCAATTGGTTGTTTCAATTGGTTGAAACTCCCTATTCCCAAGAAACGCATACATACATATTATATACATAATCAGCCCATAACGTTCCCACTGCTGGGACACAGGCATCCCGTCAGTGAGAGGGAGTGGGCCGTAATCCACCACGCGGGTCCAGTGCGGGTTGGTAGATGTCACATGTCATCGAATTTTTGGTTCTAGGACATGCCGGTTTCCTCACGATGTTTTCCTTCACCGTTTGAGAGCAGTGGTGATGAAATTATTTACACAAAGTAATGCGCCCGGCTGGGAACGCACGACCTACAACTCGTAAGTCGCAGCCGTTACCACTGGGCCACCACTGCTGCCAAGAAACTCAACTCCATATTTATTTAACACTAATATTTAAAAAAACGGCCAAGTGTGAGTCGAACTCGCACACGAATGCTTCCGTACCACCGTACAATAATTAACACTACATGTTTTAAAATAGTCCCCTTTATTTTTTCATACTATTTTTATTTGTTGTTACACAGTGGCAATTTCTCTTGGACACAGTTGGAATTTTTTGAGTGGGTATAGAAATACACACTCAAAAAATTCCAATTGTGTGCAGAGGCCAGCACATCAAGCTATCACAAACTGTCAAATTTTCCCAATTGAACATGAACCTTATTCGTTTGTAATAAAGTTGAAAAACTATTTTAAAAAAAATTACAGATTGGGGTTGCTTGATGTGCTGGCCTCTGTACCTATTGCGCTTCATGAGATACAGCGGACAGCGAAGGCTAGTAATAGGATTCCGGTGGTACCATTTTGATACAGAACCCTAAAAACAAGTAGATATTTGCAACGATATTCTGTAACAGTAATCACTGTTATTTGCGTATGAAGATGACTGTGTTGACTATAAGCAGGATATAAAAGCGATTATTATTCGAAAGCAGATGAACGTGTGATGATTAAAAAAACGTCGTAACATATTCTGATATTGAGGATTAGATTACCGTAGGCAATTGTGATTTAGAAACTGGAAGTTATTCTAGACCTTATTTCTGGTAGAATTACGTCACTGACGGCTTAAAGATAATATCTATTATAAGGTGTTTTAATTACAGTGCCCGGCGATAAATATTGCACATCGACCTTTGGAAAGAGACAATCGGCCAATTTCGGCTTCGTAGAGCGTTATCTCTGTCGCACACTACCTGTGTGAGGTTTTGTCAATCGTTGTTCAAGTGCGATAGAGTGCGGTCGCGTCCAGTTCAAAATATATATTTAGAGTTGTTAACACCCCCAAATTTAAACACATAATAAGTTGTACTATGGCATCTTTATGGCATCTGTTTCTTATTTTATTTTACCCCAACCTAAAGTCATCACTTATATAAAAATTGGTGTATTTTATACAAAGAATAAAAAGAATTATCAAAAGAAGCAAATCATAATTGTTTTAACAGCTCCTAATAGATACCGGACTGTTTGTATTTCGTGCGACAGAGATAACGCTCTACGAAGCCGAAATTAGCCGATTGTCTCTTTCCAAAGGTCGATGTGAAATATTTATCGCCGGGTACTGTAGATGGGATTTATCATCTGCCTGCGTTTTCCCAACTATGTTGGGATCGGCTTCCACTCAAACCGGAAACAGTTGCATACCAATATTTTACATGGAGTGACAGTGTATCTGACCTCCTCAACCCAGTTAGGTACTAGATTATACGGTGCCCCTTGGTAAGATTAGTTTTCAGACTATTTTTTAAATTAGAATGGATACCTGACAAAATACAATATATCTAAAATCAAGTTTTTCAGAAAGTTACCAAGAATACAAAATTACAACAGAATTGCAGGAAGCAAGTAGAAAACAAACGGAAACCTTACGTGAAAATAAAATCGTCTTGAAAATAAAACAAAATACATTATCCTTTATTAACACTAAAACTGTTCCATCAATTGTTACAGAAATATCATTTAAAACACAATAGATCACCAACAAAACACATATACACCTTGTTTATTCAGAATAATTTATAGCGGAGTGTTTGAACAGCTTTTATCTGCCATTCTTGTATCAATCAATAGAATAATGGCTCCGTAAACTGGACACTAAATAACGTGATTATAGGCTCTGACACTTATGAGCTTACATTAACCATTTTGAAGACGTCATTTTCTAAAGTATTGTTGCTCTAACTCAATGATATAGTTTTCCGCATAACGGGAAACGTGCAAGAATCTGACAGCTGTCAATGTTTGATGAATTTCTCTTTGATGACATATGTCAATGACTTTGACAGTAATAAAGAATAAGTTTTATGAAAAAGTAAGTTCTAATACTAAAAAACGCCTAATAAAATATCACGCTCTAAAATTAGTATGTTAATTGAAAAGTATGGCACACCTTGGTTGTCGCACGCTGTGCAGGCGCTAGTCAGAAGAGGACCTTACAATTTTTTTTATTTCAGTGTTTGTTTACTAACAATTGGGCCTAGTAGCCATAAAAAAACCTTATTTTTCTTTTTAAATTTGGAACAAGAAAATATGATTGTCCACTTTTCCCAAAAACGTATGATCACTTACTGTTGTTAAAATTCATTGCTTTGTTAAGGTGGGTAGGGCCCCAGTGGAAGGTCATAACGCTTTCAATGACACCACATTTGTGAAATCATGAAAAGTACTGTAAAAGTTATGAGCAGAAACAGATAAACAGACATACATACCAGTCAAAATTATAACCCTCCTTTTTGCTTGGCCGAAGTCGGGTATTCATTTGAATTTTTAGTTGCTCGGAGATATATACAACAATAAGTTTCGAAAGAGGTCTTAAATCATAATCCAAAAGTTATGTATTCAAAGAATGAATGGCTCGTGTTTTAAAATGCCGTCTATCTAAATACCTCACGAACCGATCTAGACGGGACAGATTAGTCCAGCATTCTTGAAGAATACTTTCAGAATATTCAATCAAATGATGTATTAACAAAAAGTATTAGAAACATAATTTGAATGCGGAGTAGCCAAAATGAATGTTTCAACGATGGCATCTGATAAGTAAGTGGTTTTCGTAACGCCCCCCGAGCGGTCGCGATACCATCGGATGCGCGTGCGCAGCTCTGCCATGTGTTATTTTTTAAACACACGTAACTGAACATCTGTGCGATCGAGATTAACAACCAGTTTCGTATCTTCTTTTTCGAGTACAAAGACTTTGGAAGATGAATCAATATTTTACAAGAATAAGATCCTAATGGGTGATATGTTTCATGTATGTGGGCAGCCATTAACCTCAATCCCTATAGGACATAATCGACCTTGAAGCCACATGTGATTATATCATTTATAGCTTTCTTGCCGACTCAAAGGTATCGATACGTTAATCGATACTTCAACTTTGACAGTTGAACAAAAGAGGCAAGGTTGTAGGCCTCGATTCTGCAAGTGAGATTTAAATGTCAAAGTACTCTAACTTAAAAAACTACCTACTAAACCAGGCTTATATGTCAGTGAAACCTTTTAGTTATTTTGCTTATTATCTTAGTGACTATGGTCCGCGGTTTCACTCGCATCCTATTGAAACTACGTGTACTCAAAAAAACAATACGCGCTAACTGAAACGCGAAAATCGTCAGTTATCGAAATAAAAAATCTGCTGTTTCATAGAAAAGTGTAATACCTACACGGTCCAAATGTAAGGCAGAACTTTTTCTTTTTAATAACCAACAATAAATTTCAACGCAGGGAGATTCAGTGTCCTATGCTGAATCCATTTTATCTGGATGTCCGTCGATGACCCTGCTACCCTGTTTATCTTTAAGTTTTTTCTAACCCTTTGCGAAATTGTATCCAAATCTATTTAGTTTTGTCATGAACCTCAAACAAACAAACATACCAAAATGCTGGATTATTCCGAACCTGACCCGAAATTCTAACCCGGTAGCTGATTAGGCGAAATTGAAAAAAAAAATTGTTCCGAACGTAACCCTCTTCCTAACCTGACCCAACGACGCGACGTATCGTTCCAATCATAACCCGAATTGGGATATAGATAGTATTTTCCCTCTCCTCTTTTTTAGAATAAAAAGTAAAGAGGATTACGTTCGGAACAATATTTTATAATTTTATTCAATTTCCTAACCTAACCCGCAACCGGGTTAGGATTTCGAGTCAGGTTCGGAATAATCCAAAATCCTTCGTTACAATTTCATCACAGATATTAGTCGTAGCCGTAGGAGTCACCTACAGGAAAATATGTTAATACTAAGCACGTAGGCAGCCGCGTAGAAATCTGTCTTCACTTATGCTATCGTGATCTGTACCTAAAGTGAGCACATTATAGTCGTCGCTTCTAGCGATTTAGACACTCCTTGTTTTAATATTAGATAAGTTATAGAGACCTGATTGTTTTGGGCGAAATTTTGATGTAAGCATGGCATATTTTATGACGCCTCAATTGCGATAAATGGATGGAAATTATTGAACGGATAAAATGTACTTAAGGCCCTTAAGTACACAGGCCAGCACATCAAGGTACCTCCAATCTGTCTTTCTTTGATAGATTTTCAACTTTATCACAAACAAATAAGATTCATGTTCAATTGGGAAAGATTGACAGGTTGGGGTAGCTTGATGTGTCTGTACATTTTATAATTTCGTTCAATAATTTCCCCTCACCCATTGCCATTAAGGCTTCTAATTTTTTTTAGAAAAGTTGAATAAAATAGATGTCAGAACCCGATGCGTAACTTAATCCAGTTTTTTCAGTAAGTAAGTACATATTTCAAACTCTTTTGATGCCGAAATAGATTAAAATGAAACTTTGCACAAGACTGTAGTAGACCAAAATAATCTTTTCATTCCAGAAAATAAGAATTCCTCACACGAAAAATGCCGTGAACGCATAAAATCAAAATCAAGTCATTCAAGTAGGCTGAATTTTTTTAACGTCAAAGTACATAAGACAGTCCCCAAAACGCCCGCCGGTTACCACTTCCTAGTGCATTTTAAGACACACAAAAAACACCATTTAAACTTCACTTCCCTCTTCTTACGATACTATTGTCCACCAAATACGTAGTTTATTCACATATCCAACTTCACCTTTAAACTGAGACCGATCAAAAGAAACCTGAGTACACAGCCATCATAACTTCAATCACTTTCAATGACGAGTCATCGTTATCATGATCTTGTCGAAAGCAAGGTTAGGGATCGGTCAAGGGATAGTAGCCAAGACCTCCACCTCAAACCTTGATGAGTCACAGTCGTAAGTCGATCAGCATTATTGTTCGTTGATATTGATCCTAACGACACGACTTGCAACATTACACACTAATTATAACTTTATATCGTTGCCTAATGTTAGGGTTGGCAGTTTGGATAGAAGCTTGTGATTAATTGATCAGAAAACGGTGGTTCACTGTTAACATGATTGATTGGTATTAAAAGAGCTGTTACTACGTTTAATTTATGGTTATATACTTTGATATTCTAGCACTGAAGCACACTTAAGCATCAAGCAAGCCGTCACGTGGACTAATTTTTTTTTTTGGAGACAACATAATATGTCAGAAACAATCATTTTTTCTAGCCATTTTCCTATTCGAATGCAACTGAATACCAGTATTTTAGGTGGAGTGCCTACCTATCTGACCTCTAGAACCCAGCCACTGTGTAATGCGATACCCCTTAGTGAGACTTGTTGTCAGACTTTCAGTCTTCGGACGATCCGCATGACTGCCAACGATCCAAGAATGACAGCCGCAACCAACGGCTTGTAAATACGCCTGATCATTCACTTTAAATTAAATTCCAAGCAACTTACGGAACCACACAACTTTATACACAAGCACACTCAAATAATACCGTGTAATAAAGGTGTTCCAGTACTAGTAAAACACTGCCGAGAACCGTCTACTATATTTATATTTGCAAATAAAAAAAAATAAGGAAAGTTTAAATTTTCATTTAAGCTTTTATAATCTTTCAAGAGCTGTTACGAGACAACCCTACCTGAGGTACATTGTTGTGGCACGCGGGCGTTTCCATGACGTCTGTCGGGAGCATTCGAGTTCGCTTTCGACGAACGCTAGCGGTTTATCTGATCATAGCTGTTTCGTAATATAGATCTCTGCACGCATCGGTCTAAAATTCATCAAGCGGCCTTGTCTTCCAACATTTGTGATTTCTGGACACCTGATAAAGATATTGTAGTGTTATCTTTGTATCAAGACTGTATACTTTTACTTTTAACTTGTCTTAGTTTGCTCAAGGTTTGTTCGGGTGATTGAGAAAATTTAAGGGGTCAAGCTACTATGTAATTATGATTATGATGAGATTAGTTTTTGGAACTACTTCTACGCCAATGTTGGTGTGGGTAGTTGGTATCTTGGAAGCGGACAACGGGATTATGTTAAGAGAAACAAAAGTGGTGTTTAGTGATGTCCACTCATGCAGACATTTGTACAATCAGAATGACAGTTTGAGAAAATTAAACATGTTCAGCAATAGCAGCTAGGTTTATTTACCTTCGGAAAATAAGATTTTTTCTTGCATACAGAACATAATCAGCGTATAATATTCCCACTGCTGGGACTCAGACCTCCTCTCGGTGAGAAGGAGTGGGCCGTAGTTCACCATGCGGGCCCAGTGCGAGTTGGTAGATGTCTCAAATTTTAGTTCTAGGTTTAGGTTTTCTCACGATGTATTTATACACAGTAAAGTAAGTAAGTATTTTCTTGTATATTTTGTAACTGTTCTTTAGTAACTTAACCCACTGAAAAGTGCGGACGGCGAGTAATGGGTAGCTCGCTGTCCGGTAAGGACCAAACCCAGGTCGACGGAGCGTTGTGTTCCACGCGCGCCTCAAAGAGATGTCAGTACAAAATGATGGGGTCCGCAAGGGCATTGGCCCGCCAGGGGTGCGGGTTGTTCGAAAGAGATACCGCCGCCCCTGGCACACAGGCTACTGAGGGAACACGGGTGGGTTTTAGTCAGTAAAAGTCTGACACGCCCTTCTGCTCCACCCAGAGCGGGAGAAATTATTTGATGATTTCCCAACCAAAAAAAAAAACCACTGAATAGAGGTCAAGTCTAAATAAATAAAACTTATAAGGAATTGTATCTGCCAAGTACCCAAAAAGAAGTGTACAACTTTCTATATATTTTGTTCCTATTTTAAAAGTTTGATTGTTACTTAAAAAACGTTAGATAAGAGAATAAGAGAAGCATGTATCGATAAAATTGAATGATTTGTGAATGTATAAAGTTCGTACGGAACAATACAAAGAATTCATTTATCATAGACGGATAACAAGGTGCAGTACAAAACAATAGGCCCACTTGTAAACGTTTATTTGTTATTGATTTATCTTTAACTTTTGGACAAGCGAATATGTTGTTATGTTATGTCTTGAGTTTGAATGGTTTTTAAGGTTTGTTTTTCACTTATATTAGCAATGGTGGCCCAGTGGAAAGGCCCCAATTTACGAGTTGTAGGGTCATGAGCAGGCACTTAACTTTGTACAAAAAGTTTCGTCAACACAGCTCTCAAAACGGTGCAGGAAGATATCGTAAGCGAACGAACCAAAAATTCGACGACGACGTGTTACATACACCAGCCCACACAGGCCCGTCTCGAAGAGTGGAGGCCTGGATCGATGCAGTGGAAACTTTATATGCTGATTATGTACATTAATTTATTGAGTTGATTTTAAACCGCAGTTTATTTGATAATTACTATTCTTAAGTGACTAGTGTATATGCATTCGATCATAAAGAAAATTGACTCTATTTCAAAAATATTACGAACTTTGTAGTTACGTCTTATTAGTATGTTATGTAGCATATCGTGCTGACAGGTTTTTTGAAATAGCAAGGAAACAGTTTACTACTTGGTAGCAGCTTAATTTTATTCATGACTAGCTGTGCTTGCTTCGTTAGAGTGAATGTAGGAAGACAATTGGATTTATTGGGTGGGTTTTAATTTTTTTGCGCAGAATCCTAACTACTCCTTATATCAGCTATCAGTTTAGGAAAGTTTTGTTAAAACCGGTCAAGCCGTTTCGGAGATTAGCCGGAACAAACCGTCAGACAGACAAAAATATTGAAAAAAAAGGTTGTTTTCTTAGGAGTACCGTACTTTTATAAATAAACTAAGTAAAAAGCTGTAAGACATTAAAATAGATACTTCGGTTTAATTTTTTTGTATTGATTTGTAAGTATATATACAAATGTAGGTGGGTCCAGCTTAATGGCAATTGTCAATTGCTAATTGCGTTACTCACGATTAATCATAATCTGTATCAATTTGACAGTTCAACAATATTCATTGCGTTATTTACATTTTTGAGCAGACATATTTTTCGAACATATGAAGCAATGGTTTAACAATCTGTTTCAAAACGAAATAGATTATGATTAATCGTGAGTTACGCAATTAGGGTGCTGGACTCTTTTACAAAGATTGATCTT
This sequence comes from Polymixis flavicincta, assembly GCA_949987655.1. Taxonomy (NCBI): domain Eukaryota; kingdom Metazoa; phylum Arthropoda; class Insecta; order Lepidoptera; family Noctuidae; genus Polymixis; species Polymixis flavicincta. The sequence goes on from OX465192.1 coordinate 9,782,928, forward strand.
TGGCAGCTCTGGACAGAGAGAGAGGAGGGGACTATCAATGACTAATTAAAAACAAATGTATGTATAGATTTTCTAAACTACGATTTGACAAGTTTATTTCACAAAAATACGGCTATAAATACTAAGGACAGTCCACATACGTAAGTGCTAGCTAGAGTAAGATGTTCAACACGAACAGTCGTTATCAATATCTCATATGACAGCTATATTATCACAAGACATATGTCCGATTCAATCGTAAGTTTTTGTTAAAATCTCTCTCCAATTTCATAGAATTCAACAAAAATGTTGTAAGAGTATCAAAGATTTCCCGTCAAAGTGGCATTGCTATTGGATTACAGAACTTATAAGGCGTGTCAGTGAAAAGTCGACTGTGATACGCGTTTTTATAACAATATCATATACGGACGCCTTAACTGGAAGACGACGATCGACTTTCATGTCGACGGACGATTTGAGATTGTAGTTTGATGGATTTTGTTGGCCAACTATATTTGGAGCGTATTTATAATTGAAAATCTAAACAAAAACTTGCAGGTCGGCTCCGACGGCTTATTAAAGGTTTATTAACAAGTCGCCGGGGAATGTTACACCGTTCATTCTCACAATGAAAGCTCACACGCGAAGTATTGGGAGCTTTGCCTTTGAACTTTTATCAGGAATTAATCGAATCACAAGGAAATTAACTATTTGAAAAAAATACATAGATTACTATATCTACTTATATCCCTAATAATATTATAAAAATGCGAAAGTAACTCTGTCTGTCTGTTTCGCTTTCAGCCCTAAATCGTTAACCCGATCGTCATGAAATTTGACAAAGATATAGCCTGGGGTATGGAGGACGACATAGGCTACATTTTTACGCGATAACCGACATCCACGCGAGCGGAGCCGCGGCTAAAAGCTAGTAATTTTATAAATGTGAAAGTTTGTATGGTTAGATGTTTGTTACCCAATCACACGAAAACGGCCTAATGGATTTGGATGAAATTTGGCTCACATATACTTTATAACCTGGGTTAACACGTGGAATATAATTTATCCCAGTAGTGCGTTCTCCTGGGATAATTTCCGACCTCCGCGCGGGCGTAGCCGCTGGCAAAACCAAGTTAAAAAATAAACAAAGAGTCTTCTTACTAAGTCCTAAGTTTGAATACAAAATACTCATTTCGTAATAAGAACTTCTTTCGTACAGTGGCGGCCACATCATTTGTAACCAACAAATTCTCAATTAATATTCATCTAGATCAGTATCTCGACGCTCGACTTTTGACTGTTCCACATAGTACCGATATGAGAGATATGGCATAAGTAAATAGAGGTTTAATTAAAACATTTTTTTACTGAGCGTAACTGTAAATTATCTTTGGCTATCTTGATCTGCTACGGTTTCGTCATGCGCATATGACGGCAAAAACTTGCAATTAAATTTTGTACATAAAATAATGAAATATGAATACTAAATTACTGCTTTTATTCGAAAATTACATTTATTACTTGTGAAAGAAACTACAAAATTCATGTTATTTGCGCTAGATACGAGATCAATTCTGAAAAGTGTATTCAATCGAATAAAATATTAATCTCTGAATATACTTATTAATTCACCATAACTGTAACGTCTATTCATATTACGCGTTACGTACATGACCATCGAACTCATTAATTACAGGAACCAGTCAAAAATAAAGTGAGGACCACCCGCGACCAGTTTCTATCGGCCTCTAGTGTATCGAGTTGCACTTCCTAGTACCAACGACGTACATCTTTTAGAGTTTTTTTTCTTGTTTTTTTTTTTTATGGCGACAACTTTGGAGTGTGGGAAACACTGGCTAGTGGTTATTTTCGAACCGACGAAAAAACGGAGGAGGTTACTCAATTCGACGCGTATATTTTTTTTTTTTTTTTTATGTATGACCACGCATAACTTTTTTCAGAGTAGTCCGATTTTGATAATTCTTTTTTTATTGGAAAGGGTATACCTCGAAGTTGGTCCCATATAAATTTCGAAGAAAAATTCCAACCCTAAGGGTAAGAAAACAGGGGATGATTGATTGTTTACTCACAGATTTTAATACTGAGTCGTGTATTAAATCAAAAATTAAGCATGTAGTAATTAGTAGATTATAGCCACAAAAAAATATAAAATAAAAACTTTTTAATAAAAAAATTGAACCGCCGAAAAACCGAATAATAAAAAATAATAAACTAGTTTTGTCCAACCCCAATAAATAAGTTCGGAAGGCGGTGACATATAATCAAATACATATCCAAAGTCACCGACTTCCGAACTTATTTATTGGGGTTGGACAAAGCTAGTTTATTATTTTTTATTATTCGGTTTTTCGGCGGTTCAATTTTTTTATTAAAAAGTTTTTATTTTATAATTTTTTACTTCACTTACTTACACATACACTTAGTGCATATTGCTATCAAAATAATAACTAACTACTTTATTATTTTAATTTCTCTGTTTTAAATCTGGGCAAAATTTAAATATTATAATTGCATTAAAATGATAACACTTTTTCATGTGCTTCTCGACTGCAATAACGCATCAGTATTAATGTAATGTGCACTTCATTATATGGTAATACTAGCTTTTGTAAGCGGCTTCGCCCGCGTGGAGCCCGAAATTTATTCCACGGAAACAACTGGGATAAAAAGTATCCTGTGTTAATCCAGGTTATAAACTATCTTAGTGCCAAATTTCATCCAAATCCTTTCAGCCGTTTTAGCGTGATTGAGTAACAAACATCCAAACTTAAACATTTATAATATTACTAGCTTCCGCCCGCGGCTTACACCCGGGCGCGGACTACCGAGATAAAAGTATTATTTGTGCCAATCTAGGTTATAATCTATCTGTGTGCCAAATTTCATCAGGATCCGTTCAGCCGTTTTAGCGTGATTGAGTAACAAACATCCAAACTTTCACATTTATAATAGTATAGCACAATAGTAGGACTACCCATGCACTCCACGAGACAGGCTCGACTTACTGTGGAGTTCATAAGCAAAATGCTTCCTTTGCATCTTATTCTTCTTTTATGTATCCTAGCTATTTACGTAGACCATAACGAATAGGACGACCATACCGAATCAGAAATGAAGTAATCCGCAGGAGAATCAAGGCAACCGACATAGCCCGAAGAATTGCCAAACTTAAGTGGCAGTGGGCAGGGTATATTGCTCGATGATCGAGATGGCTGATGGGACCGAAAGGTTCTGGAGTGGCGACCGCCTACCGGAAGACGTAGAGTGGGAAGGCCTCCGACAAGGTGGACGTATGACCTTGTGAACGCCGCGGGAATCCGCTGGATGTGAGAAGCAAAAGACCGGTCGAAGTGGAGGAGCCTGGGGGAGGCCTATGTCCAGCAGTGGACATCTTTCGGCTGCAATGATGATTATGATAACGAAAAGTAAAGCACTGTTTTTGGCAAATAAACAAACATTATTATAACAAGGGCTCAACACGGTAACAGTTTAACACAACTAATTAAAATTGCTTCTCATAATCAGCCAATAATATTCCCACTGTTGGGAAACAGACTTCAACTCATTGAGAGTAAGTCGGTCGGTAATCGACGCGGGCCCGGTGCGGGTTGGAAGATGTCACATGTCTACGAATTTTTGGTTTTAAGACAGCCGTTTCCTCACGATGTTTTCCGTCACCGTTTCGAGAGAAGTGCTGATGAAATAATTTACACAAAGTAAAGGATCAGTCTGCAATCGTATGTCGCGGCTGATACCATTCTGGGGCAACACAACTCCCCTATAGTATTTGTCAACCAATCAACTCAGCCTATCGCAGTCCACTGCTGGACATAGGCCTCTCCCAGGCTGCGCCACAATACTCTATCCTCCACCTTCCGCATCCAGTCTGTCCCAGCCACCTTTTTAACGCCGGGCCATCTAGCTGGGAAGCGTCCCACACTACTTTTGCCGATACGCGGTCTCCACTCCAGGATTTGTCTGCTCCACCGTCCATCGGTCCTTCAACAAACATGGGCAGCCCACTGCCACTTCAGCTTTCTCACTCTACAAGCTATGCCGGTAACTCTGGTTCTTTTCCGGATAATTTCATTCCTGATTTTATCTTTCAAAGAAACTCCGAGCATAGCCCGCTCCATAGTGCGCTGCGCGACCTTCAATTTGTGGACCAGCCCAACTGTCAGTGTCCACGTGTCGGCACCATATGTCATCACGGGCAGGACGCACCGGTTGAAGACCTTAGTCTTCAAGCATTGCGGAATAGTGTTTGTATTAGTTCGTACTTCCTTAATATGTATTTGCTTAATTTTTAGTAGTATGATAACGTTGGCAATTTAGGCTCAAATCGTTCGCTCTCGCAATCTATAAAGAAGGCCCTCAGTTAAGTGACCACCTACTGCTTGATAAATTACTTTTTACTCCATATAGTTTTATATTTATTAAGGGATAAAGCGGACGCATTTTATCATAATAATATCGTAACTATTAATTATTTGATTTATAATTCTCAAGTTAATTACTGCTTATCATGCTAACTATACCTGCAATTAATGAATGAATTATCACTATTACTTTCTAGACAAATTAGATGTGTCTCGTTGGTCTAGGTGTCGCAAGTGCTAGCACCGTGAGCATGTGGTCTTGGGTTCGATTCCCAGTACGGCCAGAATTTTTCAGTAGCAGCCAGGGGACTAGATTTGTGCCCAGTTGATGGCAATAGGCTCGCCCCCTATTACATGGGACTTAAACATAGCTGGCGAAATGTGAGTGCACTATTATCTAGGTAATCCTTTTAAGAATTGCCAAACTTAAGTGGCAGTGGGCAGGACATATTTCTCGCAGAACAGATGGCCGATGGGGCCGAAAGGTTCTGAAGTGGCGACAGTGTACCGGAAGACGTAGCGTTGGAAGGCCTCCCACAAGATGGACCGATGATCTTATGAAGGCCGCAGGCATCCGCTGGATACGAGAAGCGCAGAACCAGTTGAAGTGGAGGAGCTTGGAGGAGGTCTATGTCCAGCAGTGGACATTTTTCGGCTGAAATGATGATGATGACTCCTCTGCAGCCGCCTAACCCTTCGGCAGTTGTGGCTTTTTCAACAATTGTAGTCAACATTTTCAGAATGTATTTACACCAATCACTTTTTAAAGAACAACAGAAGACGAAGATAAGAAAAATTAGGGTAAATATCCAATACCTTTAAACGAGCAATTCTTGTATATTTTATCACACACATGTACCCTTTGCCATTACAGATAATAAAATCTAATGCGACAAAGTAACTTAAAATACACTTAACTATACCTTATTATTATATATTTATATGTAATCTGAATCTTAGAAACGGCACCAACGATTGTGATGAAATTTAGTATGCAGAGGGTTTCGGGGGCGATAAATCGATCTAACTAGGTTTAATTTTTAGACAACGTCAACCAAAAAAAAACCGAGTATAATCTGAATCTCGGAAACGGCTCCAACGATTTTCATGAAATTTAGTATGCAGGGGGTTTTGGGGGCGATAAATAGCTAGGTAGGTAGCTAGATAAATCTAGCTAGGTTTAATTTTTAGAAAACGTCAAACAAAAAAAGAACCGAGTAAGTGAGCTCGGTCATCCAGATATTAATGTTAATAGATGGTAAAAACAATTTTGTACTTTTACAGCCTCGTTAAACTAAAACAGTTTCTAATTAAATCTGTTATACATACTCCATTACCTTTGGAATTCTTTAATAAGATGCATCTTAGCTGTTAAATCTCTCAGAAGATAAAAATCAAAGTTTATATTCGAAACATTGACTATTTCATCCAATAAAGAAACACAATTTGTTGATAAATTATAAAAAAAAAAACAATACTACATAAAAAAATATTCATGAGAATTCAATTCTAACCTCCGATAAACGCATAGTTATTCAATAATTAATAATTCATTACTATTAACATGTCTGTAAAACAGATTAACATACATTCGGAAGCTTTTCCCACAAGATGTCACAGTGTATGTGTGACTTGAAGGCACTTGAAGGTCATTACACCTCAAAATTAATTCTCACGGCGAGGCATTAAGCTTTGATCCGTTTGAGATGAGACATATTGTTAACCAAGATAACTTTACTTGTCCCCAACTCAACTTCCAACCTTCTCACAACGTTCTACAGTTCAAATTTCGAAATCCACAGTACGATATAAAATTGTACTGTCAAATATCTTAAAGGAATCAGCTGTCATTTCACACACGGCTTTGGATGTCCGAGTGAATGTCACCGACTCGTCTTATTATCTCGAGATCTATAGAGAGATGATAATACTTATAAATAAACAATGTTACTACCTACCTGATTCGGTGCAGGACGCTCGAATTACCTGCTCTTGTTATGTGGGCAAATATTTAAGGTTTTTTTTTTTGGTTGGGAAATCATCAAATAACTTCTCCCACTCTGGGTGGAGCAGGAGAGCATTTCAAACTTTTGCTGACTAAAACCCACCCGTGTTCCCTCAGTAGCCTGTATGCCAGGGGCGGCGGTATCTCTTTCGAACAAACCCGCACCCCAAATATTTAAGGTTATAGCGTAGGTAGTAATTTTGAGTAAGATATTGGTGGTTGTGTTTGGTTGATGCTAACAGATTTAGCCCATTGATACATTAGGATTCATCATTTCAGCCGAAAGACGTCCACTGCTGGACATAGGCCTGCCCCAGGCTCCTCCACTTCGACCGGTCTTGTGCTTCCCACATCCAGCGGATACCCGCGGCCTTCACAAGGTCATCGGTCCAACTTGTGGGAGGCCTTCCCACTCTACGTCTTCCGGTACGCGGTCGCCACTCTAGAACCTTTCGGCCCCATCGGCCATCTGTTCTGCGAGCAATGTGCCCTGCCCACTGCCACTTAATTTTGGAAATTCTTCGGGCTATGTCGGTTGCCTTGTTTCTCCTGCGGATCTCTTCATTTCTGATTCGATCGCGTAGGGAAACTCCGAGCATAGCCCTCACCATTGCACTTTGGGTGACTTTAAGCCTTCTGATAAGCACATTGTGAGCGACCACGTCTCTGTACCATAGGTCATCACTGGCAACACACACTGGTCAAAGACTTTCGTCTTGAGATACTGTGGAATTTGGGACGAGAAGATATTGCGAAGCCTCCCGAACGCTGCCCAGCCATTACTATTATATAAGTTTAATAACTGGGACCAGTTTATTAATTAGTCAAGATGAGAAGACATTTATTGTTCTATATACTCATATGTAAACAAATAGATACAATTAAAGTGGGTTTGTAATGTCAAAATAGCGGCATTTACTAAATGCACACTTGATTATAAAAGTATAGACGGTACATACTTTTTTTTTATTTCTCTTGAATTTTGACTACTTTTACTTGCAGACAGCTGATATTATAAGGAGAAACATAGGCTTTTTGTCACGGTAGCACATTCTCGAGGGATTTCCACATCCACGCATGTGACACGGCACAGCTAGACAAACATCAAGCTAAACAGTGATAGAGAGATAAAGATAATTTTATTTTGCAAATATGGGTATAGGAGATAACAAAAAGGATTACAGGATCAGCCATATTTTACCATGTAGGCATGCAAAAGGTACACAAAAAAAATATTATTAAAAAAAAAACATACTAAATTACAAAATCTTTTTCGTTAAGGAACTCACTTAAATTATAATAACATTTCCCCACTAAAAACCTTCGAAGTGTTTTTTTAAACAAAGAAAGCGGCAGTTCTTTCCAACTCTTGGGTATTTTGTTGAATATTACTGGAGCCATGCAGTACACACTTTTGCCCATAAGCGCTGTCTTGGCTGACTGTAGACATAGCACGCTGTTGTCACGTCTGTTGCGGGGAACTACGTCGGCTAGACGACGAAATCGACTTGGGTTTGTCTTCACAAACAGAGCTACTTCTAGTATGTACAGACAAGATAATGTTAATATTTTGTCCATTTTAAAGTACGGTACACAGCTATCCGTTGTTTTAAGTTTAAACATCGCTCGAATGCATCTTTTTTGTGCCTTGAAGGCGGTTTCTTTTTCAGTGGAATTTCCCCAAAAAATTACTCCATACATCCAGACATCTCTGTTCGTTGTTGTACAAATTAACTTACTCGTACATACTCAGCAGTTGAACTAAGTAACCCTAGATCACTCAAACTTAAAGCATTTATTCCAATTAAACCTTTTACAGCCACTTTTGAATTGTCAAAAAAAAATCGAAGTTGAAGCTAGGTGCCCATTCCAAAACGTAGATCTCTATGGAGAAGAACGGGCAAGAAACTCCACGGACACTCTTTTAAATCATGGTTATTACAACGCCAAGCTTTTGATAACTTTTACATACAGAGAATGTTTTTTTATGGAAATATCACTTGAGCAATAAACCTTTGTAAACCCATATAGATCCGGATCAACAAAAAATATAACATCAAATGAGAACTACAAGACGCTTCACATTTCAGTCGCAAGCTGTCAAGGCTGATCCAATAATAATTTACTTATATGGACGCAAAACTGACTTCTTTACCCACCCACGAAGGTTTTAATGCCTTCAAGATTACGGCGTCGCTTCGAAACAGTAATTTTGTACCTTATTTAAGACATGTTATAGTCAAATTAATGAAATCTGCAAGATGCAGATGAGTTTTTTCGCGTGGGTGTTTATTGTATTATGCTAATTGAATGTGGGTACATTGGTAGACTACGAAGGGAACTTAACAATCAATATTTCACTTGTTAAAGGAGTTTATGTGTAATTATTGCAGTTGGGGTTTCGTGATGCAGCTTTGTGAGCCGTTGAAGTGCCCGTAACTTTCAGGATTCAATAAAAAGCGAGAGATAATAGTTGCTTCACTAGCGAGACACAAGCCTTGTTGAGAGATAATTTATTTAAAGTTAACTACCTACCCCGGCAAGAAGTTTATACTGGCATTTTGTTATTTAAGTTATCAGCACACTCAAAAGCGTGAAACATCAAAATACCGTCATACTCTCGTACATAATGTGACACCACAGCAGCTTGATCACCACTTTTTATCAAAATTATTAACACTAAAAGTTGATCATTATTAAAATTAAATAATAACCCCTATCATGGTGCCCGTTAAAAGAAGAAACAATGAAAGTTAACAATTTTGATGAGAGGCGCAGTTTTTGGCGAACGCGATACTTTTCGCGCTTAATTGGCCTCCCAAATGAGCGGAGTGCCTTAATTTAAGCGAATTTAAGCGAAGCGGCTACATCAAAAGCAGCTATATTTATTGTGCCAGCAAACAAGATTAGACTTGACGTGGCTTCGAAGATAATTTTAATGGTGCGTTTGACGTCACGTCAAGTGTAAGATTCTGTTGTACGTCGGCATTTTAACAAGCTTTCACTTTATGGTTAACATTTTTGTCGATTTTTTCTTAAAGGTCATATTTAAGTAATGAGCTGAATGAAATTGGTATAAATTATTGATTTTACGTAAAAAATTAAGCTAATTACGAACTTTAAATCCGGTTTTTCTTCTCATGTTACAAACGAGGACAAACAAACCATGCTACTGAAACGAAACATCATCTCATCTGCATAGCTTTTTCCTAACTTTACAATTTTTACATGGTGCGACTTCATATCTGACCTCCACAACCCAGTTACTGGGAAATACGATACCCCTTGATAAGACTGGTTGTCAGACATTCGAGCTTCTGACGACCCGTAACGGCTGTCAAAGATCCACGAATGTCAGCAGGGACTAACGACTTAACGTGCTTACCGAGACATGAAGTGGTCTTGATATGTAAAGATGGTCACCCATCCACGAACCAACCGCGGCAAGCGTAGCTTAACCTGATCGATCAACCCGTGCTGTTCATATGACTTAGCCACAAGCCCCTTATGCTACTGAAATGAAACAAACAATTATTATTAATTGAAACAACATTTTCCTCCTCTCTTTCTCGAAACATGAAACACTGACATTGAAGCGAGAAAAAAAACATAAAAGAGTACTAACATTAATAAGAAGTAACATAATAATAAAAAGAAATATCGCAAGCATAAAAAGATGCCGCGAATGCGCGGGGGCCGGTGTCCATCACCGATCTAGTAATGTTTGATGCCCGTTGTGGGTATTGTTACAAGAGCTTTACACTAGAGGACAAAATTATGTGGACATATTTTAGAATAAATCTATATAAAAAAAAAAAGTCCTGGCTGACTGATTCATCAATTCGCAGCCCAGACCCTTGGACCTAGAAAGCTGAAATTTTGCAAAGAGGTTCCCTTTATAATGTAAAAAACAAGGAATAAGTAAGGATTTCTCGATACTCAACCTTTATTGGAGTTAAATAGAGGATGAACGTTCCACGCAGGCGAAACCGTTGGCAAAAGCTAATTTATTCATAAGACTGGAACTGGTTTCTCCATATACGCCAATGAAAATGTTAAAAAAGGTATGGAAATATTTTAATAAGACTAGTAGCCTCGTTTTCTCAGATAAAGAATCTATTCTATCTATCAGATAGATGTCTAAAGTAGTTAACAATGGAAAACTATTTCAAAAAAATACTGTAGTTTCTTACGTTGTCTGAAACTCTGAAAAATATTTCAATATTAAATCCCAACTGGTCAGTTAATTGTGCCTTACAGTGCACAACAGTTTCTTCACTGCTTGCCTCACTAATATCTCATTCACGCATGCGTCACTCTCTTTACAATCTTAAATATCAGTTTTAGATCACGTTTGATCTTCTTGACCCTTGATTTCGGCTACCGTAAGCACGATTTTTTCTCAACCAACCCATTTGAAAATACACTTAAAGATCGTGAAGATATAGTTGATTTTGGATTAAATGACGGGTAACTAGCGGGACGTTTGAACCATCTCATGTTAATAATCATAGATTAGTATGTTAAATAGTTAAAGTCTTGGCATTTTAGTATTGAATAAGAAAAAATAAATAAATAATGTTCTTTTTGTTGATTGAAGAGATCGCTTTGAATGTTTCAGGGTTCGTTATTGTTGTTCGTGAGAGCGTGATGGAGCGAAAAATGTATGTGGAGTCTGTTCTTTTATTAAGGTTAATGGGTGTGATTTATCTAGACTTGTTAGACGATGTGTAACTATTATGCAGAAGGCACAGCGTAGTTAGGCCACCCACAAGGTAGACAGATAACTTGATGATACTTCACACATCGGTCAAAAATATATATATTTTGCATAAGGTTTAATTGACACAGGCTACTGAGGGAACACGGGTGGGTTTGAGTTAGTAAAAGTCTGACACACCCTCCTGCTCCACCCAGAGCGGGAGAAGTTATTTGATGATTTCCCACCCTCAAACAAAATCCTAGGCAAACTCACAGCCCAAATTCGAATACACACTTATCGGTATTCGCTATTCGATATGGGATACCATTGTGTTGAAATAAAACAATTGTCATCTTCCAAGAATACCGTTATTGCATACAGCACAATAATTATTTCCTCAAGTAATTATTAAAAAAAACTGAATACAAAAATGACAAAAGCCCCAGTTTCATTAAAAACCCATTCACACGAACCGATGCGTCTGCGCATTCAGATCGATGTTTTGCAATAAAAATCATCGCGGTCCAAAGCCATTAAGTTAATGAATGGCGTATATGGAGCAACATCCTGTAGACGTAGGAAGTCAGACCAGTTTCTGACTAATAACGGAGATGAGACTTAATGTGGCCACATTAAAATGTACGAAACGATGGTCTGAATTCGATGGAATGATTGTAATGTGTGGCCCGCACTTAAAGTAAGGTCGAACGTTGGAATTTATGTGATCATGTTTTGATCTTCTTTCGTAATGGGATTAGAAAATTGGCATACTTATTTTATTTGATATTATGACGTAGATATGTGTTTACTTCCATTTATAGAAAACCAGAAAGATACAGGTTACAACTTTTTTAAACTCATTAATGTCATACTAAAATGTAATAAAACAGATTTGTGAAAATATTAAATGTAAAATTATAAAAAAAAAATATAAACTTAGATCGCACAATAGTGATGTGCTCGTTGATGTCTATTGTACTGCAGCTTACGTATCTAGCTCGTTTGTATGAAAATCAAAAGTAAACTGAAATGTAATTTCGCCAGGTCTTTATTTGAACTTGCCGATGCAAAATTAAATTAAGTGAAAGTTGTTTCATTAACTTGTACCTATGTGATGCTTTGTACAGATATGTGTTAAAGATAAGTTTTATTTTTAATCTCTCCGGAGATAGTGGTCTTCTTCCGTTTACGCGTCATCAATACTTCCTTTAGTAAAAAATAGCTTAGTTTTTAGGGTTCCGTAGCCAAATGGCAAAAAAGGGAACCCTTATGGATTCATCATGTCTGTTTGTCCGTCCGTATGTCACAGGCACTTTTTTCCAAAACTATAAGAACTATGCTGTTGAAACTTGGTAAGTAGATGTACTCTGTGAACCGCATTAAGATTTTCACACCTTTTTTTTTTAATTTTTTTTTATTGGATAGAATGATAAAACTAAAAAAAATATGATGTACATTACCATGTAAAATTCCACCGAAACTTGGTTTGAACGAGATCTAGTAAGTAGTTTCTTTTTAATACGTCATAAATCGTATCATGTTACTTGCTGATACGGAAGCCTTCATGGGCGAGTCCGACTCGCACTTGGCCGCTTTTTATTTCTACTTTATATTAATGACCTTCGTTACCTGATGGCTAACTTCTCGGATATAATTTTATTTATAATTATGGCTGCATAATTTGTTACTTTTTGTAGTCAGGATATCAGCAAAATCCGCAATAAAAATAAGTTTTTTTCACTCTTAAACTTCTGTTAACTTCTGCCGTTTAAATTATTTACATTTCTGCCAGGGGTGCGGGTTTCTGCCAGGGGTGCGGGTTTGTTCGAAAGACACACCACAGCCCCTGGCATACGGGCTACTGAAGGAACACAGGTGGGTTTTAGTCAATAAAAGTCTGACACGCCCTCCTGCTCCACCCAGAGCGGGAGAAGTTATTTGATGATTTCCCACCCAAAAAAAAAAAATATATATTTACTTTTAACATTTTTAAATATTTGTAAGCCATCCATGGCAAAACCTGAAATATCATAAATCCATCAATAAGGCCTTAATGTAGCGTATGTTATAAAGTTAATAAATATATAATATTCAAACTTCTTTCAGACCAACCCAACTACAGTTATGAAAATTAGAAACTTAATAGGTAAAAACTGATAAAAAACTACTGATTTAATCGTCAATAAATTCAATAATAATATAATAATTTTAGTCAGGTTACTTGAAATAATTCACTTGAGTTCTCCAAACACCTTAAATCAGTAACATGACTTGAAAATATAAACCACAGAACTATAAAAATCATACAGATATTAAATCATACACAGCCGATATCGTGGATTTCGTTGGGTGCTTTATCATATATAAATCAGTAATAGGAACAAATTATTCATGCGCATAATAAACAGGGGTCGTGCAGGGACCTTACTTTGGTTATCTGATTTTATATACGTCATATCGTTTGTCTGTAGTATCGAGTTTGTTTTAGTCTAGAGCAGGTAGGGTTCTAGTTTCACATAACATCACGCCTGTATTCCCCGAAGAGGCAGGTAGAGGTCTACTTTAGAGACCCACATTACACCAGTTATGTTTAAGTCCCATGTAATACGGGCGAGCCTCTTGCCATCTACCGAAGTGTCATGCTCAGCTGTAGCGGTTTTGATAACAAGACCATCGCGGCAATGCAGGCGTGATGTTGTTTTAGTTTCGTCTAAACCCCTACTAAAATTATAAATGTGCCGTGTATTGCCGGACGTAAAGAATAGCACCATCCCATTTCTTCCCGTGGGTGTCGTAAAAGGCGACTAAGGGACTTACTAGAGAATGGGCAGCAGCGTTCTCTATGCATTTTACCACCATACTGCGATCGCCAACCCGCCTGTCAAGCGTAGCGATTATGACAAAACCCCCATTTTTCTAGGGAGGCCTATATACGGCAGTGTACGTCTTTCGGCTGAAATGATGTGATAAAGAATCCTCTACCAATATTATAAATGCGAAAGTAACTCTGTCACTCTGTATTTCTGTTGCGCTTTCATGCCTTAACCGCTGAACCGAACGTGATTAAATTTGGCAAAGATGTAGCCTGGGTTATGTAGAAGGATATAGCCTGCTTTTTTACGCGGTAACCAACAACCACGCGGGCGGAGCCACATGCAAAAGCCAGTTTTAAAAAAAAATACTTACTTAAACCGTAAGATTGATCACAGACTAACACGTTATCCTTCCAAAAGACTGAAAACCTTCTTACATAAATATAAGTTTTCTCCGCAAAAAATAATAATGTACTGTATTTATGTAAAACTAGCTTTTACTAGCGGCTTCGCCCGCGTGGAACTTTCATCCCCTATTTAACTCCCTTAGGGGTTGAATTTCAAAAAATTCTTCCTTATTCCTTGTCTACATTACAAAGGGAACCTCTGTGCAAAATTTAAGCTTTCTAGGTCAAAGGGTTTAGGCTGGGCGTTGATGAGTCAGTCAATCAGTCAGTCAGTCAGGACTTGTCTTTTTATTTATATAGATTTTAGAATTGCTTGTCTTTGCTTATTAACAGCGGCCTTCTCTAGGCCGCTAATTTGAATATCATCATCTGCCTAGCCTTTTCCCAACTATGTTGGGGTCGGCTTCCAGTCTAACCGGATGCAGCTGAATACCAGTATTTTACATGAAGCGACTGCCTATCTGACCTCCACAACTCAGTTACTGGGTAATACGATACCCCTTGGTAAGACTGATTGTCAGACTTTCGGGCTTCTGACGACCCGTAACGACTCTCAAAGATCCACAAATGAAAGCCGGGACCAACGGCTTAACGTGCTTTCCGAGGCACGGAGGGGTCTTGGTATGTAAAGATGGTCACCCATCCATGGACCAACCGCGGCAAGCGTAGCTTAACCTGGTCGATCGACCCGTGCAGCTATTGTTATTTAGCCACAAGCCCCTCAAAATTTTAGAATTGCTTGTCTTTGCTTATTAACTTCAACAGCGGCCTTCTCTAGGCCGCTAATTTGAATAGTTATTCCATAAATCCCGTCGTTTTATTTTATTCAGTATTATTTATAACACTAATATAACATAACAACTATAACTAACATATTTAAAACACTAATTCGCTATTAAAATATCACATTCTGAGCTAGATTCTTCGAGCTGGTAGAATGAAATGTGAACTGTTATTGCCTAGTTGTTAGTACTTACTATACTTGTATTCGCATATTTATTTTTATTCCTGCATTATTTATGGAAATAATAACAATGAACATATAACTACGTTGTGTTTTTTTTACTGCGTTATGCGATGACGGGCGTGTTTTTAGTGTTCCGCGTTGTACAATGAAAATGAGACGTAATTTTAGACTAAAATAACTCATCATCTGCCTAGCTTTTTCCCAACTTTGTTGAGGTTGGCTTCCAGTTTGATCAGGTGTAGCTGAATACCAGTATTTTACATGGAGCGACTGCCTATCTGACCTCTACAACCCAGTTACTAGGTAATACGATACCCCTTGGTGAGACTGGTTGTCAGACTTTCGGGCTTTCTGACCCGTAACGACTGTCAAAGATCCACAAATGACAGCCGGGACCTACGGCATAACGTACTTTCCGAGACACTGAGAGGTCTTGGTATGTTAAGATGGTCACCCATCTACTGACCAACCGCGACAAGCGTGGCTTAACCTGATCAATCGACCCGTACGGCTACTATTACTTAGCTATAAGCTCCTGTTCTTAGACTAAAATTACTACTAAAGAACAGTAAAAATCAGCCTGTCATTAAAATTAAAAGCTACTAAAGTTACATATTACCAACTAGATTTTGCCTGCAGGTTCGCCCGCAAGTATGTTAAAAAAAATCTTGCGGATCTTGCTACCGGAACAAAAAGTATCCTATGTCATTACTTATGTCTATTTGCAAAATTTCATCAAAATCCGTTAAGCCCTTTTTGCGTGATTGAGCAACAAAAATCTAAGTATTCAAACTTTCACATTTATTATATTAGTAGAATATTTTTAAAGAAATCATAGTAATACACACAAGAAACAACAAAAATTATTTTATGAGTCCACTGCCAGTGCTTCTGAATCCGCCACACTTAGCAAAATCTCGTGCATTGCACGACACCTGTCTCGTCGAGCAATGCTACCGTGCAATAACCGAGACCATTTTATGCCATATGACCATAATATGATACTATACTTCAAAATTCCGACGCAGTAAGGATAGAAAAATAAGACTAAAATTTTAAACATGAGTTTTTAAATGATATTGTAAAATTAAAGTAAGTTTTATAAGATTCTGTGCGAGTTCTAAGGTATTTATTATAAGCATGGAGTAAGGGAAAAATCCATTCTTAATTATTTTCATTTCTATTTTTACACAAAATGTTATTGAAATGGATTTGGTGATTCAAGTTATAAGCAATTAAGCTATATGTCATTACCAAAAAAAATTAACGTGCTTCAACTATAATATTATAACATCTAAAACACGTATTAAACAATAAAATAAAATTCGTGCGGTTACTTTTTTGCACACTATACTTAAGGTAGGTTTACGCTAGTAATAAAATTCTGATGATTCCCGGAGTCGCGCGCGCAGCCGTGATCTACGACTCGACGCCACTTCCTTATAACACGGAAAAAAGAAAAAATGGCGACTACAATGACTAACAAGGTTTCCATGAAAATACGGCGCATGCGCATACTGAAATATTTATGGACTTACGTCAGTTATTTAATGAGTATGTACCAGATTTTATTTTACTGGATTCACTTCCTATTATTTGATTTAATTATTTACTGCAAGGCTTTTGAGGTAGTGAAAGTAGAAAACAAAACTGAAACACAAAACTCGCATTCGATACAAATGAAAATGGCTGTCAAAGACATTCGTTAATTTAGGGCCACTTAACTCCTCTCAATATGACGAACAGTATCTCTAAACGTTTACAAGAAATCGCTTCACATTCAAAGAAATATTACCCAACCGTCCTTAAATATTGTCATTAACATCTTCCATATAAAAGCGATCCATTACGCAATTCGAACTGCAATCACTTTCAAAAGTAATAAAAAAATACCAAAAGTGATGTCAATAAAGGACCCTTCTCTTTATAGCATGTCGAGTGTCTTTACCAGTTATGAAATAGCGAACTAAATAATGTACTGAATTGCTTCTCGGGTCTTAAGGGTTGCCTACAGCTCCTAGCGTGATGTGACAGCCTATAGCCTTTTTTTGAATGGGAAATCATCAGTTCTTCTAACTTAACAGACAGCTGTGCTGCTGGGGAGTTTGTTGCGCCAATTCTTCATCCCAGCACTTTTGAATTGTCAAAAAGTCGATCAAATGGAAAGTTGCAGGCCCATTCCAAAACGTAGATCTCAATGGAGAAAAACGGGCAAGAAACTCCACGGACACTCTTTTAAATTAAGTTGGATATTACAAAATCTTGGGAACATTATTCTTGTTACTTCTGTATTTGAGAACAATGTAAAAAAATTAGGAGACGACCAGTCTCAACCGACAGCTTCGTTTGATAATATGACAAACTCGCTCATTCTGCTTGTTGGTTGTCCTTGCAACATCAATAAAGAATAATTTCGTATGTTGCTCGTAAATGTTCCTAAAGTAATAACCCCAAACTTGTGATCCTTGCATCTTAGTGTCCCACATATATGTACATGAATCACGCTTTTATGATTCTCTTGTTTTACTACCCTTTTGATTATTATTATGGTCAGTTGGCAAATAAAAGTGAATTCAAAATGTTGTGAAATTACTGACAACATCACGGATTTTCCTTTCTTCTTTGTTAATCACTTTCAACTTACGAGTTGTAGGTCGTGGGTTAAAACACAGGCAGGCGTTTTAGTTTGTGTATATAATTTTATCACCATTGTTGGCGAAAACATCGTGAGGAAACCGGCATGTCCTAGAACCAAAAATTCGAAGACATGTGACATCTTCCAACCCACACTGGGCCCGCGTGGTCATTTAAGCCCCACTCCCTCTCACAGAGAGGTCTGTGTCCCAGCATTGGGAACATTATAGACTTATAGATTATGAATCATTTTCAAAGCCATTTCCCAGCTAAGTTAAGCGAAGTTTAAATTGACAACAAAACTTGCAGAAGTTCATCTTCATCATCATCATCATTTCACCCGAAAGACGTCCACTGCTGGACATAGGCCTCCCCCAAGCACCGCCACTTTGACTGGTTCTGTGCTTCTTGCATCCACCAGAGACGTGGTCGCTCATGATAGGCCTCATAAGAAGGGGGCTATGCTTGGAGTTTCCCTACTCAATCAAATCAGAAATGCATAAATTTACTGCAAGAAATTTGAAACAAAACGTGCAAAAATTAGCTTACTGCTATTGTTTACACGATAAGAATTGCTTGTGCAAGTCAACGTCTGCAAGTTTAGTAACAAACAAACTGTTTAGTTAAGATTCAGGTATCCTAGATTGACATGATGAGGCTTGACATTAGTAATTAGGTACCTACATAGAATGACTACCATCTGACCTCTGCTACCTAACAACGTTATTATCTCCAATGATGAGCTGTGATCTACATATTTTGATTAAGGCTAATTATGGTATCGTTAGCTGCATAGCTCTCAACAAGTACTCTCAAAGATGACGATAATTACCAATACCTAGAGGGACTACTATTAAACTAACCTTTTATCTGTTAATTCCACACTGGCCACAACACCGTTAGGCATGGGCTTGCGGACGGCGAGTAATGGGTAGCTCGCTGTCCGGTAAGGACCAAGCCCAAGTCGACGGCGCGTTGTGTTCCACGCGCGCCTCAAAGAGATGTCAGCACAAAAATGATGGGGCCCGCAAGGGCCGATGCCTGTCAGGGTTGCGGGTTCGTTTGAAAGACATACCACAGCCCCTGGCATACGGGCTAATGAAGGAACACGGGTGGATTTTAGTCAGTAAAAGTCTGACACGCCCTCCTGCTCCACCCAGAGCGGGAGAAGTTATTTGATGATTTCCCACCCAAAAAAAAAAAAAAAACACTGGCCACAATGCAGTATATCAGAGCCTACTTAGAAGAAGGTATCTTCTTATAAATATCCATTCAAATAAATTTACTAACTGAACTGACAGCTGTGCTGCTAGGGAGTTTGTTGCGCCATTTCTTCTTGACAACTAAAGCCTTGAGAAGTTGTAAAGTGCAGATGTTTTGAGGGACTGTCACATGTCATTTTGATGTTCGGCTGATTGTCTGACTAGTTTGAATAAATGACGTTTGATTTTGACCACTTAAGCTGAATCTAGTTCACATTTTTCCCATACAAACTTCGGGAGTGTTTTACTCCACGTTCGACAATGTACATAAAATTAAACATGGTATGGTTTTGTCTCATTATTAATATTGTCTGTAAGGAAACAGAATACTAAAATAAAACGTAATTAAAAGTTAGGAGCCAACACAGATTCGTTTTTCTTGCTAATTTAACCTAACTTTGGGCGTGTTTTAGTAATAAAAGAAGTGTAAAATCTTCAAAACCAAGTCGTACCGACAAAGTTCAACAAACTTGATTGGTCATTGATTTATGCAATGCTTTTTTCATAAAACCCGATCTTTCGAAGGACTTTTCAAATTTTTTTACGCGCCGGTTTTACTACAAATGATCCTGCATCTCACTTAATAACGTTTTGCGTGTAGACTAGCGTCTAACAGCTCATAACAGATACTACCTCTGTTGGACACGATGCCGAGTGAGACAGCGTGCTTTTTAGCCAGGCCCACCAGTGAGTTCGAGTCCGCGAATAGATTCCCCTAAAAATCAAAGTAGGCCTTCTATGACACTTGTCTACATACAATTTTATACAGCCCATGATCAAACCGAAATTACCCACACAATTCACGTGTAACTACGTCGTACGCGCATAATAGCGATTCGGATCAACTCGGAGCGGCATCCAACGTCTTAATTATTGTTATTACATCTTAACCACAGTTCGCAAGCCGTAATGGCCCCTAGTATCATCAATCCGAGGCAATATTTTGTTTAAACGAGCTTCTACGTAGGTATATTTTTCACCGGCCTTGCTACCATTTTTGTTACCTAATATTATCAACATCATCAAGGGAAATTGCGCAAGATTGTATGTTTAAAGAAACTAGAGTAATGGCTGGTATGCATGAATTGATGCTGTAAACACGTTATAATTGTTTTATAGAAGCTTTATAGTGATTTTAAGATTGATTTCTAATTCTCCTGTTATGGTGTGGTGCTTCTTCTACGCCGTATGGATGATTCCATTTGTGGCTTTGAAAACATCTTCGACCAGAATTCAGCCACTTAGCCACTTGATAAGTTCAAAAGAATGAAGCCAGTGAATCTGTTTCTTGTTTTTTTTTTTTTAACTATCACTGTGTTACGCCCGGCACTACACTGTCCCGTGTGGTGCCGGGCGTAAAAGAATAGCACCATCCCATTTCTTCCAGTGGATGTCGTAGAAGGCGACTAAGGGACTTACTAGAGAATGGGCAGCAGCGTTCTCTATGCATTTTACCAACATACTGTGATCGCCAACCCGCCTGCCAAGTGCGCAAAAACCCCCGCAAACATTAACCTTGGGGAGGCCTATGTCCAGCAGTGGACTTCTTTCGGCTGAAATGATGATGATGATGATGATCACTGTATTTGATTACATAAACAGACAAGATGGTGTTGTCCTAGTGCAGGCAAAGGTCTCTCTCTCCTTTTTCCAACACGGTCCTGTGCCAGGATGGACCCATCCAGCATAGAGGCATAGCATACTGTCACATAAATTTCAATAAAATTGTAGGTCCAAAAATAACCGCCCTTAAACTAAGGTATTTTGCTGAACTCTCTCGCGCTTTTGACTGAATCTGAATCTACTAATAATACAAAATTTGTAGTAGACGCTGTAAGAACATTGTAATTCTGAAATCCTATATATTACAACCTTACTCTTTATCACTCTTCCACAAGCTTCATACCAAAGCATATCAAAAACACATTAAGTCTCACTTCTTTATTACTATTGCATATTTCAGTGTAAAGTTACATTACACACTAGGTACGTACTTACACTTTGAAGTAGCTAGGACTAAACTTAATGTTACTCCTTACGATTAGTAACTCTTAGGAAGCTATTCGAATTGAGCAGAAAAAGGGAAAAATTATTTAAGAGTATCGTTCTATTCACATCACTTCAGCCGAAAGACGTCCACTGCTAGAAATAAGCCTCCCCCAAAAGGGAGGTTTTGCCATAATCGCCACAATTGGCAGCCTGATTGGCGATCGCAGTATGGTGGTAAAAGACATAGAGAACGCTGCTGCCCATTCTCTAGTAAGTCCCTTAATCGCCTTTTACGACACCCACGGGAAGAAATGGGATGGTGCTATTCTTTAACGTCCGGCACTACTCGGAACTTCTATTAATCAGTTACTACGCAGAAGTAGTATTACAGAATAGTAATATTATTGCCTAAATGCGTAATTAACGCGAGCATTAGTTTCTATTGTCGTGTTGAATGGGAGTAGTTGCTTAATTTGGACCTTAACCTACATAAAGATGTGAGATAGGTAGTGCTCTGTCACATCAATCTTCTGTGAGGATTAATAACACAGGCTTCGAATGCTTTGTGTATCAGAATCATCGGCTTTTGTATCTGATATGTTGTTTTGGGATATACGGGGAGGAAGATCGGCGAGTATTGTTTGTAGTGATTCTGTCTTAGGAACTGATTTAAAATGATCATAGAATTAAAGGTGAAAACGCCAAATGGCAAAACATAGAGAAACTGTAATTGACTAATGTACCATCTTGAACACTGTTGTAACTTATGTTTACAAATAAAGACTATTGATTGATTGATTGAAAAATAAGGTTGTAAGAAACCCGCACAAAACATTACGGCCTATAGTAAAAGGGAGTGCCCTTTCATCATCATCATCATTTCAGCCGAAAGACGTCCACTGCTGGACATAGACCTCCCCCAGGCTTCGCCATCACTCCCTTTCAGTAGGCAGTAATATTCCAGTGGTAATAGCCGTGACTCACGAGTTTTAGGTCGTAGGATCGAACTCACACAGGCGCTTTACTTTGTGTAAATTATTTCATTATCACCACTCTCAAAACGGTGAAGGAAAACGTTGTGAGGAAACCGGCATGTCCTATAACCTAAAATTGAAGACATGTGACATCTACCAACCCACACTGGGCCCGCGTGGTGGATTATGACCCACTCCCTCTCACGGAAAGGAGGCTTGTGTACTCGCAGTGGGAACATCGTAGGCCGATTTTGCATATTTTTTAAGATTTATTAAAGAATTTACAGAATTCATACGATAAAACATAATTATTATCTTCTTTAACTGTTCTTAGCTCTTGTTGGTGCAGCCCTGTACAATGTCTCTTTCAATCTTGAATTACAGGTTTTCAATGTTCCCCGAAGTCCAAGAAAAACGAATTTATTATCCTATCCTGCTATTTAGGTAACATCGGCACGTGCCAAGTCAACCGAACTAAACAACACTGTGTCAGAAGAAGGCGCGGCAACCATTTCTTCAATAGCTAACCACGTAATGATACTCTCAAATTGTTTGTACCTTTGTTTCGGTGATGATACATAAACTCATTGATGACCAGAACAGCTGGTTTAAAAATACTCGTCTAGTTAGGCAACCGTATCATCATTTGTTGGGCAATAGTGGTCGTTGAATCATTGTATGTGATTTGATCGTAGTGTTACGACTTCTGATACATTGTGGCAATTAATTTAAAGATGCAATGAGATCTGTTGTTGACTAATACAATGAATTTATGCTTTAGAAAATTATTTAGCATAACCGTCCTAAAATCTGCCAGGGGTGCGGGTCGTTCGAAAGAGATAACGGTGTCTCTTTCGAACGACCCGCACCCCTGGTAGATTTGTCTGTGTGCCTGAGGCCACGGGGCCTCAGGCACACAGACAACTGAGGTAACACGGGTGGGTTTTAGTCAGTAAAAGTGAGAGAAATTATTTGATGATTTCCCACCCAAAAAATTAAAACCGTCCTATAATTTTCCTATTGCTGAGACACAGGCCTCCGCATTGTGAAAAAAAGGAGTGGGCCGTAATCCACCACGCGAGCCCAGTGTAGATTGGCGAATGTCACATGTCTTCAAATGTTTTACACAAAGTAAAGTGCCTGCTTGTTCGAACCCACAACCAACAATTCATATGTCGTGGCCGTTACCACTGTGCCACCACTGCTCTCTAACATGATTTATTTGTGTTTAACTGAGCATAGCCTCTTGTTAAAGGTTTTGCACTAACTACTCCATAAACTTTTAGTTACGTCGGACTTAAAATGTTGCCTCCCACTGCAGGTACCTTATAATTACTCCCAGTTATCTTACCACACTTACACTCAAACCTAAAATTTGCATAAAATTTTAAAGTCCATTAACATTTACTAGCTTCTACGTTACAGGTCTAATTTTTCATTAACGGAAGGTTTAAATCATTATTAACTAGTTGGACACAACTATGTGTACCCAGTACTTACGTATAGCGCGGCAGCAATAAAGCTGGCACCCGGAGCAGCGCAGGCGCATCGTAAAGCCCGCTGCTAATCGATTCTATGCCTATAAAGAAATTATTTTCCGCTTATGCGAATAAAATACGTCTCTGTACTATTTAATTTCATCTGTGTAAAGTAGTTTTATGAATATTTAGTTATTTCTTGGGTTTCGCTACTCATTTGAGTTTGACCGACAATGTCTAGACTGGTGGTAGTTCCCTTTTAGAAAATCTTGATAACGTCTTGTTGTCGTGAATGTAGGAATGTTATGTTTATTATGTATGTCTTCGACTGATATAATATGGAAGATTGTAGATGTTGAAGGAAATCATAACGTTGAATGCATCACTAAATCAATAGATACGGTTACTGTCAATACTTTGTAATACATCGATAAAATAGAGGCATGAATGAACAGTGGAAAATGATCACTTGGCAACTCTAAAGTAAATAGCAATATTAACAAACAGGATGAGTGAAACTAACAAGTTACAACAAAGACTCGTTACAAATATCGCAATATACTTAATTTACGACGTCATAAACAAGATCGTTAACTTCAAAATTACGACGTTCCAGTTTAAAAGTATAATATCACGTAATCTTTTTCAAGCATCGATAATTTATATTATTTGTGTAAAGTGAGGAACAACACTTTATTTCAGCTATAAAGCCAGAGATCGTGAATCATGCTGTAATGTAGCGACAATGCAGGGCTCGCGAACATTTGGCAACGGTTCAAAGATCACGCGATTAAAACTCAATAGACTTCTATATCGACCGGTAGGGTTGTCACGATGCGACTAATTTGAAGCGGGTTTCGTAATAAAATGAAATAATTGCGGCTTTTTGTCGCAACTTTATTTGGGGACGACTGAATCTTGCGCAACCGAGCAGATGTCGATGAAATTAACTTATTGCGACTAAGCCTTATTATTTGTTAACAACCGTTATTATTTATTGAGTCAATCACAGTGATTACTGTTGGACTAGCCGATTTATTTGTCATCAAAACCTATACATTTTTTATTGCCAATTATTAGCCTGATTTCGTTGGCGTCTTCTTTATTCGTAACGTAACATGTTATTTGGGTATGTTTGCTTATTAAATTGTTTCTTGGAACGATCGATGCTCGTATAATTTTGTTTGATTGATGTATCATGTTGGTTGTGTTTTGTTTCAGTGTACCATTACCGCCGCCAAGCTGACTACCGCAAATGAGATTATACCCAGTTACCACGTCGAAGCGCTAATAGGTAAGTCCATTTGTATCATATTTTTAATTCTAAAACTACCGTCATTAAACAAAATATCAATATTATCCAGCAAATTAGATTTTACTCAGTTACCACGTCGAAGCGCTAATAGGTAAGTCCATTTTTATGATACTTTTGATACTAAAACTACCGTCATTTAAAAACAAACACATTATACTCTACGCAAATGTACCTATGTCTAAAAAAATACCAACACGTCAACATAACTAGTTTCTGCCTCCGTGAAATTTCATTTTTTTAACTAAAAAGTCCTATGACACTCGGCTATACCAAGTCATAAGCTATGTAGTTTCCTATCAGTCAAATATTTTTTTGATTCGAATTAGTAGGTCCGAAGTGTAACCCCAACACACAAACTCACAAATGTAACCTACCAATTTATGAATCAAATCCAAAATAGTAAAGGGTTTACTTAAACTCGCTTTTAACATAACTAAAACACAACACCATACATCTCCACATCCAATTACAAGTCCCAGCAATGAAAGCAAATCTAAATCCGACATCTTGTCATCTAAACAAAGCCAAACGAAATTAATGTGAAAATAATTTCCTTAACGTTAGGTCTAACCCGGCTTACATAAAGGGCGATGGACAAACTTTATAATGGTAGCAGGACTAGCCGGGCTTATTATAATAAACGTGGCGGGCCGGAGGGCTCCTACACGGTTTGACCTCGGGCCTGCGATTAGTCGGCTACTAGTGGAGCACCTACTCGTAATACCTCGTAACATGCTGCGCCTGCACTGGGCGTAAAGAATTACTGAATATGCCATGAAGGTTTAGGTTCGAAAGTTTTACTTTTAGGGTAAACTGTTTAAGTAGTTTTTACATGTTTTTATTCTCAACTTTTATAGACTAATATGAGAAAAGCTGCTGGGTTAAAAATTGACAAACGTGACGAATAAAGGATTGCCGTATTTGAAACACACTTTACTATATTGTAACCATGTACCAAATTCTTGTGAATAATTTGTAATTCAAAAATTCACCCAACTCAAGAATACATGAGTTGGGTGAATTTTTGACATATTATAGCCTAATTTAAGTTTTGTTATATATGGTGGGTACACGCCAAAAAGGTAAAATCACCCCTTTTTACTTAAAGTGTTTCTTTTAGATATATTAGATAGCATATCTACCTACTTTAATACATGAAACAGTTTTGTAAGTTGGACTTTCTCTACAAGCTCTATGTCTTACATAGTACCTACTTAAGAGTGGACAACGACCAATACTGCTCGACATTATTTCCAAACTTTTAAGGTTAATCACGGATATTGGAGTTACTACGTACACTTTCTATATAATTTGGACCAAAGTAAAGTCGACTAGTGCAATTTATTGAGCAATTTCTAAAACCAATAAGTCTTTGGATCAAAGAATCACACACTCTAAATTAAGTCATCACAACTTTTGTTTGAGGAAAAACGCAATGACTTACGACGTGATTTCAGAATTATAATACTCAATGACAAACTGCCTTTTCTGCTTCTTTAGGAAAAACGTGATCGAAATCAGTGAAGAGCTTAACAAGATAAACGGTTGAAATGTGTCGCCGAGTAGAAGTAAAGGCTCGTACATACATCACAGACCGCTACATTGACGCGGATTGCTAGAATCACTACGCGAAGAGTTGTAAACACAACAGCCATGTTTATGTGTTTTATAATTTTTGGAACAAACAGTCACCGACACTAAGAACTTATCTTACTATTTTGTATCTGCTCCCTTATTCTACTTTTAAAACGTTATTCCTTGAAGTGCACTACGCAATATAATTATATAACTAATCGAAATACCCATACAAACATACATTTGTCTATGATATGAGCATCAATTAAATTGATCAGTAATTCTTTTTTAGCCATATATCCCCTCCATTTCTTTCCCCTTTATCGCATCCAGTACAAGTAAACAGTGTGACGATACATCGTCGGACACTGCGCATGCGCAAGCGACTGCACACGCATTACATGCCCCGATATAATCGCGGCAAACGACCGCCACGGAGAAATTTTCCTAGGAGCGCCGTTTTCCATCTTAAATCTGTATAAATTAGAGTAATTTGCATTACACGAGCGTTTTATTTTTATTGGAGTTCGAGACTGTATTTTAGAGAAGATGATTCTATAGAACAGGTGTATGTTTAGAATGGAATGAGCATTATTGAATGTCAGTATTGGTAATATTCATAGTAAGCGTTTCATCACAAACATACTACACCAGAATAGACCCTTAAAATCTCTTACAAACACTGTAGCAGATTTTAAAATTTTGGGTGCTTGTATCAAAACAAATGATTATATCTTGGATTATTATTATATTTTGGATCTAGACGGTTTTGACAAACAGAAAAGTTTAAAAGCAATTCAGTTTTGAGAAACTGAATTGCTCCACTCCATTGCTCCTCCCTTTTCAATATCCACGGCTGTCTCCAAAAATATTCCTTAATAATTTATTAAATATTACGTTCTTTGTCAATTGCAAGTGC
Source organism: Polymixis flavicincta (assembly GCA_949987655.1). Classification (NCBI taxonomy): domain Eukaryota; kingdom Metazoa; phylum Arthropoda; class Insecta; order Lepidoptera; family Noctuidae; genus Polymixis; species Polymixis flavicincta. The sequence goes on from OX465192.1 coordinate 9,810,347, forward strand.
CAATTTTAGTTCTTTATTAGTAGGTACTATCTTTACCTGGCCTAAAAAAACTATGAAACCTCAAGCAGGATCCCGTTTCTTAAGAAAATTTAGTAGATCTAGTATAAATGAATAGATACACACTATACACTATATCATAAGAGAAGAGGAACTATTCAGCACAGCTCGATTGTCTAACAATGTAACACTTATACACCACCGTAGCCTTTGATCCCAATTCAGAGTTGCTTCACGAGCCACCTGGCGCTGGCATATCAGACATACACCTATTAAACTCTTTACTATTCTACTCACTGTTCTAAGAGCGAAATACTTATAATTATATTGACATAATTTGAACCCGAAAAATCATAGCTTAGAAGTGCAAAAAACTGAGTAACAATGAAATTAAGTCACTCTCATTTTGAGGTTAATTTTAAAAAGGTAAGTCTTCAAGGAGTCCATAACATGAACATGGATTGGATGCCATAATAATGTAATTTTTAGAGACGCTCGTGAATAAATAATTACAGCTGCACCGGTCGATCGAAGGTTGTGATCATCCGTTACATATCGAGAGTATCGAGACCCCTCCGTGCCTCGGAAAGCACGCTAAGCCGTTGGTCCCGGCTGTCATTTGTGGATCTTTGAAAGTCGTTCCACGTAGTCAGAAGCTCAGAAGAATGACAACCAGTCTTACCAAGGAGTATCGTGTTCCCCAGTTACTGATTTGTGAAGTTCAGATAAACAGTTACTCTATGTAAAATACTAGTTCAGCTGCATCCGGTGAGACTAGAAGCCGACCCCAACATGGTTGGGAAAAGGCATGACAATAACGTGATTTTAAGAGCCAGCATCGGTGCTACTGTTTTGTACTGGGAAAAAGGTTCTTATTGCAAATGTGATAAGAACATTGTCTTGTTCTACAAACACTCTAGTCGACCTGTTACAATTTCTATACTAAAGTCGATGGCGAGAAAATTACTAAGACTGTTATTTTGCTCATGTTGTTCGAACTAGCAATTACTACCTACTTACAAATATCATAACATTTTCAATTAAAAGACGCGTGGCACCACAGGAAACAGGTTAGAATCGAACACAGGAAGCCACGACCATTACATGAACGAATGCAACAGTTAAAACAAAATCGTTTAAAATTATGCGCAAACGCAGAAGTAATTACTTCGTGTAGCTTCTGATCTTATTCTATTTTAATAACCATTTAATGTAAGCGAAGTCAGGTGCCTGAGTTTTAATTACATGTTGAGTTTGATGGTTAAACGGCTGTCACTAGCTTAATGTGTTTACGGCAATTAATGAAGTACTTCTGGTGTACTTAAACTATATTGTTTATGTAAGTACCTATGTACTCATATATAATGTGTCTATGAATAATGCCATACAATTTACTATAGCTGTCTTCAATACCAGGGCATTATAATCATTAAGGTTTAGATATGTGGTCTACATGGTCGGACTATGTATTAATTATGTCAGCATAGAAATGTCCAGTTGTAGAGCAAAATGTGTCTACTTATACAGAGACTAGGTTCTGCCCGCAACTTTGTTCACGTGAAAGTCGTAGGACACCACACTATACAGAAATATACTATCTTAGAAAAACACCAACAACCTCTTAAGAGGTCATTGTACTCATCATTATGAATAAATTTTACTATGGGACCAAACCTGAAATCGAGAAAAAAAATTCAGCTGATGAGTTATGTTTCTTATCTTATATCTTATCATCATCATTTCAAAGAAGAAGAAAGACATCCACTGCTGAACATAGGCCTCCCCCAGGCTCCTTGTCATTTTCGGGGGGTTTTGCCACAATCGCCACGCTTGGCAGGCGGGTTGGCGATCGCAGTATGGTGGTAAAATGCATGAACGCTGCTGCCCATTCTCTAGTAAGTCTCTTAGACTAGTTTCTACGACACCCACTGGAAGAAATGGGATGGTGCTATTCTATTACGCCGGCAACACACACGGGACTATATCTTATACATTAATGAAGAAGAAAGATTTGATTGTTTGTTTGTTTGCATTGAATAGGCTCCGAAACTACTGAACCGATTTGAAAAATTCCTTCACTGTTGGGAAGCTACACTATCCCCGGGTGACATAGGCTATATTTTATCCCCGTATTCCTACGGGAACGGGAACTACGCGGGTGAAACCGCGGGGCACTGCTAGTACGAACATAAATGTAAGGAACAGCAGATTTTTTTTTTCGCGATTTCAGGTTTGATCCCATAGTCAAAGTAACCTATATGGTATATATGAAACGAGCTATCATCAATAGATACATTCACCAGTTTCTGCTACGCATCCAACGATTTTCTTTACTCTTTCTTTGCCCTAACGCTACTGTAAGTATCTCTGACTGAAACATGTCCTGCCCTGTCCTAACATACACTATAATTTTAAACTATTACATTATCAGTGTCCCTGTAAATGGCACTTCCCACTCTCTTTACATAATTGCCTCGTCTACCACCCACAGTATAATACAAGCTAACCTCTTGACCACCGACAACGGGGCTATACACGACCGAACTAAAATAACAATATACTTCTATCGGACATTGGTCTCAAATATCAATGCATTCGACGACAATTTACGCAATACGACTACCATTACATGCGTTTACGCATCGCACTAACAATTAAAAACAACACTTGTATTAAACTTAGATTGAATCTCAAAATAAATTAAACGAACGGTTTATTTGACTAAACGTTAGCGCTCGTGACATGACAAGTCAATGTAAATATTGATACATTAATATAAATACCTCACCAAACAGGATGCAGGCTAATTGAAAAGTAATTTTCATTAAACGCTGCGTAATTGTCTATTTAAATAACCAATCATAATCGATCATACAATTTTCATAAAACTCAGTTTAACATAACGGGCGGTCATTGGAAATTGGCACGTCAAGGCTAGCGAAAAATATTGCTTTTGATTTTGTAAATGTATATTTTAACAGGAATTCAGTTTTGTCATTTATAAATTAGCTGCCAACAGACATAAATTTACGCTGCTTAGTCATTTTGCTGAGATATTTTGTTGGGATTTATGTGCATTATAAATGTTTAACTAATCCTAGATAAGTCTTCCTAAGAAGATGATCTGGATAAGGCAAGGTTTTGACAATCGAGGTAATATATCAGCTGTTAGTAGGCTAGTTTCATTAAGATGCGTTAGGCAGATGACACACTATGCAAGTTGATTGTGAAGCCGATTCAACGGACCGTAAGTTAGCGTGGTCATGTCGGATTAAACTGAGTTGTTGGCGTCGAATCAGCAACGTGATTGTGTAGTCTAGCTGCCTGTCTAGCTCGCGTTTAAAGGACGGTACAGTGATATAGACATGATTCACTATCTTTCAGTGAATTAGTGAAGGGTTCTGTTTACAAATCATCATCATCAATTCATCATATGCCTAGCCTTTTTTAACCGACGAAAAAACGGAGGAGGTTACTCAATTCGACGCGTATTTTTTTTTTATGTATGACCACGCATAACTTTTTTCAGAGTAAACCGATTTTAATCATTCTTTTTTTATTGGAAAGGGTCTTCTCGAAGTTGGTCTTTTCGAATTTTTAAGAAAAATTACAACCCTAAGGGTAAGAAAACAGGGGATGATTGATTGTTTACTCACAGATTTTAATACTGAGTTGTGTAGTACAAAAAGTAATCAAAAATTAAGCATGAAGTAATTAGTAGATTATAGCCACAAAAAATTATAAAATAAAAACTTTTTAATAAAAAAATTAAACCGCCGAAAAACCGAAAAGTAAAAAATAATAAACTTGCTTTGTCCAACCCCAATAACTAAGTTCGGAAGTCGGTGACTTTGGATATGTTTTTAATTATATGTCAAAGCAAGTTTATTATTTTTTACTTTTCGGTTTTTCGACGGTTTAATTTTTCTCAAATATTTTGGTCTAACCGGATGCAGCTAAGATCACCGTGTCCTCAGGGTGATCTTAGCATACGGTGAAGGTCTGCCCGGCTTGGGCGGAGCACCACCTTGTCCTCGTGGAGGCCATCGGCAGCGACAATCTCTCGCGTCCGGCCCTGGGGGTCTACTCTCTAAGCACGAAATCCATCGTTTCGGCCTTAGTTACGGGTGTTTCCTACTCCGCATCACCTTCGGACATATGATTAGTTCGGAGCCCGAACTAAGAATGAATGACAACACGATTTGACAGTTGTCCTTACCCCCGATGTGTTTTTGCCCGTCCGAAAAGTTTATTTTGACACTTGTTTTGACGGATCGTTATGTCATTTGATGCGACAACAAAATAGTTCTCGTGCTGTTGACGAAAGTTAAAAAAATATTATGGCTGCTTTTTTAATGCTCGAAGAACTTTTACAAGAAGAGCGGACGCGACGCCGATTAAACTTGCGCCAAAACTTTCGGTTGGCGCGTATTCCCGATGCTGAGTTTATAGGGAACTATAGGCTCACACGGGAATTATTTGAGAATTTGTGTGAGGATCTATTACCTCTTTTGCCTCGACAAATGCGACGAAATGGTGTTGATCCAAAAATGAAGGTAGGTAATGGTTTAATCTTGGAATATTGAATTGTGAAAGAAATACTGACATAATGAAGATTCTGCAAAGTATTGAGTTGTTTTACCAATCTGTCCCACCAATTTACTGTTGTGTTTTTTACTTTAAGATCCTTGCTGCTCTTAATTTTTATGCCCGGGGGAGCTACCAAGGTGCAGTGGGCCTTAGCAGTGACGTCCCAATGGCACAACAGACAGTGTCACGCTGTCTGCGGGATGTTACAAATGCACTAACTAGCCCTTCAATGACCCAAAAATACATGAAGTTCCCACAGAATTTGGCCGAGAGGAACTTAATCAAAAGACAGTAAGTATAAAAGCTTGTACCATTGTTTTAAAACAAACTCAGGTATTTTATAAAATTGTGCCAAAACTGCTTAAGACCGAAACATGTTGTTTGAACAATGACTACCTATCTATTGAAGAGTGTTTTACACTTAAGTGTGCACTTCAATAGATCAGCCTTTTTTAATTTTAATAAGCTATATGTTTACAGATTTTATGAAAAATATGGGCTGCCAGGCGTAGTTGGCTGCATTGACTGTACGCATGTGGCATTGGTGAAACCCAGTGAATATGAGGAGCGTTTCTTTAACAGGAAACATTTTCACTCCTTAAATGTCCAAGTTGTAAGTACCAATTTTTGATGTAAAAAGATATTGTAAGTTAAGTAGGTCTATACCTATTTAACTTAGAATACTTTATAATAAAATAGAATGAGTTTTAAAACATAAAAACTTAGTATCTAACTAATGGCGGCAGCTTAGTGGCTAACTTTTACATGAGAATAGGTCTGTCATAAATATATTTGAGTTTGTGATAATAGTCGCAAGTTCTCATAAAATTCAATTTATTTTCTGTGTGTGTAACAGATATGTGATGCAGAATGCAATATTTTAAATGTTGATGCGTCCTATGGTGGAGCAACCCATGACTCCTTTATTTGGTCACACCACGAAATCAAAGCTCACATGGAGAGTCTACAACATGAGGCACCATATCTATTGGGTATGTAGTTGTTACTTAACTTATAACTACTAACTTGTGAAAATTTCTATACCTTCTAATTTTTTCTGCTGGTTGTTATTTGGTTTTTTTTAGTCTAAAATATTTTATTTATTAGTATATTATGAGTTCAAGGTGGAACACCTGTGGCAGATTTACTATGCAGAAATTGTTTACCATGGCTTATTTGTTACAGGGGATTCTGGGTACCCACTTCGGGAATTCATGATGACTCCAATAGACAATGCTGTCGAAGATTCTCCAGAAGGGAGATACAATAATATACAAAAACGTGCTCGCTCCACTATAGAGCGCACATTTGGAATTTTAAAAGGCCGATGGAGATGCCTCTTAGCAGCGAGAGAGCTGCATTATGCGCCCGTCACAGCAGGTGCTTGTAACAATTTACACTATAACTATCTAATTATGCATTGAACTAGTGAACAGTTTTTTTTTTTTTTTTTAGGTAAAATTGTCATTGCCTGCTGTATTTTACACAATATGTGTAATCAGGCAGGCTTAGAATCGCCAACTCTCACCGAGGAAGACCTGATGATAGAGCGCAGTAGACAGGGAGGGCAACGAGATGAGTCTACGTCTGCTCATCAAGCTCTTCAGCAAGGGCAAAGAGCGAGGGATAGATTAGTGCAATTGCTGGAGAGAAATAGGTACTTATGCAGTCTCATAAGAAAACTACTCTCTCAATAATACTTACATGTCAATAAATACATAGGGTATTTATATTACTGATTAAGGAAAAAAGAAATTTACAAACTGTTTATTTTGTTTACAGGACATAATGTGTGTTGGGACTGGCAGAAGACTTTTAGAGATTTACACAATAAAACCATTATATTTTATGAATAAAATCGTTTTTTTTTAATTGGCACCAATCATAGAGTAAATATACAATCAACAAAATACACTATAACAATCAAAAAATATTTTCTTTATTGTAGTCTTCAAATATTGCTAGGAACTTAGTTTCTTTTAGTTGTCTACTTCAGTCTCAAATACCTAATACATAATCTGAATAAAATTCAGTCAACAAAACACTATAACAATCAAACATAGATTAAATTATTGCTAGGCACTTAGTTATCTTATTCAGATTATTAGCTATATGAGACTTCATATAGCTAATAATCTGAATAAAATTAATAATCAACGATACACAATAACAATCAAAACATAGATTTCTTTTATTCTAGAATCTCAAATAAAAAAGAAACATACAATCAACAGATTTTTTTACCGATTAACACACCAATTTCTTTGTCTACTATTTCAGTCTTCAATTAACCAACTTCATCCACTTAATTATTGAGCTGGCAGATCAGAGACTCCAAGTGATGAAAGAAATGTGGGACTCAAGGAAAATATATGTACTTAATACTTACTAAAATGAAATTATAAAAAAAAGGAGAAAAGAACGTGTTGTTCTTTTCTCCTTTTTTTATAATTTCTGCCATTTGCATGGGTTACATATCTGTCAATTTAAATATTTCTTTGAATTTGTTCTCGTACCAACCTACAGAGATCTAGAATGGCAACCTTTATTTCATCGAGCACCTCATTTCTCCTTGTTTCAATTTAAAGCCTCTGTTCTTCCACCTCAATAATTCTGCTTCTTGCTGAGTCGGCAGTGAGGTGTCGCCGAACTCGTGGACGTGCACGTCGAGAATTTAATGCTGTAAACAAATGAAATGAATTTTAATCAGTTTTAAATAATTTTCGGAAACATAGTTTACATAATCTCTTTTTTACTGAAAAATAATACTTACTTCGCCGATTCTGGATTCGCAACTCTTGCTCCAGTGCCTCAGTGGACATAAAAGCTTGTTCGTGGGAAAGCGAGTTGGCAGGTGTAGCAGCAGATGTTAGGGTGGGTGTGCCGGGTGCTGGATCTTGTCTAACAGGTGCACTCTGTACAACAAATACTGAATATCAATAATGGATACAACAAATATTATAATTATGTATCTGTTATTTATTATTGTTATCTTTAAAATCAGAGCAAGGACTCGATAGAATAAAATAATGTAATTATAAACTCATTCAATTCTGCTTAATTTCAAATAAATCAATTACAGGCACACTTAATAAATACATTATTCCTGTTGTTTGTTGTAAATCATAATATTATTATTACCAATGGAAAAGCTGAGACGCTTGCTTCCGTTTGCGGCTCTCCAAAACCCTCTCCCATAATAGACAGTATCCTCAATTCCAGTTGGGAGAGGGTTGGTGCTACTGATGGGCCTCCACCTGTAGCAGATGCTGACCGTCTGGCAGCTCCAGCAGCTTTTTTGGCCAAATGTTTTTTGTCAGCCCACACCTAAAACATTTAATTTTAAAACTATATAAAACCCCGTAGGTAGGTTCTCGTAGGTCCTCCTACAGATAAGTATTTGGAGGATGTCAAATTATATTATTATTAGTGTATGCACTTTACTGATGACAAGACCTTAATAATAATATCGACGAGTAATGTAGTAGACTCACCCTTTGCCACTGCTCCACGGACTTTGTGCAACTTCCCATTGAATTAAGGGAGTTGCACAGGCTTTCCCACAGCCGTTTTGAACGGAGTCTCCCGTCGGCACCTCTCAATAGGCCACGAGCTAACTCGTCGTTCTCACTCATAAAATTGAGGAGTGCCTCTATTTGCGCGTGAGTTGCTGGTGCTGCTGGAGCGGTTGGGGCCATTTTACATTAAAACGGAAAGTTCGCGCGACGTAATAATGCGAAATACATTTATGGCCATATTCATAAACGATGATTAAAGTTAAATGATGTTTAAACATCAAAAATGTATGGTTAAACAGACGCTAATCACTATTTAACTTTAACCAGCGTTTATGAATAAGGGGGTTGGTGTAAATATCAGCTTGAGGTTTAAATCTGTGGTTGATACCGACATTTCACTTCAAAATTGCCGTCAAAAAAAGGAAGGCAAATGTATTATCAAGATAGAGGCTACAATCGGAACAAAAATGGCAAAAATAGTTTTATTATATTGATAAAGACATAATAAAAGTATATCGTTTAAAATGTGGTCATTTTCTATCAAGAGCAATAATAATTTTTGTTTAAAAGCTTGAAAACCACGAAATAAATAAACCGGTAATCGACCGGTAAAATGGCTCAACTCTATCGTCATGCGTCATTCGTTCACGATTAATGTCTATGATTCCGTTCTAAACTCATGAATCCGAAATCAATCGCGAGTAGGGTTTACACCTTAGTTTCGAACGACCTTCGGACGGGCCCGTATTTTCGTTGACGGACTTAGAGAGTAGACCCCCTGGTCCAGGCCATGGTACGGAGCAAGAGTGCATGGGTAGCCGTCACCTCCTTCTGCGAAGCAGTGATGCTCGCGAAGACGGAGGCGGCGCCTGCCAGGGGTGCGGGTTGTTTGAAATAGATACCGCCGCCCCTGGTACACAGGCTAATGAGGGAATACTGGAGGGTTTTAGTCAGTAAAAGTCTGACACGCCCTCCTGCTCCACCCAGAGCGGGAGAAGTTATTTGATGATTTCCCAACCAAACAAAAAACTAAAAACTGGATGTAGCTTAATACCAGTATCTCACATGGAGCGACTGCCAATCTGACCTCTACAACCCAGTTACTGGGTAATACGATATTCATTTTTCAGACTGGTTGTAAGACTTTCGGGCTTCTAACGACCCGTAACGACTGTCAAAGATCCACAAATGACAGACGGCTCTTGGTATGAAAGAATAGTCACACACCTATCCACGAACCAACCGCGGCAAGCGTAGCTTAACCAAATATAGCAGTTAAAGATTTACGATATACATTTTTCTAGTTCAACAAAAGTATTTTCAGTATCGTTAAAACAACCTTCGGCCTATAACTAACATATTACCTATCCTTCATTGAAAAGAAAGTTATATCAAAAACATCCAAACCCAGATATACTTCTATAGAATCTATTGATTCGCAACCGGTACTCAACAATATCAGCAGTTGCGGAGAAGCGTTAATAGAAAATAAATTATAGTGAACTCACACCCAAATATTTTATTAGAAGGCTCCAATATAACCACAGTTTCAAGATTACCACTAAGATTCAAACCACCAACATTCAATGCAAACTATACGAAATATTATTTATCACATTCTTTACGAAATAAAGTAACAGCAAATAATTTATTTGATAAGAATATAATATTTTGAAATAGACCAAGATTTAAATATATTTAACGTCTATTAGGCTTGAATCAGATCCTAAATTGGCAAGGTATAAACTATTGGATAATAATGTTAATAGTACTATGTATTTCAATTCTGGTTTTATAATTTGTTTATGAGCCTACGGAAGGTGCTATTGACGATAAACCGGAGAATTTATTTACAAATTGGCTTAGCGTAATCTTATTAATACACTTTTCACTTTTAACTATGTTACAATGTGTTTAACGATATGTTTACTATACTAGAACTAGCCAACAGCTTTATTTTGTTTCTTTAAGTCAAACTTCACAAACTGATGGACAATCAACAAAGAAAACGACAAATGACAATCGACAAATGGTTCTACTGGTAGGTGAAGATCTGCAGAAACTTTTGACGCATAAATACATTCTCCACTGCCACTTTGGTTTAGTTGTCGCAATCGTTACTGAGCTTGAGATTCTAGGTTCAAGTCCACGTTGGGCAAAGTTACGCATGGGTCGATAAATCAGGTTAAACTACACTTGCTGCGGTTGGTCCGTCTATGGGTGACCATCTCTAACCCTCCGTGCCTCGACAAGCACGTTTAGCTGATGGCCCTGTCATTCCTGGATCTTTGTCAGTCGTTACGGGTCGTCAGAAGCCCGAAAGTCTGACAACCAGTCTTACCAAGGAGTATTGTATAACCCAGGGAGTTGTGGAGGTCAGATATGCTGTCGCTCCATGTAAAATACTGGTATTCAGCTGCATCCGGTTAGACTGGAAACCGACTGCAACATAGTTGGGAAAAGGCTAGGCAGATGATGATTAAGAAGTCATCAGAGGGGCATTTCTCGTTAAGAACGTTCACAGTCTGATCTCAGTCTCATTCTGTCAAAAATACCTCGAGTTTCCATACGTTTTAACAAGTCTTTGACATTTTATTGTCGCCGAGATGAGACTGTGACTAGATTATGAACGTTTTTTAGTTACGAGAATTCATTAGCCTTCTGTTTTGTGTCTTATTTCCAGTGGTAACAGCCCATAAGCCAACCCAAGATAACCTATATTCTGATCCACTATCTATCTACAAAAGTACGTTTTCTTATCAAACAACGTTGTGAATCAGAGGCCCACTTTCCTTCTATACATCGCGAAAGCAACGGATCCAAGTATTTGCGGTCGCCTACAATTGATATTACGCGGGTTTGCGCCACTACTTGGTAACCAGCTCGATTTCAACTCGATTGCTTTTATATCGACGTATCGTAATTGTAGTCTGTATCGATATGTAGTTTGTATAGTTATGCGGTAATTGGAGGGAATAACAGCTGGTCGTATTAAATCGGAACTTGGGCTAGTAATTTCGGTAGTTAGATGTAATTATAGAAAAGTGAAATTTAAATCGCCACGTTCCGTACCTACTATGATCTTCGTGAAATGTTAGTTTTCATGTTTTGGCCCCTCCTGTGTTGAATTTTCTGTCGGGTATTTTAAAAAAAACGCTATTCCACATATTTTGACTGCGAAGGTATCGTTTTTTTTTTTAAGCAACCGATGAAAAATTTCTCTAAACCTCTCTTAGAAAGGTTTCATTCATGTATTGAATCAATGGTGACCTGACAAGTATGCATCAATTTCCTTGCAAACCTATGTACAGTGAGTGACCTGAGTCCTAAGTTATCTTCGAGTTATCCTACGAGGCATGGGTCCCAGTAGTGGGAACAACATGGATTATGCTTTAGTTATCATATTGAAAAGAACTAAAGATGTTTTTTTTTACTCTTCCTACATGAAATCCCAAATCACTTATAAAGTTTCTTTAGCAGATGTAGGGACGGTATTAAAAATATCAAAACGATGAGTAAGTTTCGAGTTTTTGTAGTACTGTATCTATCACCCTTGATCTGAGACAGACCGCGTATTAAGATCACATCAAAACGCATAATTTGCGCGCATAGCCGCTGGATACCCGATGTTGCTTTAAAAGGTTCTTACAGGCTTTTTGTTCTTAACACTTGTACCGTATCTATACGTAAATGAAAATACTTGATAGTATTTTTATTTGACTCCATAGTAAAACAAATTGTATGTGAAATAAGTAACGTATTAAAACATCTCGCCTCGTTTTCCCCGAAGGGTCGAAAGAGGTCACATTTCACCAGTTATGTTTAAGCCCATGTAATATGGGGCGAGCCTATTGCCATCAACTGGGCACAATCCAAACTCCGCGCTGCTACTGAGAAATTCCAGGTAGAAATATCAGATAACACTTTTCCCGGCCTGGGTCTCGAACCCGGGACCTCCTCAGCAATAGCGCTTTCGACCACTAGACCAACGAGATAAAAAAACTTATACAGGGTAAGTTTTTATCAGTTGCGAAAATTGTAACCATGAATTCAAAATATCATTCCAGCTGCCTTAGCGCAGAATTTTTTCGCCGGTTGTACAAAAAAGAATTATCTGTTTCATAGAAAAGTGCAATACCTACGCGGTCAAAATGTATGGAACAGCAGATTTTTTTTTTTTTTTGTGTATCCGGCGAAAAATTCCTGAGCTAGGGGTCTAGAATGATATGCTGAATTCATGGTTACAATTTGCGCACTGGATAAAAACTTTTCCTGTAAATATAAAACTACCCTTGTTTCATAAAACAATGTTTCTTTGTGAAGGTAAGTACTCATTTCTTGGAAGACCGAACACAACGCAATCACTAAACGCTGAAACAATACCAGGGTATCATTTAACTCCTATAATAATCTTATTCAACACTTACCACATATTTAATAATAACGCAGCCACACGCGTGCTTATTATCATAATAACACATTTACATACAAACAAAAAATATAACCTAAAACAGTTTACAAACATGAAATCATAAACATCTACCAAACGGCGCCCGCGCCGATGTTACTACCAATTTCTTAACATATAATATTATAATAGAACAATTTAGATTCTAGATAAAGCGATTGAGAGCGTCAAACGCGACCAGTAACATTAAAGTATGTTAAAATGCAAATGTTGATAGATAAAAGAAGGTTATAACATAGTTAAGTTAACGATCAAGGTACCTGCGCACACGCATCATGTATTTATTATAGAACTAGTTATAGCTGCCCGGTAGCCACAGTCAGTCGTTTCACTACCAATAATTGCTAATTTCCTTTAATATAATCTCATCTAATTGTATCGTGGTTAACGAATCCATGTGATTTATTGGTACACCTGCTTTGAAATTGGATTTTCTTGTTTGAAAATAGTTACGTATCTGATTTCGATTCATTTTATGTAGAACTAGCTTCTGCTTACAACTTCGTCAACATGTAATTTCTTTTTCTAACATTAAGGTGAAACAAGTCCACATTTTTTCCATACAAACTTCGGGAGGGTTTTACTCCACTGTTTGACAATGTACATCAAACCTTAAACATGGTATGGTTTTGTCTCATTATTAATATTGTCGGTATGGAAACAGAATAGAAAATAGAAAAAGCCATTCAAAAATTTATGAGCCAACAAAGATTCGTTTTTCTTGCTAATTTAACGTAACTTGGGACATGTTTAAGTAATAAAAGTATGAAATCTCCAAAACTAAATCAGTAGGTACCGACAAAGTCAATTATCGAAAAGTTCAATAAACTTTATTGGTCATTGATTTATGCCGTGGTTTTTTCAGAAAACCCGATCTTCCGAAGGACTTTTCTTAATTTTTTACGCGCCTGTTTTACTATAACTGATCCTGCAGCTCACTCAATAATTTTGTGCGTGTAGACTATCGTCTAACTGCTCATCACTGATACTACCTCTGACGGATACGAAGCCTGGTGAGACAGCGTGCTTTTTAGCCAGGCACACCACTGAGTTCGAGCCCGCGACTAGTGTACCCTTAAATTTATCCTACTAGGTACGCCCCGCGGTTTCATTCGCATAAGTCTCGGTCCCGTGAAATCGGGAATATCGGGATAAAAAAAATCCTATGTCCTAATCCAGGTCAAAATCCGTTCAGCCGGTTTAGCGTCAAAGCGTAACAAAAAAAAAGTTTCGATGACACTCAATGACAATGCTGTAGCTTCCTATCAATAAAATAATGATCGGAATTGGATCATTAGTTCCAAAGATATCTTAACTACATACGAACTCACAAATTTTTCCTCTTTGCCATAATAGTACTTGTATTGTTTGGTACCCTTAGATTATCTTTCTTAATTATTAATATTCTTGATCGTTCTAGCATAAAGATTATAAACAGTGAAAGTTATGTACAAATTGGAGAAGACATTAGTATCTTCACAGTCCGCTCTCCATTTTACAATTAGTGACTAATGTGTTGCGTAATAATGTCCAGAAATATTTTACGTCATGAATGTTGGTGTTATATTATTAATATTATTTATATCTTATAATCTTTTCACACATGATTACGCATGATATATTCTTAGACATTATGATTACGTCTTATGAAATTAAGTCACTCCATTTGTAGATATTTTTTATTTCAATTTAAACTTTTACTTTCACCATAGTTTCTTATAATTTATAAACTTACCTGTTTCAAATGCTTTAATTAGTTATAATCTGCATGTCTAAATTGTACTAAAACGCTAACTAAATATCAAGTTATTAATGTTTAATTTAATTTATAATCAAAATAACTTAAAATTGCCATCCTACATAATATATATCACCTAATCTTTGTGTATTACTCATAGATTTTACGAACTTTTTTTCCTATAGCAAAAAAATATAGTAAACTTATGAAAAATCTGCTATAGAAAAAAACAGAATTGGTAAAAATGATTAACACATTATCGATTAAATTCTACACATCACTAAAACAGAGCGCAAGAAAATTGCGTTTAGAAATCGCAAAACCGCGAATGGATACGACAAGATGCATACATAATAGATTTTATTGACTAGCTCGGATTAGTAGAGATATCTTGTTTCCAATGAGTACACTTACGCCGCTCCAATTATGCTATCGCATCAGTAAAAATCGATAGTCTAGATAGTGGCTCGATTAAATGAAGTGGTTTCAACAGCTCTATAGAGATGCTTGTCGATTTTAGTGTTGCGCGGTTTCACTTTGCTTTAGTGTCGTTCGCACTTCATGTTTTTTATGCGAAGATGATAGAATATCGAATCTGATTTAGGTAAATGGAATTTTAGATATGTAGAGGTTTGATTTTAAAACTTAGGCCGCTTATGTGTTACCTATTATGCCATTAAAACATGCTTATATACAAATTTAAGTAGGTACCGACTTATCCTGGGTTCTATTTTAGGTACAGACGCCAGCACATCAAGTTACCCCAATCTGTCAAATTTCTTTGATAGATTTTCAACTTTATTGTATAAGCTTAAGGTTCATGTTCAATTGGGAAAATTTGCCAGTTTGGGGTAGCTTGATGTGTTGGCGTCTGAACATAATCTACACAAAAAAGTGTAAGTATGTACATTTAATTATCTGCAAAGTAATAAAATAATGACATAATTACTCTTTTAATTATACACGGTAACTTATTAATTAGGATGACGTATCAACTCTAAAAAAAACAAACAGATAAACCTACACCTATGATATGCATTAAAACAACTTTACGGTCACACTACTTTTATGTCATAGATCACACTACAAATAAGGCGGAAGGTTCATTATGTGGCCATTACAATAAACACCAATCTCCGTCGAATGTGTTCATCACAGTTTTCTTGAGAAAAATTATTAAGAACGGATGCGCCCACAATTACAGACAGGAAGTCAGACAGTTTTCCAACAAATATGTGACGCCAATTTACTTGAAGCAGCTCGCAAAAGCTTCTCGTAGAACCACTTGCATAATTGGTTATTGAATACAACCAACTTATAGTGTCATTAAAAAACTCGAACACAATTTACCTTAAATAAAATAGCCTTTTATAACAGACATTCTAATGGAAACTGTAATGCGACATTAGAAAAATCCAGTTTCACCACGTGGAGCAAACAATCGAAAATTATCATTACGTGATCGGAACTATTCGAGTATAAAACGGACCACTCACGAAGTACACCGAACCACAGAAACTGATGCCTTAAATCACGAACCACTCACGCGTAAAGTGAGTGGAAAAAAAACCTTTATCAATTTTCGTTTTTATCGATTTGCTTTAATACAATTTACCGAAATCACAGGGGACTTTTACCTCCATTTGCGCGAAAGCCGAAATAAACGTCGATCGTTCTCAGATACGACGCTTTGCGGGCTTTTTAAAATGATTGGCGGCGCTTACGCACCCGTGTTCGTTAATTTTCAACTATTTTTGTATAACAATTAGGTAATTAAGGGCTTTTAACTTTTATGTGTTTAAAGCTTTTCACACTGTTGTGAGGAGAGATCATAAAGTTTATTAAGTGCTTATTATCCGGCGAGAATTCTCAGTTAACTGGATGTAACGGGTTACTGAGATGTGCGGTATTAAAACTATAGTTACATATGTTTTATTGATGGGCTGGGGTTTTTTTATAACAATGAAATTAAGGATGAACTTCAATAGGTAGAATCAGTTGGCAAATCAAATATTTCAACAAACTCAGTTGATAGACAAGCTCTGCGAAATCTAACTATGCCCGAGAATTTATTTGCTTTTGATTAGAAGAAGTATATAATTTAACGTTGTATGGGATTAGGTGACTATTTTAATCTAAATTACGAAAAGGAAACGAGCGAGCGATAAAACTAAAGTTACTGTCAATCTAGTTCCATAAGTTATAGTTGGAAGTGGTGAAATTCTTCAGGATTCCACTTATTCCACCAGATTATTATCTATCTCGAAATAGAAAGGAACAAATATATTCGAATGAATTATTTTATGGTCACCTTTGATTTTTTTCATACTCCTTTACAGGAAGTGCATAAAAGGTTTAACAAAGCTCAGCAATTTGATTAAATTAAAAGATAATCGAAGTGAATTATGATTATGAGACTGACGAATAGAGGTCAAGGTCTGCACATAAAATATGGAGTACCTAAAGTAATTTATCTTTAGTTAGTCAACTATATTTCTAATACAGATATAACATCTTTATGCAAATAAATAAAATATAAGTATCTGGCTTTAATGTCAAAATAACAGCTTTTAACTAACTGCAAATGAAAGTGTATACGGTAAAAATAATAGAAAACTATTTTTTAATGTTTGATTCTTTGTCTGTTTGTTCCGGCTGATCTCCAAACGGCTGGACCGATTTTGACGGAATTGTCATTGGCAGATAGTAAAATAGGCAGTTTCATCTCAATAGCACCTTCCCGCGGATATTTTCTGACAGCCACGCGAGTGAAGCCATGGGCACAGCTAATCTTAACTGAAATTGCAATTTTTATTTAGTCACGGTCTTTAATATCCCGATTCTAAGTGGACAACGTCCAAAAAACCGCTCACGTTGACATAACACACGTGAATAAACTGCGCTAAAAAGCTTACAACACGCTCCGCGACAAAGCGTCCAATATTTTGAGAGAAGCGACAGTTTATAGCTGGTATAAGTTTAGCGCGTGCTCGCTCAGTGTGTTAGAGCACTTATAACGGCTCGCCGAGTGCGGGCAGGCACGCGCGCCTCCAAGAGCATCAATTACCGGGTCGTGAGCGCTCCTGCACTACAACCAATATAAATAAAAGCCGGCCAGCACACGCCACCGACCACAATTTCACAGTGGCGCAATTGTAAAATGCTAGATCGAAAAGGTCTCGGGTTCAAACTCCTTATCTTTATGTCAGATGTATTCCACATAGAAGTTTAATGTTCGCGGCTGACAGATACGCTTTCCGCGCCGCGCGTGCCGTTTGCACTTTACACAAGGTCTAGCAATCTAGTTTGGATTTAGATGTGTTTCGTGGAAATAACTGTTGTGATCGCGTAGAAATATTGATGATCCTTGATTTCTAAGTGGTTTACTCACTGTATGCATGTCGGTCGTGACTGTGAGCGAGGCGAAGTGGCACGCGCCCCGCGTCACGGCGGCTGGTTGCGCTTGCGTCGTACAAAAACGTCCAGCGAAGCGCGCTGCCGCCTCATTCTTCTATTTTTCGCGGCGCCTCCGTCCCATTTTCCCTTTCTTAACAATGGCCTCGGTCACGCACAACATTGATAAAAGCCGGATTGATTCGCTTTCGCTTCCCGCCGACGATGTCGCAGCCGCTGACGACATGCACGGCCCTTGCGGTAAACCCAGACACTGTGAAATCAGCCTAATTCTTTGTTTTGGAACAGATTGCTAATTTGGCTTAGCTTAAAACACAAAGTTTCATATAAATCCTGATATCCTTAATAGGACTTATCTAATATAGATCTCCAGAAAATACCATGGCCGGACAAACATTTGCCATTTTAATGTAGACAGATTTATACCACAGTTAGTGTTAAAGCGAGTGCCATTAATTAAGACTGTTGACGGAATCAACTTCGCTTGTTATGACCTAACCCACTTATGTCAAGGTATAATTACTCTTTGTTAATGTAGGTCCCAACTGCCAGCGTAAAACAGAAAGTTAAAATGAACACCTTAAAATCATATCTCAGTGAAATCACATTTATTACGATATTTAATAGGCACAAATAAAACCTTTTTTTTATTTCATAATCAAAAGGAAACATTAAAGAGTGTTGCCAAATTGTCGGTCGATACGCGAAAAAGAAACTTTAATTTTATTATTGCAATTTGTCGGATATATACGTCAATAGTGTCGTTAGTCCTTATCGACGTGATTAAGAAACGTCAAATCGTCTTAAATGTCGGCTTTTTGCCAATAATTAAGGTCGATAAAAGGAAAGAGGCTATATTTTACCGTCGCGGGAAATGGAGCTAAAGCATCTTCGTGTGCAGTCCGTCTTCATAATTATATTTGTAAGTGGTATAAAAGTAGGTACAACAGGATTTTGATGAAAGACAAGGATCCCGTTCCACGCCTTCCTTGACTGAGTTTTTCAATAAAAGGTCCTATAGTTTTTCCCACTCCTTTATTTAAAACTAGCCTTTTGCCCGCAGCTCCGCCCGCTTGGAGGTCGGTTATCGCGTAAAAAACTAGCCTGTATTCTTCTCTATATTCCAGGCTATATTTCTGCCAAATTTCATGACGATCGGTTCAACGGTTTAGGCGTGAAAGCGTCTCGCTGACAGACAAGAGTTACTTTCGCATTTATAATATAGGGACAAGAACGCCGAAAGCATTGTTTATTAAAATGAAATGATCGAAAGTTTACCAAAAGTTCTACACACAAATAAGGTTCTACTTAAAATAAAAATATTAATTTGACTGAAATCATTTTCTAATTTTAGATTCAAAATATACAATAATGAAATGCTTATGGCTGCCCAGCAGTATAAACAGAGAACTTACCAAGTATTTTCGTTACTCAACATAAAATATTAACTTCAAACCATTATTAAATTCGAAATACATAACATATTTATTCACAATCGATCCTAAACATTGGTATTCCGCATTCCATGACGTAACTAAAGCGGTGACCATTTGTCAAGACATAATGCAGACTTAAATTGCGACTTAAACTTCACCTTTAAAGGACAATACACAAAAGCTTAATCAATAATATAGAACCCATCTATCTAACCTTCGATGTTATTAGTTGTTTTTAGTGTAGCCATGTGTTTAGGATAGATGGGACATTTACCGATTTAATTATTCGACACGTGAGGTATTTTGAAGCGCTTATGCAAGATAGTTAAAAAAAGAATGCATTTGTTTTATTAGAAAATAAGAATTTATCGAACTAATATAATTACTTTATTTCATAAAAATTAATAATACGTGTTTCTGGACTTATTAATTAAACAGAAAGTAAATTCGTTCAAATCGACTAATAAGCCTTTTGAAGAGACCAGAAAGCAGCCAATATAAAAATGTAGTACTCTTAAACAGAATGTCTATTTCTATGGCCTTTGTTTTACTCAGAAATATGACTGAAAAATTAATTTAATGGATAAAATAGAATAGGAGTTGCTTATTTTTTTTTTTTTTTTATCTAAACAATGGTTCACCATGCTTGTACTCATTAGATACCTAATTTTCCATTAAATGCTTCCAAATAAGTCCTTATAACCTTTTAAGAGTAAATGCCACTGAAGAAAACCTACTGGCTGTATCCACTCAACACAAAATAAAATCGCCTTATTGAAATCCCTGTACTCGATTATCGAATTTAATGGTCACCGCTCATCGCGTCGCAACCGGCGCACAATCGATCAACGGAGTGCGTTGCGTTATCTCGTTCGCCATTCGGAACAAACAAATTCAATTAGGATTAAGAAATTAAACCACGGCTCAAAGGAACCGCCGACCGCTTCCGATGATACCCGAAACAGTTCGTTGACATCCGATATCGGAATCCACAAATACAAACTACTTGTCTTTTAATCGATCGAATCAATTATCCAACTGGTCTTTGTCCAAAACCGTCTTTGAAAGTTGTCTTACATTTATTTTTATCATAATATTTTCTATGTGTGTCTGTGTGAATGAAGAAACTGGTCTTCTTATCTCCGGGCCGATCTCTCTACAGTATACGATACCCGTACATTCATCCTCGAGACTAACTACCCTCTGCAAGTCATCAGAGAGCTACAAAAAACGTATTTTCAGAATGTAACGGACGGAATTTAGACACGCGTAATATACTGTTTTTTATTATGTGAAAACGCGGGCCCAATTGACACTGACTGCTTCTGTGTTGCGTTTATTTCGCCACGATGTTCTCAAACCATAAAAAAACGCTCACTCAAATAAACGCTTTTTTGCGATTGCAGTAAGAGTCATAGTTGGCTGAGTAAGTTGGCCTTTTTGATGCTACTGTCGGGTCGTAATGTCTCAAAAAGTCGGGTACGTGAGAAAGGTTGCTCTACTTGCAGCACCTTTGACACAATATTCGATGTGTTGAACTCTTGTTGTAATTAAAGCTACAATTCACGTAACACGGTACATCATAAGCAGCCTGCATGTCGTCTGTGACCATAGCACATTCACACCATTAAAAACTGTATAATTTTATGTAGACATTCGCTGATATACGACGACGCTGAACGTTTATTGCCGTGACTCATCTTTATTCCGCTCTAGAATGAGTGTGGATATAAAGTTGTAAGCGTTAGTTAGCTGTTCCTCACCCATGTAACAAATTTATTTGAGCTCGTTAAAAATGCAGGTTTCATAAAAAAGTACAACCAGTTTACAACTTGCCATTTTCGTTTTGTATTTTCTAATTTTGACAGTGTAGCCAAATGTTTTGCAAGCAGTAAATACCAACTAGATTAAATGAAATCAACTAAAAGAGAATATTTAATCTCAAATGAAACCGTTTAGTGATCCTATAAATATTAATTTCATATTTATAGCCTGCGCCCCGCTTATACGAAGGTGTTATTTACGAGACGTTATCTATAAGGGGTAGTGCACTACAAACTACTTTTCCTTCGATCGAGTTTTCTCGCGGGGACCGGTCACATCACTTAGAGAAAACTGTCGTTTTCAATCGCAGAACCGGAGCGATGATTCCCCTTATCAAATTACGGGCCTTGTCGGATAGTGAAAATTTTCCCACATTTTCTCGGTGTACATCGACGTACAGATGATATAAATCAGGGTGAAATTGTTGGTTGCGCCCGCGCCGCCGCCGCTCGAGGCTGCTAATGGGTGGTTATTTGTAAGTTTTCACTGGACGCCCGTTACGCGCCATCGAGCTCTTGCCTCCAACTCGACCGCTGTGACGCACGCCACCATTTTACCCGTAATCATAACACTTTCGTTTCATGCTCAAAAAATTGTAAATCATGGCGAAAAAGAGATCTCCAGTTTTGAACAAGAAAATTATTGCGAGAAAAAGTAAAAGTTTAATCCCACAGTTATGTAGGAGCTGATAAATTAAAAATGAAAAATTATTGTAATAAAAAGTTCCCTATAAAACAAAATGCCATAATAGAGTGACACAAATGTCTTAACATAACATTTTTAATTGCGGGTTGCACAATTATGTGCGACTATTCTCACTGGCTCAATTAATTAATATTAGATAATGATCGGTATGCGGTATTCGGTAACAATTCCCTGCTGCGTCCTGTCGTGAGCTTGTCTCCTTAACTATTGACTATCGAAAATCGATTAAAAGATCGCAATCTTTCATAAGCGTTCCATTGTCCCTAATCTGAACAAAAAGTTAGCAGGTTGAGCAAGTCGCATTGTGTAGCTTATTCAATTATGAGATATGGGAAGTTACAACAACGTAGTCATATTTCGAAACATATGGAAAAACTGAAATATTGATTTTCAAGTTACAAAAAAACATTGATTTTAGCCGTTACTGAAATTATCACACCCCTGAAAATACATCATTCATTCAAAATATATGCCCCGTTCAATAGACTTTATTAGATTTCCCGATGTAATGACAGCGCTATGGAACGGGACTGGTGAGCCCATTACGCGCAGACACGACCGCCGCCGGCCACGGGCACCGATCAACTGAGGAAGTGACGCCGCGCCTAGCTGCGCACGCGCAAATCGCGCGCAGGGGTGCAGCTTCCGACAAACGGTTTTTTTAATTAGTCCATTTAAAGGCTACGAAAAGATTCTTTTGGTTCGAAATGTATTATGTAATGGACAACTATGTAGTTGATAGACAGATTTAGAGCACTCGTATGCTAAAAAAGGAAAGAAAAAACGTAGAAATTATTGATTACGTATTACATTTTGCGTCTTAAAAAATGCCAATGCGTAGCTTGATTACATATCAACAGAGTTTCTTAAGAGAAAAATAAGTATCAGTAGGTGTATGCAAAAAGCTGGGTTAGACGGATATGAGCGTATCGTATGCCATATAGTATATAAATATCCATATATGTATCTAATTATATTATTTACAAAAATAGCATTTGTTCATAGTTACATACAACCTTAGGCCAAAACTTGGTCTACGCAGAGCCGTAAGGCACAAACTCAGATTTAGTATTTGAACAAAGCCATACCGCAACACGCCTCGAGCCATCGAATGTCATTCCAAGATTCAACATTAGTTTCGCGTCTTGACAACCCTGAAATATACATAAACTTTGACCACGGATATTATTAATACCAAACAAGGTTTGAAGAAGTTATAAACATCGAACCATATCAGTTTCGCTATATTTTCTAGCAAAACGTGCTAAAAATAAAAATAAAATGTAAATTAACTAACTTTTATGGTAAATTCCGCGCTTTATATGCGCAAAACTTCACGCCAATTTGCAAGATCGGACTCCCAGCTGTTAGCAATTTCATTTATAGAAATAGCCGTGAACGATTTTGATCGACTTAAGTAATCAATATTAGATAAGAATTGCAATAAAATTAGAGAATCACGGTAGCAACTAAAAAAGCAAAAGGTTCCTTTTACAACATACCTACGTTGTATTTTTCTTAGGGGTACTACGAATTCCACATTTTCTAAATGAATATTTTCAGTCCCGGGCATTTATCAATCAATGCCTGTGGCATTAAATCCGCCTCTGTGCATGTGTGTGCTTAAAGTATTCAATAAACAAATGTCCCTGAAACACTTGGAAAAGAATCTGAGAAAACTGTGCTCATACTGGTGGGACCAAATAGATTTTATCAGACACACATTCAGTTATACATAAAAGGTATAATATCACCACTAAAGTGCTAAATCCCCGTACGACACCCACTAAAACATTGAATGACATCAAAATATCTAAAGCATTCCGTCTTATCTCAACATGTTTATAGCTTACCCATTTACAAATATTTGAATACATATTTTGCAACACTATGGTAGTGTACACCATGACTATGCCACTCTATAAACTAAGACATTCCGAATACCGATACCAAATTGCTTCCAAATAGTTTCTGATCGAGATCTACGATACTATCGGGGTTTAAAGACAATCTCGACTTGAAATCGGGTATTCAATTATGTCAGCAAACACTTGTTTAGATATATTTTGTGCTGGCGGCGCCTTTTTAGGCGAAGCCGATTCTGGAACTATAGGAACATATTTTCAGAATTCTGAGTAAATAGCAATAACAGTTTCCATTTCAATATGCAAACCTAGAATAGTCCCTTGAAAAGGACTTATTATTTCATGTATTTTCAATAGGACATAATTAACTTCTATCAAAGTTAACATCTGGCCAACCAATTTGAATATAATTTAATAATCTGTCAGTTTTACAACCTACATTACAAAATACAAAGTACCTATATAACCTCCACAGCACAGGTTGAGTACGTCACAATTAAGTACTAGACATTTTGATAGCTTACGTAAAAGGGCCCACCACTAATAAATGGGCAATGATGGACAAATTCCCATTGATGAATTCCTGACTCATCTGATGGGCTTCTCATTGAATAGGACGATGGACATTGAGATGTAGACAGTCTCAACTAGTTGACAGGAGCAATAAAATTATGGCAAGAAGACGTAACTTAGTATAGATCTGCCATTTGTAAGGTTGTAGAACACTCTGATATTGGCTGGCCAAAATCCACGGTAGAACATGAACGTTCTGATAAATCATAGGAAGGAAGAAGCGAAATTAAATATGAAAAAAATTATAATCAAATACTCTCAGTACATAAATTGTTACTATTGAAAATATGCTGCTACCTATTCTTCTGGAATCATGCATTATATCTACCATTTAAGACACACATTGTTCAAAAGAATGGTCGAAGAATAGTTCATCTATTGCCAAAACGTCAGAACAAAATTCTTTAAACATGAAACCATTTTCGTCTCTCAATGGTTGTCGATCAAACAGTCACATTTATCAAGATCAGCGCGTGCGCATCAATAGCAATGACTATTAAATGGAGTCATGCAGCTTGAATGGTTGCAGTATTTAATGTGGCCGACACTAAATACCTGCGCTTCGTTGCATCATATCTACGCATTTTATCAGGTGGATCGTTTATTTATTGACTATGGTTTCGTTGTGGGTG
The DNA here is from genome assembly GCA_949987655.1 of Polymixis flavicincta. Taxonomy (NCBI): domain Eukaryota; kingdom Metazoa; phylum Arthropoda; class Insecta; order Lepidoptera; family Noctuidae; genus Polymixis; species Polymixis flavicincta. The sequence continues at coordinate 9,835,107 of OX465192.1, forward strand.
TACTTGATCATTTCATTGACATACGGTCAACTGTGGTATTTTTACTTTCCATGGCAACTTTACCCATGAGTACTGTACTTAATTTTCTCTCGATAACTAAAAATCTGTTGCCGCCATCAATACAGAAGTAGAATAAGCTACTATTTGTAACATTTTTTTTTAGTTATCCTGAGATATTTTAATATAGTTTTCATTGGTAAAGTTGCTCATGGAAAGTTGAAAGCTCATTGTTCTTCCCATCTCCAAAAGTAAGTAGTATAATCATTCATTGTAAAGTACACACAGTTATTAGATATAGTCTTCTTCTGCAGACAGATTTGGTCCTTTTAGGGGACTGTCAGCAAATAAATATTTCTTTTAGTTTATGTGCTCTTAGCATTTCTTTAAGATAGGTTAGTTAGTTTGAAAAAAATATTTTCGATAAAGTCAGCTCCATTTCAGATTCTTTGAAAATTAGCACATTATTGATTGAAATAAAAGTGAGAATATTCGTAATATTGCACAAACATGATACATCACTTGAATCACAACATCGGACAACCGTAGCTTATTTCATCCTAAAATGTCTGCAAATTTTCGAGCCTACATCTAGAATGTACTGATTCACTCTCAGATACGTCAAGAGCGACGTTTTGATGCACATAGTGAATAGAGCCTTGATTATTCAAGCATGATATTAGAACTTTAGAAGTCCCTGCCTCAATCATGTCCTTAATAGATGACCTCAAAAGATTAGGGTTTTGACGGACCAAGCCACAAAATAGCTTGTTTAATGGGAAGGTTTTGATACTTGGTAGAAAATTTTGTCGATGTGTAAAGTGATATTGAGTAATTTTTAATTATATGTAAATTAACTTATAATTCAATTCATGCCTGGTTTATTTCATTCTCAATAATGATTGTCGTTTTTACTAAACGTGTTTCATTTCAATGTGACATTACTCAAAAATATTATGTTACGCCAATCGATATTCACCGTGTCGCAAATTAGGATTATGTACATACAAATCAGTTTTCGTAACGTATCAAGCCGCTTATATCCGCCGTCTAGCACCGTGGTGCATTAAACAGTGCGCGTGGGCAGATCCGTCCACATTTCTATGATGAATCGGTCGCCGGCGCCGCCATGTTACGAAAATTCGCCACAATTTGCATATAGATACGATCCTACGACGACGCTTGAACCTCCAATACTTCATAGCATTGTTACAAGCATTATTTATCTAACGACCACCACACTGGTCCAATGGCTCCACAATAAACATAGCAATTGACGCCTACTTATTGACGCCAGCGAATTACTACAATGTTGTAAACATAATTTACAATGCAAATAATATTAAAAATATGTGTGCTTACTGCATATTTGCTTAAACATTGAATAAGTTAAGACATCGTCAACATTTCAATGCAAATTTTATACATGGTTCTTTACTCAATGTTTGTCTGCCAATGCGGGCACCGAAGCCTTTTAGGAATTTAAGGAACTCGTCCGTTTTGTATAAACCAACTTGTATATTTGCTACTATGATAATATTATAGCACTAGTAGGCATGTGCGAAACTTCACATTACGGACCATATAAACACAACTTATTACTGCCATACATATTAAATATAATTTCGTCTATGGACTATTTCCGAAAACGTACCTAAATAGAGTTGCATTCCCACATTCTTTGATCGCACTTTTTCTTTAGAATGCTCTTTCTCAAGGATATTAATTAGTACCTATATCAAAAGTCGGAATTTGTCTCCTTTTTTCTGACTTGAATGTATTTGTTAAAAAAACTACCGTTAAACCCAATGACCTCAGATTAAAACAAAGACTAGCCCAACAAAGCCCCGGTCAGCTGTTTGCGAAACATTCGGCATTAGAACGTCACATAACCAATGCGCGCGCGCATGATTGATGGCTGACACGTGGGCGGGAGACACACGCTGAAAATGCGCGCCAAATTACACGCTATAGAATAGGGCTGTGCTTTTAGTAGTGGTGATTTATCGATGAAGTTTCCAGTAAGATTAGAGTTGGATGATTTTGAAAACGTAATTATGGGATATAATACAGACGTTTGTTTTTTTTGTTGGGTGGGAAATCATCAAAAACCTTCTCCCGCTCTGGGTGGAGCAGAAGGGCGTGTCAGACTTTTACTGACTAAAACCCACCCGTGTTCCCTCAGTAGCCTGTGTGCCAGGGGCGGCGGTATCTCTTTCGAACAACTTGCACTTAATACAGACGTCATGTTTTATTTTTTACATTTGTGTAACATGAACCGCTGCGGTTGAACCCAGATTAAAATTTTAGGATAAATGTTATATTTAGACAACCCTAAACTACAACAGCATTATTTCAAATCTGATGATGGATATGGACACAACATTCTGTAGTGCTTATTAAGCTATCATTACTTCAATTCTGTTAAATCTAATCAACTGTTCTCATTCAAGAATCCATTTAACTGTCATTTTATTTCGTCACTTCAGATTAACAAAAGAGCTTTTAAAACTAAGTTTTATTAACAGCTATTTAATCTAAGTAATCTAAACGAGAAGTACATTTAAGAGAACAAGTACATAAAGTAGGTGAGTAATGAAAACTGTTAATTAATAGAAAGGAAGACTAAAACGAAATCCTTAGTTTTGTGTACGCTAAGTTGCGCGTGACTGTATCTGATGGAATATTAAACAGTAAACGTATTTACGTGTAATGTATACTCGTACCTACTGTTTCAAATTTAATAGCGCATCGCACGCGTTGCGCACGCGCCACTAATGACCCGCGCGATTCTGCTACCACTACCTATTTTACTACTATTCGAATAATTACAAAATAAATTCAAGATATTTTGAACTCTATTTTATGAGCAATAGAGTTTAAGACTGGCGAGTTTGATAGAATAATTATTGAAATCGGCACTGCGATTGAAGTTCTGATTGGATGTATTAAAATTAATTTAATAAATGCAATCAGTTTGTGCGAGCTATCTTAAGTTTAGACATGTTTCAAGAATTAAATTATAGTGAAATATGTAATGTTACAATAAGATTAGTAATATGTTTGTCACAACTAGTGTTTGTCACAACTAGTTTACCTTCACGATCGCAATTTTTTCAGTTTGTTATAAAAAGAACCTTTTTAATAAACTGAAAAACCAAAACAAAATATTAAAAATTACCGTTACTTAAAGTAGTAAGTATTCCAATTTGAACGTAAAAAAATTTGGTAGCATAATAATATAATCTAATCACATTATTACCAAACATTGTAGAATTGCCCGTCTTGCCTCTAATGACCTCTCGAGACGATCCATCTTCAATTCATTTTTATTCAAACCGTATTCATTCCATTCAGTTTAGACATTTCGTGCGTAAACGATGCAACCGACGAGTATTGAATACGATTTATTTAAGGTCGATTTTGATACATTAAACGGATATTTATACACAATACGTATCTAACGAATTGTGTATAAATCACTTAATAATATTAATCAGCATGTCATTTGATTTGTTAAGATTTATTGCTTCAGTTCTGCTTGTATACTTTTGTTTGACGTTTCAAGTGGCTTCGTTGCATAACATTGTGTGTATCTATTTAAAAATTATGTACACTTCGTTAAGTTTTAAAGCAAATGTGAAATATTTAATGAGCCAATGATATATGATGTGCGATTTTGAGGTAACAGAATATGACCTAACCCCAAAATTTCGAGGCTACCGACGACTGGGACCGCATAAACTGCAAACGCAGTCCCTGTTGCCGGATCCATTTAGTTTTAATATTTTTCTTCCGGGGACTAGTACACCAAAAAATTAATCATCGTCAGCCTATAACGGCCCACTCCCTCTCGGTGAGAGGGAGTGGGCCGTAATCCACCACGCGGGCCCTGGCGGGTTGGTAGATGTCACATGTCTTCGAATTTTTGGTTCTAGGACATGCCGAATTTTTGGTTTCCTCACGATGTTTTCCTTCACCGTTTTGAGAGCAGTGGTGATGAAATAATTTACACAAAGTAAAGCGCCTGGCTGGGTTCGAACTCACGACCTACAACTCGTAAGTCGCGGCCGTTACCACTTGGCCACCACTGCTCAAAAATTAATAAATAAATCTATTGTTCAAGCCAAAAACAGTTTCTTTAAGTATTCCTTTAAAAAAATATCGTTTGACTGTAGTAGCTTAAACAATAGATTTTTTTTAATTCATTTATGGTTGGCCCCAGTCGTGGGAAAAAAACATATTAAAACTAAATGAATCCGGCAATGGGGACCGCGGTTGCAATTCCCACTCGCCGGAAAACTCAAAATGTATATTTACAAATAGATTATGTCTGTAAAATAATCGTTTTCGTAATAAGTCTTTCAATAAAGACCGCTCTAAATATCTAGACAGCGAATATTAATGCACACTCACACAGAACAATAGTTCTCTACAAATAGTTTCCCGACACCGTTACAATAATGAAAAATATAAAATAAATAATAATAACATAAATAACATCCGTGTTGTAATCCGAAGCCCGAAGCGAAGTTCTCAATTATCCGGCTTCTTCAGTTATGTGCATTAGTGGAACATATTTATGTTGAACATTTGTTGGGTCGTCTGTCCCGGGCTCAATAGCGCGTAGGCTTAGTGAAAGCAATTGAATATTGTTATATTTGTTTTGTTTCTTGTAATTATTAAAGACTTTTGCCAGCGGCTTCGCCCGCGTGTAACTTTCATCCCCTATTTAACTCCCTTAGGGGTTGAATTTCGTTATTCCTTGTCTACATTATAAAGGAAACCTCTGTGCAAAATTTCAGCTTTCTAGTTCCAAGGGTTTGGGCTGGGCGTTGATGAGTCAGTCAGTCAGGACTTTTCTTTTTATTTATACAGATGAGGTAAAATATTAGTTCTGAATGAGATACGGAATAACAAATTAAAAGTATGGTTTTTCTCAGAGACAATAGATCGTTAGCTAATAAACAATGCATGATAAAAAAAAATTAAGACCTTTTTACTTCTTTTTTTATTTATGGAACTTTTAGTCTAGAATGCCAAGTTTTTCAAACAAATAGCACAAAGAGGCAGGAAAATACTCTTTTTTCCTTGTAAGGCTTATGAGGGGAAATAAATAAGTGCTATCATCTCGTCACAAGGAAGATCTCAGTTGTCACGTAAAAAAAAAAACTATGCCAATAAACGCATCTTTCTTTCTTTCTTTTTCTTCTGACATTGTTAATTGAAATTTTTCTACTGTTAAGTAATGCGGATTTCTCGAATCGCATTATCCTTGAAGAATCACCAGCCATAAGTATGTGTTGAAGTCAATTGTTATCGATAAAAAAGAGCATTTCTAAAAGCTTTTTAATTAAAATAATTTACCAAAACATTGAATCACTTACAAGGAAATTAAACCAACAATAATACTCAAAGATTAAACTAAAGTAATTAGTTACCAGATTTATATCAATGACAGTTGAATTCTAAGTCGATTCTAATTAGAAACCATTAAATTATAATCGTTAAATACATCGATTCGTGCATCGATATCATTTAATTCAACATCGGTAAAGCCGTAACGTATATTATTTTACGAGGTAAGTTAGATATCATAGATCCTCATTCTTGACTCGTAAAGCGTCATTGGCACCGGTTTGCGTCTGCGCATTGTAACTTGATGCTTATTGAAATCACTGGACGCATCGGTATCGATTTGAAATGGATTCGCGATGTCGATTCGATTGTCTCTGAATATCGAATCTTGGATATCGAATCTCGGATGAGCAATATTGTTCGCATCAAATATTTTTGTAAGACGATCTACTGTGTTGGTTGTTTTTGGTTCAATTTTGTGTTTGCCGTTCTATTTGAATTAGAGATTTAACTTAATGTATTTCTAATGCATTATTATACAAAAATATTTGCTTTCTTCAGAGCAGTGTCCCAGTGGCCCAGTGGGACACTGCTCTGAAGAACGATCGCGACTTACGAGTTGTAAGTCGTCGGTTCGAACCCAGACAGGCGCTTTACTGTGTGACAATTATTTCATCACCACTACTTTAAAAAACGGTGAAGGAAAACATCGTGAGGAAACGGCATGTCTTAGAACCAAAAACTTCAAAGACATGTGACAACTATCAACACGCACTGGGCCCGCGTGGTGGATTACGGCTCACTCCCTCTCGCCGAGAGGAGGTCTATGTCCTGGGATACAGGCCTCCTCTCGGCGAGAGGGAAATTTCGGGAAATCGGAATTAGGGAAATCGAGAGGCAAATAGCATAATCAGCCTATATCGTTCGCAGCCGTTATCGCACTGCTTCTCCATATAAAATTTTACTATGCCAAATTACATACTCCTTAGTCCGAGCAATTTTCGTATAAAAGAGGTACAAAGTTTTTGCTCATAGAAGATTTGTGATCTTGACAACATTTTGGACCGTGCTAGGGAAAGTACTGTACAAGTGTACACGGCACAAGTATTTGTACCGTGTTGTGCCGGACGTAAAGAATAGCACCATCCCATCTCTTCCCGTGGGTGTTGTAGGAGGCGACTAAAGGACTTACTATAGAATGGGCAGCTCAGCATTCTCTATGCATTTTACCAACATACTGCAATCGCTAACCCGCCTGCGAAGCGTGGCGATTGTGTCAAGGCCCCCCAAATTGGGGGAGGCCTATGTCCAGCAGTGGACGTCTAAGATTTTTTTTTTTTGTTACCTACTTACTACTTATACCTAGGACCTAGATATCGTAAGCCGCAACAACTATATTCCGATCTCCACCCCCTTTATGTGCAATTGCATTACTTGATACATCTAAAAACTTCCTCGGTAAATTCCTAGCAACGAAAAATCCCCACCGATGACATTAAGATGTGCTAATTTTGAAATAAAAAAATCTTTACGGAAATTTTCAAGGAAACTGAGCGTATAATGGATGGTAGAATTACCTAAGTTGACTCAGATCTGACTCATATTTCCTTGCATATCCCTATCCTTGACATTTCAAAAGCATCTTTTTAGGGCAGTCATCGTAATGAGCACTTGCCTCCCACAAAAGCGATGGTAAAAACTGTAATGGACGAAGCAATACAGATATAATAATATTCTTTGAATGAAATGAGTTTACAAAAACGCAATCATTACGCATCTAGACGGTTTTGCACATAAGTGTAAGCACAGGATTCGATTGTAAAAATGTCGAATAATGTTCTTCTCGTTGACGTTTCCGCATTGCCGATTGATGATGTTATTTGTAATCATGGGGTCTGGGAATTGAATGGGCTCTTCTGTGAGTGCGTCCTTCTGTATCTTGTTTTCATATTGATGGTACTCCTCCTCTTCATGGTTTTTTATGAATATTTTGAGCTCAGTCGGTCGCCACATTGATTGCGGCATCAGGGGCATTCTTCAGGTCATCCGAGGTGCATGTGAACAGCACTTAAGACACTCCAGCAAGTGAGGCATTTTCAGATCAGAAGCACCGCAATCGCACTTGGTATTGGATGGGTCAGTAATTCCCCAACTTTGACAATTTGTATCTAGCCATCTACCTAGTATGAATGACATCGGCATTAACACCTCTTGTGTCTCTTAGTATCCTGAAGCTAAAATCATTTGTTGCCCGTCATATTCTGAGGAATGCTTCGCATTCCATTTGTCATTGACTCATTTTGATGAATACAAAAGCATCTATAGATCGCCCTAAACATTGCACTAATTGGCAGCCATTGAAAATTTAAAAAAGGAAGCCTTTCCAGTGTTCCTTTAACGAACGCATTAAGGTGACACTTGTCCACATTTTTTCCATATAAACTTCGGGAGGGTTTTACTCCACTGTTTGACTATGTACATCAAAAATTAAACATGGGAAGGGATTGTCTCGTTATTATTATTGTCTGTACGGAAACAAAATACTAAAATAAAAAGCTATTAAAAAGTTATAATTTATAATTTATTTGTTAAAAAAAAATATACAAGATGTTATTCGTATGGTGATACACTTTATGTCCCTTGTTTCAATAAACAGATTTTGAACATCTGTGTCTAAACTAGATATGAAATATCTGTATTTCAGACATCAGCGCTCATCGCCTGGTGTAGGTGACACTTTATGAGCCAACAAAATTCGTTTTTCTTCCGGCACTCCTCCTCTACCGCAGCCCGTAACCCTCAGCCGCGATGCCTCCCATACGACATCGCGGCCCACCTCAGTTGCGGTGCACCTCACCGCAACCTACCTTTTGGCCGCTACGTCGTCGGCTTTGAGGCAAAAGCCCTGACGAGCGGCCCCACCTTTGTGTTCCTCTTGGCTTCACCGTGGCCGGCATCCACGGTTACTGAGCCCCCCCGCAACGACAATGCGGGAACCCACTCGGGGGGGAAAGTGTCCCCTTAAGTGCTAATATGCTGCCATTATCAAAGAATTCTTAATACTGCCATAATAATATACACCTCAATCGATCTTTTATTTCACATGCTTAATTTCCATCCGAAATATGCATAAGTAATCGTGGTAGCGACAGCATTATGGTTAATATTCGTCGGCGTTGGGCATGCGTAGGCGCCGATACAGTGCCTCGATGATGAACAACAGCTCAATTTGTTTCGTTTACACACAGGGTTGCCACTTCGTGGAAACTTTTCCGAGTTTATCAGTTGATTTTACTACAATATTCCCGTATTTTAATAATATATGAAAAGGTGAACGTGTTAACAGTTTTATATTATAGTCTGACATAAATGAAGTAGGTACTACTAGTTTCTTGTTCTATAATGTACAAACTTCAAAGTTTGTAATCTAAGTGGCGATACCTACTAACATTACTGAAATTTAAAGATCGAAGAAAAATAAAAAAAGTCAATGTCTTATTACATTACTTTTTTTTTTTTGTTTAGTGTGGGAAATCATCAAATAGCTTCTCCCGCTCTGGGTGGAGCAGGAGGGCATGTCAGACTTTTACTGACTAAACCCACCCGTGTTCCCTCAGTTGCCTGTGTGCCAGGGGCGACGGTATCTCTTTCGAACAACCCGCACCCCTGGCAGATTATATTACAGGTGACGTTACTATCTAGGACTCGAAATAAGGTTAAGTAATAATTATTCAAAATTACTTCTACCTACATCATCTTCCCGAGCCCGTCAACCCTACGTAAGCGCATCAGTATTCTCAAGACGAGCCGAATTTCTCCGAAGCTTTATACGAACGTCGATATTTCAACTAGACAGAATTTTTCTTCCCCAATCGTTGATTTATGGAGGCATTCAATGGCGATGTCTTCATTGAGTAGCTTCGGGCAGGTCGTGAGTGGGAGTATCTCTGATGACCCGAAAATACATTCAGGGTTGGCGATGAAGAAATAAATCAAATTTATTGTACGTTGTCCGTAATACGGTCCTTTGTGCGATCTTCGGACGTAAATCATGGCAATCAACACACCTTGCGGACAATGGGACAGGAGTTTTTTAAATGAAAATGTTCCTGCATATAGAAATAATTCTTATTGTTTAACTATATTTGGTTAAAGAACACAGAACAAGCCTTTAATTTTAACCTTTAACCTTTAATTTTAAATGAGCTGCAGAAGATTCGAAAACTCCCTTTGACGCAAATGAAATTGCCTTGCTGAATTGCAATATATATTAGCAGCAATATATGTACTTAGACTAAAAATTTCTAATTTCAATCATTCGATACTCAACATCATCTGTGTAACCTTTCTCTATTTTGAAGTCGGGTTCCAGTCTAACCGGAAGCAATTCTTTAATCGGTCCCTCATTACTGAAGATCATGGTCACTGGACGCCTTTAAGCGTATCCGCTTCTTCGATCTTCCTCCATCGACTCCGGTCTGGAGTTGCCATCACCACCTGCTGAAATTTGCTGGATGAGGTAGCTTCCTTTATTTGGTCAGACCATCGTATTGGCGACCGGCCCCGTGCTCTCTTTCCTTCGGTATTGCCAAGAGTCACCAGCTTTTCAAGGCTGATATTTCCCCTTCGCATTCTGTGGCCGAAGTGGCTCAAAATACGCTGTAGGGAAATTGTAGACAATCGGGTCTTGATAGCGAGCTGAGATAGGACAGACACATTTGTGCGTTTGGCTGTCCATGGTTTTCGGACCATTCGCCTCCAGCACCACATTTTGAGTGCGTCTATCCTCTGTCTTTCTCTTGCTCGGATTGTCCGGGTCCGTAGAGGAAAATCGGGAAAACGAATGCCCTGACCAAACCGGATGCAACTGAATATAAATTTTACATTGAGCAAAAGAGGATTTATTTTTTCAATTATTTTTGGACCAATTAAACGACCATCTACGTCAAATATAAGACAGCTACCACATACCGTTGTGCTAATTAATACTCCTCAACAAACAAACACAAAATCATTTACCCATTCAACCTAACCGCTGCCAATTAATTATATATACCCGCATAAATAAATTGAGTGCACCTACATTGAAGCTTAAGCCCACTTTATGGCATCATAGAAAGACTAAGTAGAATTCGCTTCATTAGCACGCAAGATCGTTTATTTAGCCACACTTGATTGTAAACACTGAATGGACTAGAATCAAAGAGTATCGAATTTCAAGTAATGCTACTTGGAAAGAGAAATATTAACTTGGGTTCTATTTATTGCATATTAACTGTGAGGTGTGTGTCTGAATTCGGAGTAATGTTAGATGTAGATGAAACTGCATGTAGACATATCGTGAACTTTAACTATTTCTTAAATGAGGATTTCGTGTATCGTCGAAATAATTTAAACGATATTGTGTTAGGCAATACATGCGCCCTCACGGCCCTAGTCGTCGCAGGAGACGCCCTGGGCGTCGGGAATCCCAGACTGATTCCTGGCTACCGTAGGGCTTGCGGATGGCGAGTAATGGGTAGCTCGCTGTCCGGTAAAGACCAAGCCCGGGTCGACGGCTCGTTGTGTTCCACGCGCGCCTCAAAGAGACGTCATCAACTGGTGGGGTCAGCAAGGGCCGATGCCTGCCAGGGGTGCGGGTTGTTCGAAAGAGATACCGCAACCCCTGGCATACGGGCTACTGAGGGAACACGGGTGGGTTTTAGTCAGTAAAAGTCTGACACGCCCTCCTGCTCCACTCAGAGCGGGAGAAGTTATTTGATGATTTCCAACCATTAAAAAAATGGTATTGTGTTTCGATTAATCTTGGTATTCATTATATTAGTTGCTTTCATAGAATAGTTTGAAATTTTTAGAACATTTTTTACTGTGTCTACAAAAGTTGCGTTCACTACGAACTTTCTTCGCATACTCCCAACTATTTTGGGGTCGGCTTCCAGTCTTACCGGATCCAGCTAAGTTCAAGCATTTTACATGGAACGACTGTCTATCTGACCTCCACAACCCAGTTACTGGGTAATACGATACCGCTTAGTAAGACTGGTTCTCAGATTTTCGGACTCCTGACGACCCATAATGACTTCAAAAATCCACGAACCAACGGCTTAACGTGTTTTCCGAGGCACAGAGGGGTCTTGGTAAGTAAATATGGACACCCATTCACGGACTAACCGCGGCAAGTCGACCACCATTAATCAAATACTGTCTACTTAGACCATTATTTCCGTTTCCCCAACAAACAATGTCCCGAAACGTTACCATACCTACTCCACAGGTACCAAATAAGCCACAACGTAATCATTTCGAACAATAGTTTGTAACAAGGAAGTGTCTCTAAGCACCAAGTTATCGATAGTACCTAAGTGCAGTGGACAGAGGGCAGTGTCGCATGCACCGTTGTGTGCCCGGTGCCCCCCTTGCATACTTTCACCACTCGCTTCCCGATACATCGATAACAAGCGTTTGGACTGCACTAGTGCACGAGTAACTGGCGAAGAGCTTTCGTTTCCGATGATAATGGACTGGATTAGGAAGTGTATCTGTTACGTAATGATTCGTATTAAATCTTAGATGTGATTGAGTTTTCTTTGATATTTTAACAGGAAATGTATGACACATTAAGGCACTCCAGTTTTATTGTTGAAGTAAAGCTCCAGACAGCGGGCCTTATCAGTATATCAGCGCTGCGACACTTTTTAAATGTTGCAGCATTATGCTGAGATAGGTGCCTTTTGGCCTCGTATAGGACTTTGTTTTTATTTTAATTTGACTTTTTAATTTTATTTTATTAAGTAAATTGTGTAGTTGAGTTTGTGATATTCCTGTACGAGTCAAATAAATACTTTTTCTTTCTTTCGTTATCCATTCTATTGTAATGCTCTGAAAATGATAATTACTATTTGCATTTTGCAATACAACTTCAATACGGGTAATGAAAGAATCAAAACAAAAGCAACTAACCAAGTAATTTCATTTCAAATAAAATGTACCCTAATTTCAAACACGCAATTCTATGTACTCGCTCAACCAACTAGCTCGATGTAAACGGATCATCAAAGCATTTTCCGTCGGCGCAAGCGCTTGTTTCACATTACTTACACAGAGCGGCACTCGTAGGAAGCAACACAACAAATGCCTACAGGCTGTCTTTATTTTACCTGTTTTATTGTAGGTACCTAATGTACCTAGTTGTAGGCTAGTTACCCTTACATACTCGGGAAGTTAACGATGGTTATTAGAGCAGTGTTTTGTTTTGGCCGTCGTTTATCAGTGTTGGAAACGGCTGGTCTGCTTGCGATAGTGTTTGTGATCATTGACTTGCAAAAACAGCTAGAACTCGATATTTTCTATGCATAAATACTACATTTGTACAAAAAAAGTTTTTTTTTTTTTATAAAAGCAATCGCGATTTTTTTTTTACAATGTAATTTTAACTGAAATGTACAGCATCTTTATAAACTAAAACTCAAAGAATTTAGGTATTTGAAACGATTAACGGGCTGTTGAATTGTCAAGAAGTCGGTCAGTCACAAATAGGTATGAAGTTAGTTGCCTATTCCAAAACTTAGTAAAAACAATAATATTAAACTTATAAATTAACGATCATAATTAATTCCCACCAAAAACGTTGGCGAGACCAACAAATATTTTTACAACAAGTGAATGTTTAAAAGCGTTGAGATGTAATCTGTCAGTGCACCAGCCTCTTCTTACGCAAGATGGCTGCCGTTTCAACATGTCACTAAACCACCAAAATAATTCGTGCGTTGGTCTGTAAACAGTCCAATTTACGCATATGCGGCGTTTTTTTAAACCTTTTAAACTCACTTTCCTTCGAACGGGCGACTGTTGAAAGTTTACGATGTGATTAAAATGTTGTCGGCTTCTGCGGTGAGACGGTGACGCGGGCGCACGATGATTTGTTCGTAAATCGTAGATGATACAGCATGCAGCAAATCTTATCAGATCAGTTTAATAAGTAACAATTTGCAATAAGACAGGTTTAGAACTGAACTTAAAGACTAACCCCCTTATATATAAAAGCTTAAAGTTAAATAATGATTAGCGTATATATAACCATACATTTTTGAGGTCTTAACAGCTCTTAATTCTATGCAACGTTTACATTTAAAACGGTAAACTGTTAAGGGCTGATTATGAGGACATTTCAAAAAGAAGAGCCCATGGTTTTCTCCGAAAGGACAGATGCCCGTTGGAGCAGACGAGTCTTAGTGTGGAGACCGAGTATCGGCAAGCGTAATGTGGGACGCCCCACAGCTACACGGACCGACGACCTGAAGAAGGTGGCTGGGACAGACTGGATACGGAAGGCGGAGAACAGAGTGTTGTGGCGCAGCCTGAGAGAGGCCTATGTCCAGCAGTGGACTGCGATAAGCTAATTTCATTGATTGATTGATAATTATCTCGTGTTTCAGTTACTAGAAACAAAGATGTCTGAAAGCTTAATAATAATGTTAGAGATGTGCAACTATAATTATTCCACATAAATTATCTTGAACTGCGAAATAAATGGTGGCATTTAACGAAAAGTCTGGTCAGAGGTGCAGCGTGAAAAGTTCAAGTCGCCTTCATTATTGTTAGCCTTCATTAAAAGATGGCATTTTAACTATACCTACTGAGATAACGCTTAAAACAGTATATTTCAAAATATATACAATAAGCCATAGCTTCTGAAAGCCTTTTAATACTCAATTTCTTCTTTAATAAGAAGAAGATTTGATAATTCTTATCTCATGTTCTGCCATGTTTTTTTTTTTTTTTGGGTGGGAAATCATCAAATGACTTCTCCTGCTGAGTAGAGCAGGAGGGCGTGTCAGACTTTTACTGACTAAAACCCACCCGTGTTCCCTCAGTAGTCCGTATGCCAGGGGCCGTGGTACCTCTTTCGAACAAACCCGCACCCCTGGCAGGCATCGGCCCTTGCGGACCCCACCAGTGGTTGCTGACATCTTTGACGGCGCGCGTGAGGAACACAACGCGCTGTCCCGTCTACCACTTTTCGGCCGCAGAGGATAGGGAGAGCGGCTGACGCTATACCGACACTCCTCTTCCCCTGCGGCCCCACCGCGTCCGCCATCAAACGGTGGCGGCCCCGTGCAGGCCACGGAAGGGAAGAGCGCTGCTCAGAAGCACCGGCACTCCTCCTCTACCGCAGCCCGTAACCCTCAGCCGCGATGCCTCCCATTCGACATCGCGGCCCACCTCAGTTGCGGTGCACCTCACCGCAACCTACTTTTTGGCCGCTACGTCAATGACTTGAAGGCAAAAGCCCTGACGAGCGGCCCCACCGTTGGGTTCCTCTTGGCTTCACCGTGGATGGGAGACCACGGTTACTAAGCCCCCCCGCAACGACAATGCGGGAACCCACTCGGGGGGGATGTTCTGCCATGTTTGGTTGTTGTTATTTCATTTAACAAATCATTAGTCACTGAAAGCAAAATAAAATGGCGACTGCAGCAGGCTTAGCATGACGTATTCTATTTCTACGAAGAATAGACAGTGCTTTTTCAATACAAAGTGACATTTCGGTTCTCCATTTTTACATCGCACCGTAGATATCCTTCTACATCTGTCGTTTAGTCTTTCGTTTCTAACGATCTTTGTCTAGGTCCTAATAGATGTAGACTATGTCAGAACATTTCTTCACAAACTGTCAAAATCAAACTGACAACAAACTTTCTACTCGACGGCCACAAAGTATATACGATTATCTACAAAATCATGATTCGTTTAGAACGCATAACTGTGATAATTAATAGAAAAACATGGCTATCTTCTCCTATTGTACATAATTTAGTGAATAGTCATGTCTATTCTTCCGTCGACAATTCGGTGCTCGTGCTAAGCCTGCTGGTCAAACGTAATCATTCATCTAGAAATGGTGTTTTTTGTTCGCCTACCTTTCCCTCCTCGGTTCAAAGGCCTCTCCCAAGTTCCCAAGTCCTTCCAGGCATCTTTCTCCATGACCCAACTCGACCCAAACCTTGCGGGATGCGGCTAGGTCGTCTCGCCTCCTTTTCGAGATACTTAAAAACCAATCGAATCAATAACCAAACAGTTTTAAAACGATTTTCCTTAAACAAACAGATTTATTTAATTATAAGTTGCTTTCTTATCTCGCCATAACCTTTCCAGTGACACGCATTAACATTTTACTTTCTTTATTACCTTTTTTATGTACAACAAATGTGTGAAAGATAAGACGAACTGTTGCGACATGGAATCTTTTTCCTCTTCTTATGAAGGGATGACTAAGTGTCGAAAGGATGGACAGAATCCATCTGTGGATAGTGACGTCATGTTAATTAGCAGTATGAAATGCCAATATGTCGTAATCTGACAAATTAACCACAAACTTGTGTGACTAAACTTGTACTGGTGGAGACAGTCACATACCTTAAGGCTACAGGCTCGACGCGATTCTGGTAGAACAATTTCCATGAAGTTTTCACAAAAAATGTTCTACTAGAGCCGCGTAGCGCCTGTCTGCCTTTACAGTCATCTTACCATCAATAAATTAAGACAAGTATACTAATTTAGTATATTTGCCTTCCAACCAAAAAGTTTAATCATTTTAATATAAATAATTTAAGAATATTAAGGCGCCGTAAGAAGCATTTTTTTTTGTATTTGAGAACAGCGCATCGCGCGGCAACAAATAAGAATCAAAATAGCGATGCGTTTGATGTTAGTTGAATCGAATGATTACCAAAATGAAATTAATTTTACAGTTTTAATGGACAGTTCAATTGAATAATTTTGAGATATTTCCCTAGGTGATTGAGTTCCCTTTGTTATCATTACAATATGACAGGTTACGCTCAAATTTTTAAGAAATTAAGACGATTTTTTTCTTCCGAACACAATTTTATCACGACAATATTTTAAAAGTTATGAAATATTTTTGAAAAAGTATTTTCTTCGAACTTTGACCAAAACAACATTTTTTTTTTTCGCACGCAAGCAATCTTATACATACAATAAAAAAAAAAACACCTTAGCAGTTACTCCAAACGCGCTACAGTCCAACAAAATGAAATAGTTTATTCTTTCAATAGGATATTAGAATCACTTGTACAGTCGCCAGCAGGTCAAGCTATCCCAAACTGTCAAATTTTCCCAATTGAACATAAACCTTATTCCTTTGTAACAAAGTTGAAAAACTATCAAAGAAATTTGACAGATTGGGGCAGCTTGATGTGCTGGCCTCTGTACATATAATTTTATTAAAAAAAATTAGTTAGATGGAGTCGACATTTCCAATCTGACTACACCTGAGAAAAATGGCGAAACAAAGTCAAGGGTCAAAGTCTTTTCTAAAGAGCAGATTAATCCACATAAACATAATTCGGTCAATACCAAAGCCCCACTAATCCTTATAAACTGGATCTGCTATAAAAATCTTGACATAATAATTATGAGACATAACGTGAACAAAGCCCCCGCCTTGCCCCACATCGCAAGCGGGTTAATGACGCCGATCACTCAATGTTGAGATCTTCATACGATACACTGGCTTTATGTGAATAACTCATCTGCACTGCATTAAGTGAATAAGTAATTAAGGTGTAGTAACGTGTTACTTTATTTGGGTAATTTGGGGAATATACTGTTAAGAGGCAGCCTGTAGGGCTGGGTATTAATTAAGCTTGAATATTGAGTTTTTTTTTTACCAACCCTCACTGGGCCCGCGTGGTGGATTTTGGCCCACTCCCTCTCACCAAGAGGAGACCTGTCTCCCAACAGTGGGTACAGACGCACGCACATCAAACTACCCCAAACTGCCTGCCATTTGAACATGAACCTCATGCTTATGTTATAAAGTTGAAAATCTATCAAAGACATGGTGGTTGGGACATCAACGTGCAAACCATAACCATGAATTCAACACATGATTCTACAAAAATTCCTTCGTTAGGGGTCTAACGAAGAAATTTTTCGTCATGCTGTTCCATAAATTTTGACC
This sequence comes from Polymixis flavicincta, assembly GCA_949987655.1. NCBI lineage: Eukaryota > Metazoa > Arthropoda > Insecta > Lepidoptera > Noctuidae > Polymixis > Polymixis flavicincta. The sequence continues at coordinate 9,852,448 of OX465192.1, forward strand.
GCGTGAGTATTGCACTTTTTTTATGAATCAGGTTTTTTTTAAATAACCAACACATATTTTCACCGACAAGGGGTTCACGATCCTGTTCTGAATCCAAGACAACTTTTTGTGTGTTCCAGCCACCTTGTATATTATCTGATCCACCATTATTGTAAGCTTGTAAAAGAAAATTAGTAATGATTAGTGTCAAATATGAAAAAACAAATAATAGCTAGCATCATCCTCATTAAGTTCTTATTTAGTTGAAAAGGAAACGCAACAAAAACCAAGCCTAATTATACCCATTACATCGGTCCAGGAATCATTTGTCTCATCGTAACTGCTAACGAGCATCTCTTCAAGCCATTCGTTGATGTCTAAACTATGAATGACCTCACACGGAACATTCCTTAGCAGCCAATCAGCAGTAAAATAACTCCCACCAACAGGATTGATGGCCACAAAAAAAATCGTTCCACTAAGAAATAAATATTAATTAAAAACTGAACTATATTTTTATAGAGCACATCTACTTATAACTTATTGGCAATTTATTTAACAACTTCAAATAGATTCACAAAATCGTAAATTACCAAATCAAGCTCGAAAACTGGAGCACTTTTATCAAATATTTATAATATGCCAATCATACGCATTTACGACTTTGTTCATTGATTTATTTATATTTATTGGTTTTGGTTTAGAAACTGGTCACTATATCCGGCAAAATAATGAGAACCTATAGTAGTGTATTTAAAGGCTATTTAAATACACTACTATAGTTTCTCATTATTTTGTCACATGTAGACGTGAGTTAGTCTTCTATGTGATTCCCTGCATTTTTGAGCTTCAATTAGTCAGTCATAACATCCTTGTAATTTAAAAAGCGAATAACGTATTACTAGCTGCCAGTGGCTTCGCCCGCTTGGAGGTCGGATAACAGCCCGCGGAAAAGTACTACCGAGATAAAAAGTATCCCAAATTTTATTCCAGGCTATAAACTATCTGAATACCAAATTTCATCCAAATCCGTTCCACCGTTTTTGCGTGATTGAGTAACAAAAATTCAAAAATCTAAACATACAAACTTTTACATTATAGAAGTAGGATTAGAATTTTAAAAGATTTAATCGAAATTATTAAAATCAGAAATGATTGTTTTGTTGTATTAAGCTTCTTACTGTGTTTATCAAATCATTCTTAAGGAGACATAGCGTCCCTTCTCTTCTGGACAGATTTAGCCGATTGGAAAGATAAACTTAACTGCGAAGTTATCACCAAGCTACAGAACCAAAAAAAAAAACCAGAGATAATCGGACAAAGAAGCAGCTTATTGTTGTTGATGACAGATTGCTGCGGAGCAGAAGAACAAAAAAAAAAAAAAAAAAAAAAAATAAAAGAGTGAATTCTCGTCATCTACTTCGACTCGGCTCGTCTCGTTTACGAGTCCGTGGTAGGACCACACACACATAAAACAATTTTTTTTTTGTATTTTATTACTATTGACTATTAACAATGTTGATCAAGTGTCGTCAAGATCCAAGTAGCCGCCATGATGGACGTACTCAATCAAAGTACGGAAGGGCAATAAAATGTCATATACTCCAATACTTAATTTATATCAGAAAAAAATACTAATATCAATTAAATTGCGTCTTTAATAGCTTTAACTGTCCTTAGGTTAACGGCTTAACTTCTGATCGTTTTGATACGTAATTAATTTATATTAGGGTAAATTATACAGTAGTTAAATTGATTTTTAAAAGGTCAGAACATAAAATTATTGCAGTGGTAAGATTGAATTTTTGAGGTTCCAGCCACTGCGCCTTTTTTTTAAACAATATTGATATACAGTTTTATTATGGTAAAAAATATCGTCAAAGTCCCGGGAAACACCTGAATGAGGGAATGGGGGATAAAAGGGAAGGATGAACTGAGAGGAAAACGGGGATTCCTATTCCCAGCAGTGAGTGATTTTAGGCTGAAACGATAATGATGATGACGAAGTACCATAAAAATGGTTTTGATTTTCAAGAACTTTTTGAATTTACAATTGCGATTTTTCATATATCGTTTTCTTGCAGCGAGCACAGTAATATGTAGTTACATACAATCAATCAGCAATTCAATGTGTGTAATTTAATATTTAATATTTTACCGACACGAATTCTTTAACGAACCAGAAATTAATCATCACTCAATTGACCATTAATTAACGAAATATGTATCTGTTATAATTTCTCCGGTAAAAACAATCACACTCATGCAACAAGCCGCCGAAATGTCTCGGTGTTGAATTTCACAATGTTTTAATTGCCGAAAGAGATTTCGTCTTTTTATCAGCCGATGCCGACAGCCGATTGCCGCCAATTTTAAATTGAATTATGTGCCGTTACGATACGAACTCTGACAAATATTACAGACGCACGCATGGTAATATTAAACGCAGGAAATTTTAATTCGATTATTTTAAATAGGTAGCCGACATTCGAGATATTAAGGCTACATTCGTGGAACTGTAAAATATTTTGCTTATGGCTGTAAGGTTAAGCAAATATCCACTTCAAGCTTGAATGAGTAACAGCCACAGGAATAAGCAAGAAGAAGAAGAAAGAAGAAAAATATTGTATTTGAGATACGTACAAGAAATACAAACTAACAGGAAGAACATAATAGTGAAATACAAACAATAATACAACATAAAAAGAAAACAATAAATTAAAAAAGAGGAAGACCTGCCAAAAAAGATGCTATTTCAGCATAATGCTGCGATATTTGTAAAAAAAACAACTACCGCAATGCTAGTATTACGATAGGGCCCGCTGTGATGCCACGGACACACTTACGGACACAACAAGGTTATATATAACATACAAGTATGAGGCAAAGATATATCGCAGTTGGTCTAATCAGTATAAACATTGTCATTCCAGGATGCTCTTTCAATCGGTTGAAAGACACTTTAGGACACTTTAGGAGACATAATGATAGTTTTATTGTTATTACCTCTGGAGGCGTTTACTATCCCGCGAAGTATTAATAAATAAAGTTATTGATCTAACGTAGAGAGACTCAAATTACATACAATTTGATGAATTTCAATGGAAAATATGTAACATGATTATTTTTTTGCAACCGGTGAGACTTTAGAAAAGAAACCACAGAAATAAGAAAGAAGGATTTGAACTACGCATAACATACCGTATGTACAAGTATGAGATAGGAAGATCTAAGTTTGTCTGATCAATATCAACGTTCTTATCCCAAAAGGTTTTTTTGTTAGTTTATAAAGTAATTGGTTCTATGCAGAGAGACCCAAATTAAATGAAAATAGATGGTTGCCGATGGAAAAATGTCTCTGCAACTGCAATTTACTGCGAAAGCTCCAACCGGTAATATTTTTCTCCATTCTCCAAAGACTAATTTATTCGCTGGCCTATCACAAAACATACCATTTAATAAAGCCAAGAATTCTAATCAAATAATTAGCATAAATAAAGAACTTAACACTTAATAGTATAAGCAGTTAATCAAGTAACGCGTAATAAACTTGGAATGTTCCAAATTAATTTTATTACAGTACTCTAAAACATGATGAGCTCAAATGTATCATATTTGTGATATTTTTTATGACGCATCAATATTTTTACAATCAAAATAACTACTTTAGTAGGTTTATGAGCACTCTAATTTGATATCATTCATCAAACTAGATCATAAAGACGAGTAGATAATTGGTAGTCATTTTATTAGTAAGAGTAGTACACACTTGAGGTGCTCAAATTACTAGTTTAAGTTACGTATTGCAGTATTTTCTATGCTTCAAATTCTAGCTAAACCATAACATCGATGAATGACTCAATAATTTATAGGTTGACCATAAATTATCGATAATATGTACACTTACGTTGTCCGGTCAAATATGTGCATCCTGAATTGCTCACAACGGTGTTTTATGCTTGCAGCCTTAAATAGACATAGAAATCTTCATTCCTGAATACCTACGACGACACCAATAAAAATAATTCCCTCTTCGCAAACCATAACTCAGTAAACACATAAGCGTCAAGTGGGCACCACGTCGCATTCATTAGGCCGTCCGGGCCACTCCGGGCATACGCTCGGCGGCTCGGCCCGACTGCCCGGGCAATGAGCAGACGAGGCTTGCGCAAATGTGTACCACGGTTTATTGGCCACATGAAATATTATTAGTTTTCAATCGCGTCCGCTTGTCCGCCTGTCCGTTCGGTTGTCGCCGGATGCGTGTCTAACTATATTGATGGGACCAGTCCGCTCGCGATTATTGCGCTATGCCAATTTCACTTCGCGCATTCAGCATGATTTAATTGCACCGTTTGAATCGCACCCTTTAAATTGAGAACATTCCCCTCCTTCAATCAGTGACCAGCGAAAAAGAGCAAAGAAAGTGCAATAAAATTTATACACCCAATTAAATTAGAGTCAAAAACAACTTCGATAATGAGGCAATCAATAAGGTATGTTTTACAGTGGCGTGTTCCTTTGAAGATTTTTTCGTTAACAATGATCGAATTTAGCTCAAAATTAAAGTTTCGTTAAAATTCCTTGGGTACTTTGTATTTTCACGTCCACGACAAGAATTTAATGATAAGCATAAATTTGACAGAAGCCTGTTTACTGTGAGCGAATCGCCTTAACGAGACATCTGAATCAAAGACAATGGTGCCGATTCTGTTGTACACCGAACTAAACTAACTAAACTATAACTAAAATTCCTTACTTTTTACTATGAGAATCTAAACGCTATTCTGCAAAAAAATATCTCTAAATTTAAAAACTATTTTGACACAACTAAAATCGAATTTGACAATCGCGACTCGCACGTGGTATGTTTTGGCTTCGCAACGTGGTACTTGTTTGCCCTACCCCGTGTTTTTTTTTAGAGCCAGCAGCGCGCCGGGGTCGGCAGCCTCGACGTGATTTATTTGGAATTCTCACTTTTTTCATGGAAAATATGAAAAATTATTGTCCACATGTTGAGTTTTACATGTGTTTGGGGTTTTATAAAGGGGGTCGAAATTTTCATTATTTTTGCGATAGGACACACCGTTTTCGAGATATAAGCAAAAGAAAAGAAATAAAATACAGTACTATTTTTGTCGAGTTTTTAAGTCGAGTTGACGGTGTGAATTTTAGTTCTTGACAACTAATTTTATTCCACACCTATTTAATCGCGATTAAAAATAGTCAGATTTAGTTAGACAACCAAAATTTTAGGTTGAATACAATAATGAAATTGACAACAACAGAATAGCAAAATTACCATTTTCACTAAACTAATATTTCAGTGCAATCTTAGTGCTGTCAAACTAAAATATAGTTAAGTTGTGTCACTTTAGTCAATTTCAGAATAGGAAATCGTCGTTTGACAGGAATAAACTAAATTTTGGTGATTTTTAGTCTAGTTTAGAGAATTTTGTGACAACAGAATCGGCACCATTGGGTGGTAACTGCTACTAAATTGATTTGTTCCAGCGGCTGGCGGCCGGGCTGCAATATGCCCGGGCGCACGTGCTACGAAATTATTGCCGTTACGTAAACCAATAAGTATTAAAAATAAACTGATGTATAAAATTTTATTGAGTCTGATTACTCTCGCTGTAGCCTTCAATATATTTTTGTAATTTCATACGTGTTCTGTCATTCCGAGTTGAGGCCCGAAACGATAGGTGTTCTTTCACAGAATGCAACTCTCGTTTTTCGCAACGCATATCAATCGCTCTAAAATGAGGCATAAAGCGTTTATTACATATTTTATGTAACGTTATTATCTGTGGCTGATTCAATGTTTGCATAACGAGATAGGTACCGTATAATTTAGCGTAACGATCTAATATTGGGAGTTCATAAAATTTAATATAAAATCAATAACCATAAAATGGAATAATATCTAATGATGATTTAATGGTTGCCGTAGCCATCGTAAACCGATATGTTAAAAACGGTGATCCGCGGTGCATTAACGGGCGGTAAGTACGTGCGCCCGCGCACCGACGCGTCAATTACGTTGTTATCTAGACTCCACATTTTGTTATCTAGTCCAGTGTGCCTACAACGTAATGATTACTTGATGATTTTCCTCATAATAACAGAGACGAATTGCGAACAGGATAATTCAAATAAGAATTATCTAATTATACATATTATTTAAAGATAAAACTAGAATCTCAATATAGTCAGTACGCATTTTCATTTCCGTTAATATGTTGATTGTTGCTTATTCACCTGCAATGTGCATGTTAATCGTTACTAAATATGAAACAAGAGACCTACCCTCTAACTCTGTAAACGTAAATACGGGTCCGTCCGAAAGTAGTCAAAACTTCTAAGTGAACCCTACTGCTGATATATTTTTTTTTGGACGGTCTCAAACACATCAGGGGTAGGGACAACTGTTAAATCGTGTTGTTATTCCTTTTTAATTCGGGCCCCATATTAATCTTAGGTGATACGGAATAGTAAACGCCCGTAACTACGGCCAGAACTACGGACTTCGTGCTTAGTGCGTAAGCCCACTGTAACCAGCCATACAAAATAACCTACATCACTGCCACATGAAATTATCATCTGAGATAATATGTAATTGACACTACATAATTCAAAATCAGGTCTAGTTTAGTGCTGGAATAAATGAAGTGTTAATATAATACTAGTTATATAAGTGAAAACAGCATGCGACGCAGATGTCCCTCTAACAAGAGCGAGTGTCCGAGCGGTATCTAAATTCCGCACGACCGACGTGCGCCCGCGCACCGGTGAAATCATTGCGGAGTCGCCAACTGTTTCACTTTTTTTTTTTTTTTCAAATTAACTTTGTAATTATATGATGAATATTATGAAAGATTCAGAGAAAATTATGTAAAATTACAGAAACTAGGGCAGTTTAAATGCAACAAAAACGTTTATAGACTAAAGTTTCATAATGAGAGCTTTCGGCTACCTGACAAACAATATTGATGGTAAATAATTAATCATTTCACTGCCTCATTGAGCAAATTCTAACACAAGCAATTTGTAACACAGATAAGTAGCTATCACATTAATTAATAATATAACCTTTTTTGTTACAGGTAATTATCAACAAACTAAAACCAGCTTTAAAACTTGAACATTATAAATCAACGTTCAACAGTAATGGAGAAAAACGGAATGGTAATAACTTTATAAATGCTCTCAATGGTTGTTAACCCCTGTCCAGTTTCACCGCAAAAACCAGTCCACAAGTTCTTGTTGCTGATGCATCGATCCTCGGTAATAGTAATTAACGATACTACCCCGTGAAATCGAATTATGTCAACAAATCGATTCGGATTCATCGGTCAAATGTGTGCCTTGTGCCTTATTACGAACTCGACGCAATTTATCCTGTTAACTTATCGTTTTGACAATGGAAAGTATGAGTTATTAGATACTGTAGGACTGACATAGTGCTACCTCGTTACTCTATAAGTGGCTTCTAATAAAATGAAATCAAATAGGGACGTGAAAAAGCTAGTTATATCGATAAATGTTCCAAATAATCGATTGTTATCAAACAATAATCACAACGTGTTCCAATCACTTTATATAATTTCCTCTTGAGCGATGTGATGCAAAGTCGACAAAAACGAAATCACGTCATGACGTACGTGTGGTGGGTCTCGACTTCATCATAATAAAAGAAGGGAAAGTTTCACTCCTTTTTATTGCGCGTACACAGTTTTTTGTACAAATTGGAGTACTGCGCCCACCCTCTGAAACACGATCGCGACCATCTTAACTTGACCTGCCACGCCTTCTTTCAAGTTATTACTGAAAATACACAAAGATGATGCACCGCTGCAGGTCTTCATATCTTGGTCGCCAAGTAATGATCTTCTCGCGTGTGGTCTTCCGCGTAAGAATTTCGAATTCGATTTTACGAATACAATTACAGTACGGTCAATAACAGCAAATTTACATACTAATGATCTAATTTCAATCAGCAATCTCAATTAACTAAGTAAAAAATATGGCAAATGATGTGCCAATTAAAATGGAATTCAAATTAGGTATGTTGATTATATAATTACGTCAAGATATCGATGTCGATGAAATGGTTGTTATTTTCTACAAAAAATCTCAGAACGCAGTGCGACGGAATGCGCGTCTACATGTATTTATCAGAGTCGTCTAGGTCTCTCGTAAAACACTACAAGTGTACGAGATTGTGACTAAATAAAGAGCGGTTTCACCGTTAATGGCTACTGACATCTTCAGACATCGGCTATACCTAATGTTAATACTAGTTTTATGATGGGGACTCGATTTATCGATAGTCGATAAGATCAATTCTAACATTAATTTCCATATTATATTCTGAAACTGTTGATTTCACTTATGTCTACAAGTTTCTACATAGAATTAGCATGAAACATATAAACCATAAATTCAAGGGCACAGCAGGATTAGCATTAGACACAGCGAAATTAACAGAAACTGATAGTAGAAAAACTTCCGGAAAAACTCTACAAAGTGAAAAATAACTTTAATTACGGAAGGCGGTGACAAAAAAAAATACATATCCAACATCACCGACTTCCCTTATTTTTCACTTTTAGTAGTATACCCCACACGAATTCGAAATTTCATCACCCTTGGGGCCAAAACAACGCATTATGAGATAGCAGCAACGCGGTTGCTTTTCTGTCATTTTTTAAAGAGTTCTGTTGACTAACTCCGAAACGCATCATCAGATCTATATGAAATTGAAATGGGACTATTTCGTAATAAACCCCCATTCGAACAAAAACTGAATTTTGCAAATCCGTCTATATATGACGGAGTTATTAAATTAAATTATATATATAAACATGTCGAATTGATAAACTCCTTCTTTTTGAAGTCGGTTAAAATGGACTTATAAAAACCGTGTTAAATCAACATCAAATTAGCGCTTACGAACCATTTCTAAAGGTTCGAGCATAGTATCGATAATTTATCGGTGCTAGTGGTGTCACATCACTCGGAATTAGTGCACGCTCGCCGGACGGACAAGATCAGTATGTAAAGCAGGTGCGAGGTTGTGCCGTGTAAGGCGTAATGGCTCGAAGGCTTTCCAGGAGACTTCCTCTGCTTAAGAGAAAGTCTTTCGACGCCTCTGTTCGTTGGTGATTTAATTCAACCGTTCTAGCGCTGGTGATCTAATTGTTTTTTTTTTTTAATAATGAGATTACGCAATTTGAGCTTGATTTTGTAGAAAAAGTACGTTTTTAATAACGAGGAGATCAGTCGACAATATTGTGAGTACGGACGGAAACCAAATTGCAAAATGTTTAAGTGTTCCAAAATAAAGATTTTTACAGAATCTCGCTATTTCGTGGAATAGGCTAATAGGCAAAATATCTTATTCGTCGAATAATTCGTCGGCTTATTAGTCGTTTAGAAATTTTTTATTCAATATGCAATACGCACGAAGTTATTTTATTTGTGGGCGAGTCGACAACTCCAGAAATATGTATTCGCAATTCGTGTAAATCGATTAATCGATTTCTTCTTCTTAACGTGTCGATAGCAATCTAATAATCAGCCCAGAATTACGAGCTTGGCACTTTCAGCAGCGTCCATCAGATAGATCTATAGCGTACAGACAACAGGCTAATAAACCGATTCGTCGTCTACGATAGTTTCTTTCGTAGCTATAACATCAAAACACAACCACATAACCTACTATAAATAACGAATAAAAACACCAAAAGCTACCACATTAAATAATGTGTTACAATCAATTTAATCGCCTACCGATGCCACTTTGTTTCCGTTACGCACGACGCGTTGGACATTAAACACAGATGATTATTTCGTAACGTATCTTATTGCTACTAGTTCTTTCTCAGTAGAACAGGAAGGCAGCCGGTTCTCTCTTCGTTATTAATTAAATACATTATCGAAATCGGACCTCATTGCGGTGGCTTTGATACTTTTGCTACCCGTAGGTATTATGTACTCTTTAGAAATTAAAGTTGAAATTAAAGGAAATGGCAATTAGATTGATACTGTGGCCACACGGTGTTTTGTCAATTAGGGTATCGAATGATGGACGGCTTCCTTAAACACTATTATCTATCTTATTAATGTAATTATTATACTATAGTTTCACAGAAGCTCTCTTAGATTATCTACTTGCTTTCGTTTCAATTATTATTATTATTTGTGTAATCGAGTAACTATGGCGCAATAAATTTAAGCACCCAATTGCAATAAATTAGGAAGAAGCGATAAACACAATTCCATTAAATATATTTTAATATTATCATCAAATATCGAGTGACGTAATAAATAACCTAAGAGCGGTAGGACATCGTAAACCTGAAAATCTAAAATCTATAAACACAAAATTTGAATAAGAAGCTGGTACTTGATAGGTTGTAGATAAAGTACCTACATGACGTCTACCGTCTTACAAATATGAATTTATTTGAGCTTCTACAGTTAGCAGCAAATCAATAGCGGCGAGTTGTGCTTGCGCATCGGAAGCGGCGCAACCCGCCCCCGCGCCATTGTGCGCGCCTACCGCCATCTATCGGCCTCGCGAGTTACTTTACGACCGTCCGCCGCGTAATGTTCAGTTAGGGACCCTTTATTACCGCTCTGATGATTTCTAATAGATACCAATTCAGTTAAGAATACCAATATTGAATTTCTCGCTTTCGCTAGTAAAAGTTTTCTTCGTTCATGCCATTATACTCGTACGAAATATTGAGTCTGTGGACCTACACTCAAATGTTAAAAGCCAGTTAAACTGATTGTATTTAATGAAAACAATAAAAATGATGTTATGTGTGCAGCAAAAGACAAAAAGTCGCTAACCACCCATTCAAAGAATAAAACGTTTTTACTTTACTCCAATTTGAGGCACATAAAACTTCCGAAAAATTAAGCAATGCTCATTCAATTAAGTCTGAGTTGAACGTTGCACAATAAATCGAAGGCAATCTTAGCAGGATTACAGAGAATTTCGAAAGCATCCGTCACAGACCCGAGCAAAGAGGCCGGTAACAAAAGTCCTCCAGTTTGTTAATTAAACACGTTGCTATTTAAACGCCAAGGCGAACTCAATACCGTTTTTTATTTTCCCTTAATGAAGCCCATAAACGGTTCTGTCGTACGCTCCAGAATTTGCATTGATCTTAATGTAATTGCATATAGGAAATTTCTTCGTCAGTGCACCAATTTGGATCCAACTTGTCCACTTGATAAGTTGATGGTCCATTCAGTGTTTGATTGCATCCATGTAACACGTCACTTTTGTTTAGACTTTATTTATCGGAACTTTCTTTATGTGATTGCTTACGAGAGCTACGCTAATTTTAGTTAAGTTTAACCATAATCAATGCTTCAGGTCTTTCTAATAAACAGTTGGCTGAATGAGATATAACTCTCTCCGAATGAGTTCATTGCATTGAAATCGATATCAATATTTCACGATTATTGTTGCAAAATACAGTAGGACTGAATCGAATTAATTCCCAATATTCTAAGTCGCGTAATTCTCTTCGGCACTGGATTATAATGGGCTTAGAGCAATGAAATAAATCGTCGCGTCAACACCAATAACTTGATACACACGTGGGTAGGATCCTGAGACTGTAATACCAAATTTTCTTACTCAATACAATGGCCGCAAAAAACACAAAACACATTCACACACATACAAAACACACACACACGCAAACACACATTTATACAAAATTTTCCTTAAACTTTTATTTTAATTTGTATTTAACAATATTAATTTCCGAATCATTATAAATGTATATTTTTATTTGACATTGTATTTTTAATTAGATGACATTCTATTTTTAAATTTTTACTCTGTGATTTGTATTTAACTCGTGATTTTGTGAACGTGAACTTGAACTTGTGATTTTAATATGGGAGCCCTGAAATAAATGTTTTTTTTTTTTTTTTTTTTAATAGTAAAAAAAAATGAAACTATCAATAATCAGAGTAATAAAATGAAAGTTATAATTAATTATTCAGACTCCAATTATAAATTCAATGCAATGCAAGATGATTTAGCATTAGCAGGAAAATATTCGACTAAATAGGTTACACGTGTAGGGCAAATAAATAATACGACAATTCATTGTAATCATCTTCATAAATAAGACGACAAGGGAAATTAACTATGCATAATAGTAATCTGATATAAATACTAGTACACGTTGAAGATGACAAGATTTATTTCGATAAAAACGAAATAAGAATAGCATATGGTGAAGACAAATTAAACGTTGAAATCGTATCATTGTTTGTTTAACAAGCTGCCCTCGTGTAACACATGCTCATCAATATAAAATGTCGCGTATATATAGCATTAACACTTAACAATCGCCTGGCATATCATCCCGAGGAATCTGCCAGACATTTGAAGTGAATGCCAAGGCTCTAACACGTGGGCTGCCCATTGTAACCGTCTGTCATTGTTAATTTGTATTGGCAATATTGGGCCACCTCTATTATTGTGTCATTATTATAAATGTTGCGATATGAATATGAAAAGGCATTTGGCATCGTAGGTAAACTTGTTTCAGGACCTTTAGGTTTTTGGTGCGAAATTAGTCATGTGTGACCAGCCTTCCGCCTTTCGATATTTTTTTAGTTTGCCTTTGTTGTCTTCTTGACGCAATGAATGAAAAATAACCGTTATATTTGTAACGTCAGTAAAATTGATTATCTATCTAGAACAGGTTAACCTTTTAATGAAAAAACTTGATAATTTGTCAGAATCTTTTATGTAAAGTTTAAATAATTTATTTTCATGACATACTTAATTAATGTCTGGATATTTGTTCTTCTGTTCCAATTATTTTGTTTTTAGCAGTATAATAGATACAATGTCATTATATCGTTGACATGAAATCACATAACTCATAGCTTCAAGGGATTTCTTTGCGAAGAAGCCATCGACCGCTACGGTAGAAATGAAGCACTATATAGTGGATGTAGAAGTAATACTTCCGTATCTGCCCTATACAGCCCCAAGCAAAATTCGCACCTTACATTAAGGTGCACTAAGGAACTCATCAAAAAACAGCAGCTAACCACATCCAGCTCAATCATTAGATACTCCAACAGACTTTTGACGCAGAAACTGTAAAATAATCGCCTCAAAACGATGTAATATTAAAAGCGTAGGTTGCGTAAGTACTAGGGCAGCATGAGGCATGAAGATCTTGACCCACAGCATTATGTCCCGCAAACTGGCGATTATCCCGCGTACTTACGACCCGCCTTCATTGTAGCGGCTTCTATGCCCGTAATGACTGCCCGAGGTTGGTCTACATCTGTATGTTATCTCGCAGAAGGTCGATTGCCTGTAATGTGCCTGATTAACAGGTGCTGCTGTTATGTAATAGCTAGGCCATTGTGAAGTGTTGACGTTGAATTTCTTGGATCTTAGAATCTTTAGCAGGAAATACTGCATATAGGAGAACAGTACTATGAAATAAATATTATGTATGCATTATTTAAGTCAAGCCTAGTAATCTTAAAAGATAAGTTTTCGAGAAAATGATCATTTTAACGGATTTCTGATCGAGCTCTCTCAACGACCATCGATTTCCAAATCATTTATCGAAACTATAAACTTCATTAAATAAAATTCAACATTTAAGTACCTCCAATACTAAAGCACTAAAGATGTCATCTAAAACTAAATCTGAAATGTAGCAATTTCGTTACATAAACTCTGCAATACTTAATGGTGTGCACGAGGCATATAAATGGACTACATAATTCAGTGTACACATACACCCATATGTATGACATAAAGCACATACACACTGGCCTCGTTGGTCGGCGATGCTCTAATGGGATGCAATTATGGGGGGCAGAGCTGATAAGCTTGGATAGTGACGTGATTTGAATGATTGTTTAGAAACGGATTGTTTTAGGAGCTGAACATATCGAAGAGTATACCAATTAAGGTTTCGCTCAATCAAAAAGGTCTAAATTTGAGACTTTTCTCCATCTTCAATGTAATATATATCGACAAATGTTTCACTTATGTCTTTCGGAATATCGTCGTCTTTCATATCATTCAGTGTCTACTATTAGAATTCTAGTAACTATTGCAATAATAGTTCCATCTACAGGCCTACGCCGCAGAGGCGACTTCCATAAATAAATAATTTTAAGTGCATGCTTACACTAGTTAATATTTGAATCGTTCCATATTTTAATAGAAATTAATATAATTAATTAACCAATGTAAATTTTAATTTAACTTAACTTTTTTATAAACAACAATTTTAATGATAATTACGCAATATTAATATGTGAAGTCAAATTTTATATGGTAGAATAAAAGGCTTTTTTATTTTTATTTTATTTTATTTAACTATTGCAATAACGTTTACTATAGTGTAGCACTTCTCAATTGTTACTGTGATACTTACACGTACCTTAAGAGTGTTTTTATATCTTCTACTGTAACCACTGAACCATCGGAAATCATCGCTAAAACTTACTCGAGCATGAAGTATAATTCCGATGGCATTACTATTATTGAGCCATTTACATACACGCTCCATATTCAGAGCAATCTAATTCGTATGTAAAGTACCGATACATATACGTACTTGTTACATGACTATATGAAGACTGGTTTCCCTGTTAGACGGTATCTTTTGAATCTATTGACGAGTTTTCACTGTCGATATCGAGAGCTGCTTCAAAATAAATTGTTCGCTCTGAATAATATTCTGCATTATTCGATGAGGAGTTAAAAGTGGTGTGCCGCTTTACGTCAAGCTTCTTTATCGAAAATCTTATTGATGAAAAGAGTGATTAATTTAATAAAACCATTAATGGACATACAACATTCCTCGAAGTTATTACATACTCCAATAAAATTATCCTACAAAAAAAACCAGTGCAAGCACCCAACAATTATAATAAATGAAAGTCCCCATATTTTAACCTTAAACACGACGTTAAAGAGACAACCTGCCAAAACTAGTCATTAATTTTTGACCAGATGTTCTGTAAAAACGAGTAATATCTCAATTTTGACTTGGACCCGGCGATTTATCACGTGAGAGTACTATGATCATCTGTGCAATGCATAAATCTTACCTTGGCAAGATCTTGAACGCCGCGATATCGGCTCAAACGCAACAAATTACTGTAATCATAGTCGCATGCACACAATTTTAACCATTTCATAACTATACCAGTGTCATTACATCGCACACATGCATAGATTATTGCAATGAGTGTACTGTCGATGTGTGCGTACAATGTTACTCTGTGTTTTTGCATGAATTTCAAATAGCATAGTTGTTATCGTCCATGCAAAGAGGTGTGATACCTACCTTAGTAGACTTCTTTCTCTCATCTGCTTCGAAGAGATGTCAGCATCAACCGGTGGGGTCCGCAAGGGCCGATGCCTACCAGGGGTAAGAGTTGTTCGATACCGTGGTCCCTGGCACACAGGTAACTGAAGGAACACGGGTGGGTTTTAGTCAGTAAAAGTCTGACAGGCGCTGGAGCTCCAGTCAGAGTGGGAGAAGCCATTTGATGATTTTACACCCAAAAAATAAACATGCGGGACTGCCGAAAGAGGTAAAAACTTAGTAACTTGTACATACATGCACAGTATATACGTATGGAAAGCGTGCGGTGACGATGACGCAAGTTTCACGCTTTTGTTCACCCAAAAAGTACACATATATACACACATATAGCTCATGAAAAGCGTTCGATGTCGATGACGCGAGTTCCCTGATTTTTTTTCACCCAAAAAGTGATCAACGCGCCTAAAGATGTTTTCAGTTCAAAAACGTCAGTCTACTTATTTTAAAATCGGCACCCAAATTGCGTTACACACTGAATCAGAATCTAAATCATTTTGAAGATTACTGGTAATCCATCGCTTCATATGTTCGAAAAAAATATCTGCTAAACAACGTAATTAACGCAATGAATATTGTTGAACTGCCTAAATGGAACCCATTCCTACTGTGTTACGCAATTATCCCGCACAGGTTGTTTCTGAACCTTATGTTTTTGTTTAGGTAATAATCTTGTTGCGAGTGTGAGTTAGCACGTAAACTATTTTCGTTCGTTCAAATTCATGCCAGTATATATTTTTGGTTCAGCACAATGCCGTTTTTACGCTAATATTGACCGCAACAAATACATTTTAGTGCATAACAAATCTGGCCAGTGGTTCTGGACCGAATTGGATAACAATGTTGTTTAGAACAAATTTAAGAATACTATTTTGAATACCTAAGCTTTTTTTGCTCCTCAGTGTACTTTTTTACTACAAGGTGTATTTTCGTTTGCAATAAAGTATAATAACTGAACAAGGAACTTAAAATTGTTTATTAATTATATAAAGTAGAACAACTACTTCGAACTGTTTGATTTTTTTATTAATTTTAATCAATGAGTGGGCTTACGGTTGACTAATTTGGAGAACCGGTATCTTACGTATTTCTAATACAGGTCCATATCGGTAGAGCAAAATGTAGCAACAAATAAGAACATACAATGCTGCAAACATTTTTTGATGTCCAATAAAGCGAGATATCATAAGGAAACGATGTTTGAAATCACTGAATTCGTTTGAGTAGTTTAATTGAATTTATTTTTATTAATCGAAAATTTGCCAAGGGATGAAAATCTTTTCTGTGCCTCTCTTCTCAGCTTTAGTTTCATCTGTTTAACAAGCTTATAAATATTAAAATATCACATACGACATTCTAACAGCAAATTGACAAATGAATCCGTAGGCCATAACCGGTTTGATATCAATAGATAAACACACACGCACATAATGAGTGAACTTGCTAGGGAGGAGACAACCTTGCCCGACTTCCAGTCGATATACATCACTAGTTATAGGTTATGATGATATCACTCTACTCTCGAGGTGATATGATGTGATATTAACATTAACATTGATGATAGCGACTGTACACTGGACAGCAAGGCTGACAAAGACATCGAATTTCGAATGCGCAAAGTGAAAATACTTTGTCTACGCATTGTTTCTGAAATTAGACATCAGTTGTTATGATGAAATAACTAAAATTGAAATGACTTTTTCATGAAATAGTAATTCAATGGGATTGAATTGAACGAGTTTTATGTGTGATTTTAAATTTGTAAATACATACATACTTGTTAAATTCGCGAATCATATTTCGTTCAACATATGGCCTGAAACTTACCTGCAAATTCACGGGCTAACCTGGCCGTCACTCCTTAATTAACTTCAATATTAAATAAGTAATTAAGAAGTAAAAAGGGGCCATAAATATTAGTTTGTCAGACAAAGACATATTTTCCCGATTCGAGTCATTTAATTTTCAAGATTTTTCCTCAATTCGGGTGAATTGAGGAAAAATCCTTGTTTGGGGCTCACTTTCACTCAGTAAAAAAAAACAATAATCAAAAATAACGAACTTTTACCCCCCGTAGGGAGCAACCGAACCCGAAGCGATTAAATGGGAGATACAAGTTCGTTTATTTTTAATGTAATAAATGCTAAAAAGTCTCTTTTCCTTTTTCTCCGGTGATTTTTTTTTAATTTTGTCATATCGTATTGAACGCAAACAAACATATTCTCTTTTTTTTTCTTTAATTATTAGCCCTTCTGATTGTTGCTGTAGAGTTAATAGAAGAGAGTGGTAAACAGCTTGTGTGCTGAAGTATTTCCAATCTGTCATGTCTTGTTTATCGAATTACCTCTTAAAATCAGGCTTAGAACGAGAACCGTAGACAACCCTTTTAAAAATGACGTTTCCGTATAGACAGTTGACAGTTTTTCACCTAGAAATGTAGACAAGCGATTTCTATTCTACAGTAGAGTAGAAATAGAAAACATCATGCTAAACCTGCGGGGATTCAGGACCACTTGATCAGAACTACCTACTTCTGCTGCGTTTTTACGACGGCGTTTGATTGCGTTTTGATCTCACTCACGAGCATTCTCATTTACCATTCGATATTTTACCATTACTTACTTAAATCAAGACTATAAAATCAGTCTTAAAATTAAGATCGGCTAAAGCTCAGCACTACAACTTTGCTCTGCAACTAAGTTAGTTAGTCGGTAGTTAAAAATAATCTCATGTTTATTATAATTAGATCTTCATTTCTGGTTTAATATTCAAACTTTATTATATGTTACAAAGTAAAATTTGACGATTTTGTCACATAAAAACTTGGTAATCATAGGCATAGCTTTAGTTATTATTTCCGCAAGAAAATATTAACTATTTTAATGAGTTCGTTGAGCTGTTATATGATTATTAATAACATACTAATAAAAATGCGTAACTCGACGATTTCAAAGATGTTGTTGTGCTAACATTTTAAGTAATTTCTACGCTTAAAATCCTACATTATGAAACTGTAGCAAATTATGATAAAATCTAAATCTGTAATTTAATAGGTGTTTGAGCAATCTAGATAATTTGCATGAGCTTAGTGACATCTACTTAATTCACCTGTAATATAAAATTATACCAAAACAACTTAGTTACGCCGGTTTAATTAATTCATGCGATTATGATCTCTACTTTAATCGGAATAACATCAAAAGTTGCTTATATTTCACACTTGAACCAATCTATATTGATATCCTGTCTGATTAAAATAATTCGGTCATTATAAAAAGCGGGACGTGGTTAAGTCGTAGTTTAAATTCGTAGTTATAGGGTAGAAACTAAATGAATATGGTGCCTTTGGCAGCTGAGAAAAAGGTGGTAACTCCTCTTAGAGGTCTTAAGGTTTGGTTTATTTTGGTTACAACCAAAATGTTTATTATCTAGGTATGATGATGGAGGGAGAGAGCGACGAAGGTAAAGAAGGAGGGAGGGATTATGTGAGGAGTGATGTGAAAGAAAAGGGAGTGAATGATAGCGTGACGGTTGACAGGGAAGAATGGAAAAAGAAAATGAGTTACGGCGACCATGAAAACATGTCACAAAAGCAAGGAGGGATGACAAAATTTCACAAAAAATATAATATTCAGAAATTTAAGTTTAAAAAATAAGGATACGAAAGCGTGCATTGCTTTCGTATCCTTATTTTTTAAACTTAAATTTCTGCTTCATTTGCCAGCTTTTAAGGCACTTTACCCACTGACAACGATGCCGACAGTGTTTTTGATGCCTATTGAGCTTTTTCCTTCTTTTTTTTGTTTTCACTTAAAGTTAGTACCGCAATAAACATTGCTGGATTTCTTTACAACACAAAAGCGATATGATAAATCTGCCCTGACGTCACCTATACTCACATGTACATGGTGTGCCAGTAATATAAAGCGGGGTCAGTAGGTACAGCACTGAATCCTCAACAACAATGCTAACTACTTTATTAACATAACATAGATGTTATAAGTGGAACATATGGAAGGTTACTATATACTTAGACTAGTATCGATACTAATATAACAAATGCGAAAGTAACTATGATAAAATATCTGTCTATTTAGTATGTTTTCACGCCTTAACGGCTGAACGGATTTAGATAAAATCTCGCACACGGATAAACCAGATCTAGGGCAAAGGATACGATAAATCCTGGTACATAATCCCCTGCCGATTGCCGCTGAAAACCAGGGGTTTTGTGACCCGCTGGTCAGCTGGGATCCTGTTTCGTATTAGCTCGTTACATTCATTTAGCTTTTTACGTGGATGTGACGCATATTTTCCTCCACTTGTTCTTCTTTGTGCTTCTTTTCTTTTTCTGCGGCATGTTTACAGTAAATAAATGCAACTTCTTACTTTGTCTTTCCCTGGGTAAATTTTCGGCCTCAAAGCAGACGATGTCACAGGCAAAATCTAGTATATTAATAGTTAAGGTAATATGAGAAAGAATGTGGTGATCGCCGATCGTTAGTTGATTTAATATGATATAATTTTTAAGTGGACATCAGTACGCACCCTAAATGGATGTGGTTGCGTTGATTCGATAAAAAGTTGTGCTGCGCAAACGAAATGAATGAGTACAGTCGTGCACGGATGCTCTTTGTTTTAAGTCATCGTGATTTTAGTTGAACTAGTGGTCGCTCAGTGGTCGAAATTCGTTTATAATTCATTTAAAACTTAATATATTTGTAACAAATACATTTAAGAAAAATATTCTCCATATAAACTTTAACAGTGCCAAATTTTATACTTCTCCGTCCGCGTAATTTTCGTAAAAACGGGTACATATTTTTTTGCTTCACGTATTAAATTACGTATAAATACAGATATTTTGCTGGATTATATTTTTTATTATCAATAAGTTATTTAATACCTACGTTTACTTATAGAATGGAGAGCTAACCAAACAGCTTCCAACTTTCGAATCCGTACTTACCCTCACACCCGTCAAAATACTTAACTTTCTAGTCTAACAAATGGGTTCGCAGCGAGAGAAATATAATTAAAATCTAACGGTCCAGTCTTACCTTTACGAGTGACACTATCATCTTTACAGCAACATTCTACACTTACATACTAAGTAATATTAATTAAGTTATAAAACTGTAGGTTTACGATCTGTCAATGTGAAATCTAATAAGCTAATATGATACAGATAACACTAATATTTATATTGGTGGCCTTTAATTGCGTATATCTTCTTTCTATATAATATAATATAACGGTTAATAAAATTAGAAAATTATTTTATTTCAAGTTTTATTGGTGAATAAAACAATATTTCAAATGGGCCACTTGATATGTTTCTCTGTTCATTAATCTAAAGATTTATGGCCGCCTTCCATTCCAATTAAGAGTAGCACAGTTCATCTTTGGCTTTAATTATCACGTTCAGATTTACTATTGTAACTACCTACAAGTGGTGTCCCTTCTGTGATTGAAATACGATGCTCGGGGCAACATATTTCTATAATCAAAGTCTACTTGTATTTTCATTTGTCTTTGCGAACACCAAACATTATTGCCTTTTCCCAAATATGTTGGGGTCGACTTTTAGTCTAACCGGATGCAGTTGAATACCAGTATTTTACAAAGAGCTAGGAGCTACTGCCTATGCAACCTCCACAGCCCAGTTATCAACTGGATAACACCATATTTCTTGGTTGGACCGGTTGACAGACTTTCGGGGTTCTGAGTACTTGTAACGATTATCAAATATTGTTTATCCACGAGAACGAGAGTTTTACAAACACCAATATGCACGCATAACGAATTTAAGCGAATGTTATTATTTTAATCAAAATTAAGGAAATATAAACGAACTAACTAATTTGAATTCGAATTTAACGAAACAGCTGATTAAAATCTTAAGAAAGGAAAAGTAAATGAAATCAAAACAGTTCATCAATGACTGTACTTATATTTAGTCTACGCTATATCATTAAAAAGTGGTAGCTGTCAAACAGGCTAACATTCTTTTTGAAATATCAATCTAAACTCAAGAATTATAAAATAAAACGACAAAACATCATACTGTATCTTAAATAGGGCTGTCAACGCTGTAGACATAATGTAGTATAAATTAAAATACATTTTTCCCCTCTGTCTCTTTTTCTGGAATATGAATGCATTTTCACGAATGTTCTCATAGTTTATTTACGATTTTCTTGCAATTAACCGATTTCAACCATTTTTTTATGAATGGTCATTATATATTCGTGAAAGCCCTGATGGAAGGCGACATCGGTTCTTCGCTTTCACCGATCAGATGTGTAATTATAGTAGGCGTTAATTTTCTTGTTTCACTAATAACTCGAGCGTTTATTACGAATGAGTGTTATAATCTGTGCATTTGTCTCGAATCGTAACTATATATAGGTGCATGACAGTTACGATCATGATGGGTCATAAACAGGTTGGTTTTTGTTGAAATACCCAAATGTGCTAATAACTTGGAATAAACCAAGCGATTTGAATGTTATAATTAATTTGTACGATGTTTAATTAAAATTTAAATAAATATTAATCATCGCTTGAAAAAACGAATAAGAGCAGTATCCGATTGTGTGGGTCGTAAGTTCGAACCCAGACAGGCGCTTTACTTTGAGTAAACAAATTAATCACCACGGCTCTCAAAATGGTGAAGGAAAACCTCGTGAGGAAACCTGCATGTCTAGAACCAAAAAATCGGAGACATGTGACATCTACCAACCCGTACTGGGCACGCGTGGTGGATTACGGCCCACTATCTCTCATCGAGAGCGCGAAGAGGGAAGTGGCGCACGTGAGGAAGAGGAAGTGTCGAAGGGTGGGCGTTTTTGGGGGACTGTCTTATGTATTTTGACGTTCGAAAAGTGCTGGTTCTCAGCCTAATTTGAATAAATGACTTTTGATTTTGATTGAAAAAAAAAGGAGGCCTGTGTCCCAGCAGTGGGAGCATTATAGGCTGCTAATATATGTATGTACCTATAATAATATAGAGAAACCACTAAAACTTCATATTTTGCACGTATCTACAAAATAAAACCATTCAATTAAAAATATCATCCACCAAGTTTACAATAGTTCTTATCACCGACAAATTGATTATGAAACAATTAATAATTCTTTACCAGATAATAAGCATTAATTTTTATGTGTACGCACGGCTACACATCAAGCTATACATTTCCAGTTTACGCTGAACTCGCATTATACGGAAATCCTATACAATGCGAGATCAGCTTATACTGGAAATGTATAGCTTGATGTGTAGCCGTGTGTACGTAGCGTCCAGGTGATTGAGTAACGTGGTCATTATTTTAATTTACATACATTGCCAAGTTAGTATGTTTACCGTCCGGTATTTGATGTTCTATAATTATATCCATGAAATTGACCATGTATAAATTGTATTGGTTTTGGGCTGGCCATTCACAAGACTGTTGCGTTATTGGTGGTCTGTGGTTACATAAACTTGTAAAAAATGTTTTTTTTTTTAAACATATTAATTTATTTTTTTATGAATGACAGGACACAGCCAGTGGCGCAATGGACGATCGCCTAAGAAGTCAAAATCATTGTTCAGTAAAGATTGTTTTGTTTTTATAACCGCTGAATCTTCTAGCAATTAATACGTTTTCGTAATCAGGTACTTACCGAAACTGATCAAAATATACTTTAAATTCCGAGAGTACCTGATGACCTTTATTCAACAACAAATGATAAAAGGCAATTACAAAATGAAAGCTACTACTAATTAGATAACATTAATCCTAAAACACAAAATATAATTCACCCATACATACTTAAAACAAATATCTAGTACTAAAGTTCCTCGCTATGGAAATATCAGCCGGTCTCGACCGATATTTACTAAGGGGAAGACTAATAAAGTGCAGCGGGCCCCTCGAGTGGTATTGTAACTGTGATAAAGGCGTGACCACCTACGAACTAGGAATGCGTTGGCGCAATGACGTTTACTGAGGACGATTTAGCGAAACGACGTTTTGTCAAACGCTGTTGAACATGCTGTCGTATTTATTATGTGTATGTATGTAATGTTTATTGTCATTTTATTTTACCTTAATTGAGCACTATTTACAAATGATAATTTTGCAAATACATGTTATACCTGATTTTAATTTCTATGTTTACCTATTTCCTACATACATTTAACATAGCAAAGGAAACACTATCCTGAATCAGAGGGGGTTTTAAAAAACCTACTTATTATTTTTATTTTGACTTTTCACTATATCCGACACTAAAAAATAAACAGTAAATCTATTAAGAAACTACTTAAAATTGATGCGACACGAACGCGAAATTTGATATTTCTTACTTAGTCGATCGGTCGTATACTTCAGTCGTTTCGTGTAAATCTCGCAAAGGATTTCACCAGTCAACATTATTATGGCACTGGTATGCGTTATACCTAGGGTATCGGTTTTCGTACAAGTTGTCGTTAGTAAATTAGAATCGGCTGGCTTTCGATTAAGTTGAACATCGATTTTAGAAATACTGCTATATTCTATTTGGAAGCCTGGAAGGTTACGCGCTAAAAAAAAATGGACCGCGAGAACGTTTTGATAGGTCTCTATCAAAGTATTCTTGCTGGCATTTCGTTTTCAAAAAGTTAGAAGACGTCAATAGGTAAATAAATTTAAGAAAAAATGTGCTGTTCATTTTAAGTAATGGCTAAAGTTTTACATTTTCTAGCATTAAGTGCCATATATTTTTTTATCCTTTGACCTACACTGTCTTTAAAGCCAGGATGCATTTTTTTGTATAAAAGTCTAGTTTTAAATGGTCATAAATTCAAATTTCGAACAATGATGACACCAAAATGAATGCCGGTATGTCTGCTGAAAACTGTTTCTTTATCTTCTCATTATAGTCTTGAGATCTTAAATTGAATTGAACGATTGCTCGATTAATTAGTCCTGGAGTGTATTTTATTTCAGATTTTATTTAATTTATCTATAAAACAAATTAAGTCATTATTTTGTCACAGTAGCTCATAATAAAGAACTTTTAATAGTAATTAAGGTTCGTTAGTGCACTTTTAAAATAATAATGAAGCAATAAAATGAATATTCAATGTATTCTATATCAGTTTTATTTACTTAAATTGAATTTAATGGCTATAAAAAGTTGATTAGTGCAATAACAGCTTCGATTTATTTGCTACCGAATTCAATTACATTCAATTGAACATTAAAATAGCAAGAATCTTAATTTTGTATTGATTATGTACCTGTTTTAATTGCAGACGAATTTACTGTGCTACTTATTAAATATCTACGTAATATATTTAGTTTAAACGGCTCTAAGTATAATTTGCAAGACTTTGCATAACATAGTTTAAGTGACGCGAAATAATCATTTTATTCTTGTCATAAACGTAAATAGTCAAAGAAGAGTTAGAGGTGTTCGGGCGGGAGTAATAGTTTATACTAGAGGTGCGCTTCTCTATGGTCCTGCAGAGTGCAATCAAAACTCGATACATCATTTTAATACTGGACCTGTCACCGCAAATTCGAAATTCTAATGCAAATGAAATGCAGGCTGGATACAAAGTACGATGTACTTAATGGCGGCCGATAAATTATAAGACAGGCGAGTTTTGTTATCGGCGCGCGTCCCTCTATAGAATTTCGTCGAGATTATACGCTGAATACGTAATGTAAATACATTATTCTCGGTAGTTTGCAAAATTTTGTGCTGAGGGACTTGAGTTGTTTAGTACAAATATTCCGACATAAAATAAAAAAAGAGTATCCTAACTTCAGTTTATCAAATTAATTATATTTTGACAAACTGATAAGATACTTTTTATTGTATACATACTCGTAGGGTGTTAAAATAGACGGCGAAAGTGGTATTTTTTTACACCCGACAATTATCATGATTGTTGACACGAAATACTTCAGAAAAATAGTCTTACCTCAAAATTAAATGAAAGTCATTAACAAAAACACATTGTAATCAATAAATTAATTACTTTAAAACTAGCTAAATTCAACCACATCCAATTCGCTTCTAAACTTCTGATTCAATCACCGCCAACATCGAGCATCATTGTGAAATGCAACTAGTTTTCGCGGCGTGAAACTAAATGTTGCAATTCGGCGCGTGCGCATACATTTAACGAGACGTGTTTAATTACCAAGCTACCGATGCATACCAATTACACCACGCACTTTAATAATTTCAACCATAAAATATTAATACGGCTTTTAGAACCTTTGCGGTGATATTTTCTTGCGGATTAAGCGGAATAGATGTTAAATTTCATTCGTCGAAGTAAATTCTGAGTTGTTAATTATTACGCACTTTCACAGTTAGCTAATATCAAATTCTTGATGTGACAGATTGTCTTTATCAGAAGATATCATTTGTTTATTTACTTTAAGGTTCAACCACCCCAAAAAAAAAAAAAAAAGGTTCACCCACAGCACATACATTTACATAGAAATAGTTAGTCATACGGTTATATTCTAATATACTCGTACATGCCAATTATAGTTAAACACAACATTGACAACACAAGACGCCAGATTACCGCTTAGTTGCTAACTTAAGTCTAATGTATGTACTTACGATTGATTAAGAAAATGAGAAACTAAATAAAAATAAAAACAAAAGTTGTAAAATAAATTAAATTATGAGACAGAATAAGTAATTCGATTGGGTTAGATTTGCACTATTAATCAGAAATTACGTCTACGTTTCATTGGTTCGTAGAGAGGTCAAGATTCTTGATTTGATTTGATCCATCTGATGGAACCGTGGGCCACTCTAACATGCTTGATGGCACCTATTCATCATGTCTAGCCTATTTTTACTACTATACTGCCGTCCTTTAACCAGACAGGCGTTAAGCCCTAAAAGTTGTTTCCGAGAAAATGGCAAAAAACGCTCGAATCGTTTTTTCTTAAAAACTGTGATACTTACGTTACTGATTGTAGGACACATCAATTGATATTTCTTTCTGTTTATCCTGAAGAATCCTTTCCAGTTACTAATTGTAGGACACATTAAATGATATTTCTTTCTGTTTATCCTAAAGAATCCTTTCCAGTTAACGGCCTACAAACTAATTATCTTGGGAGCTATTTGAATTGTACTCGTAAATTGTGAACTCTCTTAGATTCTAGACGCACATACAGGTTCACATCATACAACTACAGTTACACAAAGAGCTAAAATTTAGTTTATAAGTAATTTATGGTTTTTTTTTTATAATGTTTTGGTTTTTCCTCATAAATGTAGTTTTTGTTTTTTGTCAACTTGTACTGTAAGCAATCGTCTCAATATTGTTAACATTAAGGGAAAGAGCGAGATAGCCCCAACACAAGTATTATCATTTGCTTACTGGGGTTGTCTCATTTATAATGAATGTAACTGATTCGGGAAAAATAAACATTTTTAATTTTCATTTTCATTTTTCTATTAAAAAGTAAAAATTGACCAAGTGAGGGTTAACTCCTTTCTATTTAAAGGAGTATGTTGGGGTCTGCTTCTAGTCAAACCGGATGTAACTGAATAGCAGTATTTTACATGTAACGGCTGTCTATCCAGTTACTGGGTAATACGATAACCCTTGGATACCTACTGGTTGTCAGACTTTCAGGCTTCTGACTATGTAAGGACTATCAAAAGATCGATGAATTACAGCCGGGGCCTACGGCTTTCCGAGGAATGGAGGCGTCTCGATAAATTCTAGATGGTCACACATCCACGAACCGACCTCGGCAGGCGTAGCTTTTCCTTCGGTCGACCTGTTAGGCTGTTATAAATTAAAATTAAATTAAATTAAATTAAACTTTAAATCAGCACCCTAATTGCGTAACTCACCATTCATCATAATCTGTTTCGTTTTGAAACGGATTGTTAAACCATTGCTTCATATGTTCGAAAACTGTGTCTGCTCAACAACGTAAATAACGCAATGAATATTGTTGAACTGTGAAAACGAAACCAATTATGATTTATCGTGAGTTACGCAATTAGGGTGCTGACTAAGGTGCATATTTTTGTTAGTATTTTGGTGTTAGTAACAATAGTGCTTAGAAATATAGGTTAGTATTGTTGGTTTTCACAAAATTAATTAATTATTTAAACCTAAGACTGTTGCCACCCAGTGACTCTGAAAGGGACAGTCCGCTCTAGCAGTGATCATTTTTAGAAAGCTGTTGTCACTACCATGTAAACGCTGTAGCATGGAGCCCGCTTTCTTTCTCATGATGGCATGGAAACCATCTGTGCGGGTCTCCGCGAACATTCCCGAGGCCCTACAACTCCATGGCAGTCCCAACAGCATCCTAAAAGCATGATTAAATTGCACACGCAGGACGCTGTAAGCTCGACGCTTGTATGCCACCCACAGGCCACTAGTGTAAAACGATTGACAGAACGCCTTAAAAAGAGTAACTTTGGCGTCTGTAGCATAACTTAGCCGCGAGCTTCTTAGTAAAAGCTATTTACTAAGCATAATTTATATTCTTGGAGCTTATTACAGGAAGTGCCCTGAAACTCTGAAAAACCACGTAGCATACCTAAACTGAGATTGAATATCCTCAACCATAAAGAAGTGGTTTTCGTATTTTCATTACCTTTTTCAGGGTTTCGTTACTCTGTTAAGAATTAACGCGAATTTACTTTATGTAATGCATACACACAATAAATAGCCTCAAGAGAAAGAAAAAAATATTTGACCTATTCACACAAAAGTATTATCTGCCTCCCGGCTGCACCAAATAGGCCCAGTTCAGCAGCCAATTAAGATTCTAACACAAAATCCGTTGCTATAAAAAGGATCCTACTGTTCAATTTATACCAACGATGCATTGCTAGACAAATGACTCACCCAAATTACAAATTGCGCCATAATAATGCTCGTATTAAACCAAGCAGGTTTTAATCATTTTATAATGCAGGAAAAGACCTAGACAAGATGTACTTATAATTTTAAATATCACACATACAGAGCATGATTCACTATGTTTTAAAATTGTAACTCCTTTTTATTACTTCGAGTATATGTCTCAAGTTGTTTTAGCGACTAAATTATTTTAGTTATTATAGTTGTACAAAACAGTGTTTGAGTGACACATGCAAATATCTTAGATAAGTATTTAGTCTAGACGCTTACTTGACATCTGTGAGCTTTGTGGCTTCACTAAACTTGTAATACACATTTTTATCAAGTCGATCTTAAATAATTCCGCTCATGTCGACACAAAATATATGACTCAATTCCTTAATAATTACTCAGATAAAATACTCATTAAATAAACTAGAAATGATATTGAAATTTGGAGCGCACCTTAACGGTCCAGTCATCAGGATGTCACGAAAAAGGTCCTCCATCGTTATCTACTGATACTTCGCAGAATCGGCGTCAATATATTTAATTGCGGACGCCGCTCACATAACTAATCACCGCTAAATAAGTTGTATGTAGGTAAGGTACAGGTTGTCACAAAAAAAGTCCCGATTTCCGGCGGTTCCCACGGCGCGCGTCGCACTGCCGCCCCGATTCCCACATGCAATCGCAACTTTTATAAACAACATTATCGTCATAAGTGCGCATGCGTGGCAAATCAATCCGCCATTGGCCAGAATCGGCCGCGAGGTGTATTAAATGCCCACTCTAAAATACCCTGCATTCCGTTGTGATTGGTCCATAAACGCAATTCGATAATAGATTAGATAATTATTTCGCGTGGCAACTCGAACATCGGTGGCTGCGTTGAATACTTAATTTTCGAATTGTAAGTCCATTTACGCAGTCTATTGGGTTGCGATTACAACAATGCGATACAGTGTACAATGTCTGCGTCAGTGTGCCCACGAACACATTATCATGTCACGCACAGGTCAAGACATGGCCTTTGTCAATAAACTACAGCTATCATTGAATATGCTAAAGAAAGACACCTATATTTACGACTGCGTTCCATCACGATCTTAATAAATGGCATATCGACGACCGCGTCTAGTTAAGAGATATTAATGTTAAGTAAATTCGCACAACCAACAAACTACTTAGTTGTCATCTAAAAGATAATATTCAATGAAGAAGCTTTAAATAGCATGACCTAATATAGTGTAAGTAATGTGCGCTTAACAGGAGGATTTAGTGCTAGCAACTTTGGTTTTGCAACGATCAACCGCATAATACGAGACATGATACGTCCGCGGACATAATCGATCCATCTGCGCGGGCGCTTAGTACTGATTCTAAGTTCATACATCGCCGAGCAATTTCATATCTCGCCATAAGGCGATCGGCGCGACGCGTTTCCTAAAATAGTGATGTGAAATAAATCAAAGATCGTGGTTGTCGATACGATCCGTCTAAAAAAGCGGGCGGTGCGTGTGAATCTGCTGCGACCGCGATCGTATGAGAATATCATGCGGAATGTCGACCATTGACTACATGACTTATGTGATATCCACTACTAATTTTAGTAAATATGTTGCCAATGCACCCATTAACAATATTTTTATCTGCAGTATCAGTAATGAACAAGTCCTTATCTTTATTTAGTTAGTTCAAGTTGAGTAAAAAAATCTTGACTTTATGCTCATGTTTGTGCAGTGAGACATACAAGTGCAGGTTTACTGATATTTATTAACAAATTGCTTACTTCATCTATTGCAGTCACACGAATATTTTTCACTCTTTTTTGCAAGACGATAGTCTGAGATTTATTACTTATTTCATCGCAGCATTACGAAGGACCGGCTTCGTGACTACGCAGTGTTGCGACCTATGGAAGCCGTCAACTTTTTTATTAATCATTCTATCGATACGCGGTAGCAATAGCGGTGGTGCAATCTCCGCTCTAGACCTATTGTTGTACGACTCACGCTTTTTTCGACAACATTCGCTTGAAATATTCTTTGCATTGTTGTTATGAAATTAAGGTGTTTGGTTCGCGTATTTCTTCGTAAATCATAATTGAAAATGAAAGGATAAAATTTTAGGAAAAAGTGCCAATATTTTCAGACACATTTGTGGGTGTAATCAAGCGTTTAAAAAGAAAACGAGCTTTTATGTGACTACGGTTATTACATAAAGTTCACTTTCAAATACATCAGGCGTGTGATCATATTGTTCGTGTGATAGGTAAAGTAAACGAGGCGTCACGAACGAGCGCAACATCGTGTGTTACGGGCAGGCAGCCATGTGAGACCTCTGCCATTGGCTGCTACTGAATAAACATTTTAATATTGTACGTGCCTATGTACCCACCACTATGTACACTCATACATACTAAATTAATCGACATGATTGATCGAACTGCGCGCCTCGTATCACGCCTCATTATGCGCAATAAATTATAATAATTTATCGATAAAATATTAACATTTATATGTTTAGATAATAAGTTGGTTTAAATTTAATATAAACTAGCTGTGCCCGCGGCTACGCCCGCGTGGATGTCGGAGGTCGGAGATTATCCCAGGGAAACGTCGTCAGCATCTACCAGTGAAAGACCGAAAATTAAAAAAAAAAAGTACCGTACCTACATACTTTTGTATGCATTTAGTTATAAACTGTTAGTTTGAAATTGCAAACAGACACTTTAATTTTATTGATTTGGAAAGATGTAGGTAAATATATATTTATTTACTATATATGTGCGTAGAGATTGGTACTTAATTTTATGTTATTTTATAATGTCAATAATTGTAAACGGAATTTAAACTGAATAGGTAGAAATAGAGTAACACGAACTCAACATCTCATTCCCCATTCACACCTCGCCTCTAACATGATATCTACATTACATGGACTGTATATAGCAATTTATCGCCACCATGGCGTAGACGTTCGGAATTCCAAATACACAGAGCATAGTAAAACGAATCGCGGTAATTTATTACAATTTTGCATAAGAAACGAAGTGGGACGAACTACGAAACGCATGGAATAACACAAAGTCACAAAAGTGGTCAGTCGGTGTGCGCACGAGTCGACGGAACGAATAAGCGATTCAAATGCTAATATATCACAGCGTCGGCGCGGCATGATGTTTCTCATTGGCCACGCTATTTACATTAACATACATAACGACGCTGGCCCCGCCCACCGCACGCGTCACGCCGCGGCCGAACATCGTTAATTACTGGTAATTAGTGGGTCGTGACTGAGCGGAGATGCGCGCGCTAAAGTGCTATGAACGCTACTTACGAAACGTGCAACTGTGCTTAAACGGACCACTAACATCGACAGCACGAGTTACCACTTCCGAACGTGTGGAAGGAAGTTAAAGCTTTCGCGAAACGCTTCGCTTTGAATATGTAATTACGAGTTTATTCTCCCTTTTCATGAGCTTTTAACACTAAAGCGTAAATCCGCTAAATGTTTATTTATGTGCCTAACAAACGAAATAAACTTCAGTGTAGTGCCGGACGTAAAGAATAGCATCATCCCGTCTCTTCCCGTGGGTGTCGTAGGAGGCGACTAAGGGACTTACTAGAGAATGGGCAGCAGCGTTCTATATGCATTTTACCACCATACTGCGATCGCCAACCCGCCTGCCAAGCGTGGCGATTATGGCAAGCCCCCCCAAATTGGGGGAGGCCTATGTCTAGCAGTGTACGTCTTCCGGCTGAAATGATGATGATGAAACGAAATAAAACATATTATTTTAGTAAGATCTTCAAAGCTTCTCCTAAGCTTATGAGCTCTACCTACACTAAATAGCATCCTTTAAGCAACAATATTTGCATTACCTTATCTTTTTATAATGAATGCCTGAATGCTACATGACTGAAAATACAACTCATTCCACACTCACAGTTCTCTCCCAATCGATTAATATTGACCGTCAACATAACACAATTATTCACCTAATCCTTGCATAAAAGGGGCACGTCTGCGCCTGCGCCACAAATCATAAGTATGGAACCGAGGGCTCACGACCGCGCCATATATGGTCACCCTGACGTCTACGCCCGACCCTTGTTCAAAGGATTTATGTCGGCTCCTTTTGGTGCAAATTAGCCCGTGTCGGCTACAGGCGTGAGCGAACAAATTTGTAGCAGCACTATTAGGATGTTTCGGTTTTACTTTTTATGTTAATGGCCAGATAAAATTGTATTGGACTAACCCTGCTGTGAAGGAATGCACGGTTCAAGCCGGAACCACACTCCGTCTTTAGCATAGTAGATAAGTTAACATTGTTCTGCCGACACGATCTATAATAGTAAGCAGTAAGTTAGCCAGATAGTCGGGTATCTCTATGTATCAGTCCACTCTATCAGTGTCATTACCATCTACTTGCCTTCATGGTTGACCAACCAGACTAAACCACACATCGCCATATAAAAACAAAGAGTACCGAAAAGCAAGCGGCATTGAGACAAAAACGATTATAGATCACGGCACGGAGTAATGACAACATAATGTGGTTTAACATGTAAATGTATCGACGCCGGCGCACGCCAACAATGCGCGTGACGTACGTGGGTGATGGCGCGCGCCGATCTATCTTCAATGAAGTTGTCCAATTTATTGTTGCACGATTATCGGCTGATAATATTTTTGTTATAACACTATCTGTTATAACACTACGTGGGCAGAAACATGAAATAGCGAAAGGAAAGCACTTTAATACCGTTTTACTCGTATCTTTCATGTCAATTCGTGCCTGCGATTTCACTTTTACACGAAGTGAGAGTCATTGTTGGGGATACACAAGATTGGGCAAAAACTAGACGGACATATCTGGGGCAAGGTTTGGTCATAAGCATAAAGTATTTCACTCATCACTGACTTGCTGCATGCTCAATTTTTGGACATGTCGAACAGCTTGTTACGTGGATGTCAATTCTGATTCTAGCCAGCCGATCGCATTCGCAACTCTTCCATAAGCAACTGGTTCGAACGCAATATATTGGCTTTATAAAGGCGTATTAATAATTAACAAAAAACTTGGTGGTTTCGGTAGCAAGTGCTCTAGTTACCGATGTCGCAAGTAAGTGGGCGTGAGTCGAAGGCGAGCGTAGGAGCCGACATCGATCAGCCGGCCACCCCCGCCGCACCGCGCGCGTCGTTTCGCAATGTTTATACAAGTTTTAGCATACCGGTGCTCGGAGGATATTGCTGATAGGGGCAGAGTTGATCAATAAAATGTGATCAGTCGTTGTGTGCGGATTGCCTCATCATGACGTTATTGTGGCGCACAGACACAGATCCGTGACGGGTCTATTAATAGGCACGCTTAGTACAAGTACAGAAAGCATTGACTTAGTTGAAGGCTAACATGTGTTTCGTTGTGTTGTTCCAGGTCGGTGGCGCACGAGCCCGATGAGCGCGTGCGCGGCGGCCGCCATGCGCGAGAAGCACGCGGCGCCGCGCCGCCTGGCGTCCCCGCCCGCCTCCCCCCCTGGCCACTTGCCCAGCCCGCTCAGCAGCCCGCGCGCCGACGAGCCCCTGGACCTGCGCGTAACGCACAAACGCCCGCCACGCCTCGAAGACGAGAACTGCAACCTCATCACACAGTCACCACCACCTCACCCCACTCACCCCACGCATCCCGCTCACCCCGCGCACCCAGCGCTTCTACAATTCTGTCGACGACTTCCGCTGGCTCTGCCGGCATCCTTCGGCCGCTATCCTTTTCTCCCCGCGGCGGCCGCTACGCTACTCGCCCCCGGAGCCCCACGAGCACCACCAGTGCCTCAAAATCCTGGAGCCCCTCGGGCACGCGACCGGTATACATGCTCCTACTGTGGTAAAGCATTTCCCCGCAGCGCCAACCTAACTCGACATTTAAGAACGCACACGGGAGAGCAACCTTATCGCTGTAAATACTGTGAGCGCTCCTTCTCGATATCGTCTAACTTGCAGCGGCATGTGAGGAATATTCATAACAAAGAGAGACCGTTCCGGTGTCGTCACTGCGACCGTTGCTTCGGTCAGCAAACGAATCTCGATAGGCATCTGAAGAAGCATGAGGCAGAGAACGGGGACGACAGCCGCCGGCGGTCTCCAGACGAAACGTACTTCGAGGAGATCAGATCGTTCATGGGCCGCGTGGCGCCGGGCCGGCGCGCCGCCCCCGCCAGCCCCGCGGACCACACCTGATAGTGACACGTGCTGACCACTTTCACACTTACAATAATCTGGTCGATGCATCCAAATGACTCTTGTGTACCTATAGAACCTTTACTGAGTGTGAATATTTTGATCAAATAGTTAAAGAATAAGCGCCAACTTTAGTTCTGCATCAGTTTAATAAACGATGACAATATGAAATTGCAAGGCAATAATAACATTGAAAATGTTTCAAAACGTGAAGCCACAAGCACCAGGTAATTGTAAACCTAAGGAAACACTGCATACAATGTACGACATACAATGTAATCATAATGATCACGCATCATCAATTTTGTAAATACCCATGATTGTTACCGCGTTAGCACATTGAATTGGCGCAAACGAGTGAAAGTAAGTGTATTTGCCACCAAGTCGGCTATTAGGATATGTTTTATAAATAAAGTGATATTGAATCTCGTGTACTTAATGTAAATATTATCTAAGCTATTTTAGTGTATGTAGCTAGGACGCGTACCGAATTTTCTCTACCGATAGTTATATGAAAAATTTATAGTACGTATGTATTCCTTGTCGAAAGACATAATAGACAATTAATGTTAAGTGTTCCGAGAGTGTTCGCTATTATAGATTATGCTATATCGATATATGTATGGATGTAAGTAGTTTAATTGTACTTTTTTGTAAATTTCGCTTTATTCGATGTAAAATAATTAGTATTATTAGTCTGAGAGGAAACGCCGGTTACCAATAAAAATATAACTTGTTGCTTATTGAAGATATTATTAAATATTTTTTACGAGATGTTAGAAAAGTTGTTTTTAAAATTATCATACTGTCGAAATTATATATGTATATAATGTATACTGAATGTTGCGTAAATTATTGTCGTTGTGGGCACCTACCACGGGAGGATATGTTTCTGTGTTCAATCTGCCCTAATTGTTAAGTTTCAGAATATTACGCAAATTAGATATGTTTATTGTATTGAGATTTTAAATTAGAAGTTATACAGATATTAGAGATTATTTCAGAATTTTGTTAAAACGTTCGTATTTCAAAATTATTACTAAATTAATATAATTACAAATCTGTGATTTAATTTATTACTGGACAGCAATAATAAATGAAGAAATATTTTTATCAGTTAAAGAAATCTCTCAAAGAACTAATCTAAACGTTCCTGTAAGTATAGATAGATCTCTACGATTGTTGCGAGTGTAAAGATGATATATATTTTATAAACTACTTAGAGATAACTATAATTTTCCCTTACATCAAAGTTCATATACACATACAAAATGATCTGTTCCAAAAATCCATAGTCACAATACAAAACCGAAGATTGTTTTGTCATGAAAGTCCATTTTCTATACAGAAAACGGATGTCACTTTCTTCTCTGGAGTTGTTCTGGGTTGAATATTATAAAAAAGTAAAATTCAATGACATTCCATCACACTTCAGTGACTTTACTGTAATTTTCAAGGCTTGCTTAGCCTGTTGTCATATCTAAGTATAAATGTGAAGCGATACTATTTGTCAATATTCAGCTGCATCCGGTAAGACTGGAAGCCGACTCAACATAGTTGGGAAAATGCTAGGCAAATTGAGTATGTCAAAATATATATAACAACGGTTTCTATCTTAGTAACTACGAATGTTGCTAATTTCAATACAAAGCGACCGAACGTTCGAATTTTAAACATGATTATTCGGTTCATGCATTTTGTTCTCCGTTACAAAGTTTCGCATCGCATTGTATCGCTCATCTATGGCTATAAGCTTTTCCTATACACCAGCACCCTTAATTACAATCTAAATCATTTGCTAATCCATTGATTTATATGTTCGAAAAAATTGTCTTCTCATCAACATAAAAAATTCAATGAATACTGTTGATCTGTGTAAATGTGTATTACGGAATTATCCTGCTGTCATCCAAGTCAACGTTACCTACTGTATGAATGTTTTGTAGTATACTCGTACCAAATCCTGTTTGATTTACAAAAGAGATGCTATTTAACTTATCGCTAGGATGTATAATGAATAGAGATTATTACCTTATCGTTTTGTACTTTTGATACCTATTAGTCGTTCAAAGGTCACCGATTACCTTGTCAAAATGAATAAATAAATAACAATAAATCTTTTACCCTTGTATTTTTATTTTATTGCTAATACAACACTACCTACCACAGTTGTAAGGGTCTTGCAGACCGGCGCAATGCGACAGAGCGAAGCGACTCTAGTAGCTCAATTTCCATAAATTTTTCATAGAAATTGTTCTATGAAAGTCAAGTCGTGCTGTCGCGTCGCATCTGTCCGCGGAACTTTTAAGAACAGAAGAACAATTCCCGAAATCGTTCAAATTCTAGTCGCAATCTTATCTCAGCGACAATCAATGTCAAAATCTTGTAAATTTTGTTAGAGGTATTTGTTACAGTCTGAGACTTACATTAAATTAGAAAGAGAACAGAACGTTCTTAGAAATACGGGAATAGACGTTTGAGCTTTTCGCTCGAAGACATACAAAAGTACATTAATTCAAACCGAAACTACCGAAACACTGGACTCATCAAAACGAACGAATCTTTCACAGAGAACAAGCATGATGGATGATCAAAGACATATGAAGAGACCCTTTCCTTTCGAATAATAGAAGACTACTAATAGAGAAGTCATACTTCTCTGAGAAAAATACATATTGTGGCGACCCCAAACAAATTGGAAAGGCAAGTGAATGAAGGGACCTTTACCCTTCGATGGGCCAGGGGTACGGGTTGTTCCCAGGGGTGCGGATTGTTCGAAAGAGTTACCGTGGCCCCTGGCACACGCTACTGAGGGTACACGGGTGGGTTTTAGTCACTAAAAGTCTGACACTCCGTCCTGCTCCACCCAGAGCGGGAGAAGTTACTTGATGATTTCCCACCCTATAAAAAAAACCTTCTATGGGACCGATAAGGTCGATTTTAACCTAGCTGCACAAGTCTATCGATCTGTGGTCCTAGTGTAAGCTTCATTTAACCATCTCGATCAAACGCATCGAGCGCGTTCGACGCTCCGATTGGTCCGTCACCAATCCAGGGCCAATCGGAATGCTGAACGCGCTCAATGCGTTCGATCGAGATGGTTAAATGACACTCACACTAAGGTCGTCACGCATGCCGCGGATGGTCCGTGGAAAGGGACCGTCTAAACATATCAAAAGCCGGGACCAGCTTCCGTGGCACGGAAGTTGGTCCCGGCTATCATTTGTCGATCTTTGAAAATCGTTACGGATCGTCAGAAGTTTCAAAGTCTGACAACCAATACCAAAGGGTATCGTATTACCCAGTAACTGGATTGTGGAGGTCAGATACGCAGTTGCTCCATGTAAATGACCGGTATTCAGCTGCATCCGGTTTGACTGGAAACCAACACCAACATAGTTCAGAAAAATCTAGGCAAATGATGACCTGAGTAAGATTCTACAAAGCTTACGACAATTGATCGCAAAAAGCACCTAAATCCATCTACAAATCTATCTAGTCACCTCACAAAAGATGATAGATCCTATTCATAAATCTGCGACCGCATTCCAGGCTTATCAAGTATAGTAAAAAGAAACAGGTTTGTAAGATATACCTATGTAAATGGATTACAATCGAGGTACGTAATTGACCGGTAACCCGTCATTAGTTCTTTACGTAGTCTTTATACCCGGCCCGTTATTGTTACAAGCAGCCGAAGACGAAATGGTTACTGCTTTTAAAAAAATGAATTTGGCTGATGGTTAAAATGATTTATGGAAGACATCTTCTGTCTTTTCCCAACTGTTGGGGTCGGCTTCCAGTCTAACCGGATGCAGCTGGCTGAATACCAGTATTTTGCATGGATCGACTGCCTATCTTACCTCCAACAACCCAGTTTCTGGGTAACACGATACCCGGTAGGACTGATCGTTTTTTTTGTTGTTGGGTAAATCATCAAATAACTTTTCCTGCTCTTCGTATCAGACCCCACCCGTGTCCTTTCGGTTGCCTGTGTGCCAGGGGACACGGTATCTCTTTCGAACAACCTGTAGCCCTGGCTGGAGGCAAGGAGGGGTCTTGGTATGTAATGATGGTCACCCACCCACGGACCAACCGTGCCAAGCGTGGCTTAACCTGATAGATCGACCCTTGTGGTCGTTATTACTTAGCCACAAGCCCCTTATAGAAGACGTAGCCATTTATAGCAGATGTAGTATGGTAATTAACACTAGAAGACCATCATTTATTCAACCCCCAAGAAATTGAAGGCCGATAAAAAAAATCGCCAGTCGTTCACACTGACACAAAGTAGGAACTAAGAGAGTAGAGACCTGAATTAATCAGCCTATCACAATGATTATTACGCTTCTGGGTCTACCGCAGCAAAAACTGTTAACAAAAAAACATTATTAGGCATGCTCCAACAAAAAAAAAACTGCACAAAAAGCACCAAATACTATTAAAGTCGAGCGCCATCTTGGAATCGAAGGGCGCCCGGAGGCTAGCTGCGCCGGCGCAGCCTCACGAACGCCGTTTACGATATGATTATGCTTTATTGCCATTAATTTGCGACAAACGAAACCGCCCAACACCATCTAGACCGCCATGTTGGCAAACTATTAAATTTATTGATCTAATCAGAACAACTGAATGCCACGTACAAGAACGCTGATACCTGCATACTACGAAAAATGGTTTTATCATGTAATACAATAAGAAGATAGAGTACTCAGATTTACACTCCGCTACCAAACTAAATTTAAATAAAATTACTTCTAGCTCTAAACTAGACTAATACAGGACGATTGGCCACAACCACCTTAACCAAAATAATTACCAGCTTAATGAATAAGACGTTATCTATATGTAGAATCTTGTTTTCGTCTGTCGATATCGAAATACGGCAGCATTAGAAAGGTATATCGTATTTGGAGGACATAAGTTTGTAATCCATAGTTTTTTAATCAGTCAACCGATAGCAAAAGTTGTGCTAAGTTTTTGTAAGGTAGGTATGTGACGCGGTGATCTAATAGATACAGAAAGTGGCCGAAGTAGATATACTATAGTATATTGTGGGTACGGGAGTCGGACAAGAACGGTATCACTAAGGAGCTGGCACAATTGAGAAAAGCATTCAGGGTTTTGATAATTTTAAAAACTTTGTCATAAAGGTTTACATCTCGAAGATCCTGAAGATAGAAGATCGTAGGTGAAGATTGATGAAAAACAACAATTTGACCACAATTTTTTTTAGGTCTCCGTGTTTGTTCATAGGTGAGCCATCAGTAAACTGTACTGGAATTCGCTTCTTCTTGAACCATCTACGGCCAATCGATACTCAGTCGCATCTTTAAAGACGCAGCTCAAATTTATATCTTCTGTAATCTGACATTTGCAGGTATTTTTATACTAATGTGATCTGATTTCAATTAAACATCCTGTGATTTAATTTAGTGAAGAATATTTATCAGCATTACTACTCTTTTGTTTGACTATTGAGTCACTACACTCACTACGTTTATTTTGAAGTCATAATTATCACAGAAAAAAATATCAAAACAGTATCAACGCCACAACATCCTGTTTCTACTAGACAATCCGCTATTCTCTTATGCCTCGCGCCTATTGCCCGCGCGCCTGAGCAGGGTGGGGCAGGTTGCACAACGATGGCACGGCGCAGGCGCACGCGGCCGCCTTGTTAGCGGCGCGTGCGCCAGCGCCTGCCACCGTTGCGTTGCATTATTTATTGCTTATTGAAAAACTACCGATAGCTTTACCTACCCACTTTTGTGGTCGCTTTCGTTCGTTGCCGTTTTTGTTAATTATTTTTGTTCGCTGCTTTGAGCTGTGATGCAAATTGGGAAAGCAATTATTGTTGGTGTTGGGAAATGTGTTGGCTTGTACATGGTTTCTTTTATAGTCTATTAAAATTCGATAAATTACATTCAATTTATGTGAAGCCTTCAAGCGAAGGCTTCACTCGTTTGTTTGGCAACAGTCATTCATATCTCTTTTAGTGGAGAAAACCAACATCACAATTTAGTGAATGTGATAAATCTAATGTTTTGTAAAGTCAAAGATACGCGACGCTTGCCGCGGTTGGTCCGTGGATGGGTGACCATCTTTACATACCAAGACCCCTCCGTGCCTCGGAAAGCACGTTAAGCCGTTGGTCCCAGCTGTCATTTGTGGATCTTTGACAGTCGTAACGGGTCGTCAGAAGCCCGAAAGTCTGACAACCAGTCTTACCAAGGGGTATCGTATTATCCAGTAACTGGGTTGTGGAGGTCAGATAGGCAGTCGCTCCATGTAAAATACTGGAAGCTGACCCCAACATAGTTGGGAAAAGGCTAGGCAGATGATGATGATGATGTAAAGTCAAAGATGGGCTTATCAAAATTTGATTCCAAGTAGGACTTTGCTGAAAAAGCTGGTCTTTGTTGGCAGTACCGAAGGAAAGAGAGCACGGGGCTGGTCGCAAACAAAATGGTCTGACCGAGTAAACGAAGCTACGTCCTCAAATTTGAGCAGTTGGTGATGGAACTTTAGACCGGAGTCGATGGAGGCAGATTGTCCGCTTTTTTCTTTTTTTTTTTGGGTGTAAAATCATAAAATAACTTCTCCCGCTCTGAGTGGAGCAGGAGGGCGTGTCAGACTTTTACTGACTAAAACCCACCCGTGTTCCCTCAGTAGCCCGTATGCCAGGGGTTGCGGTATCTCTTTCTAACGAACCCGCACCCCTGGCAGGCATCGGCCCTTGCGGGCCCCATCGGTTCGTGCTGACATCTCTTTGAGGCGCGCGTGGAACACAACGCGCCGTCGACTTCGGCTTGGTCCTTGCCGGACAGCGCGCTACCCATTACTCGCCGTCCGCACGCTCATGCCTACGGTGGCCGGGAATCGACCTGGGATTGCCGACGCCTAGGGCGTCTCCGTCTCCTGCGGCGACTAGGGTCGTGAGGGCGCATAGACTGCCTCTCCCTCACATGCGCCGCCTCCCTCTTTGTGAGCATTACTGCTTCGCTGAAGGAGGTGACGGCTACAAATGCACTCTCGCTCCGTACCATGGCCTGGACCAGGGCCGGACGCGAGAGATCGCCGCTTAAAGTGGTTCCGTAACTACGATCCTCTGTGACGAGGTCCCGATTAAAGAGGAAGGTATTTACTATAATAAGACTATTTAATTTCTACAACTCATAGAAATGACTATTAGTCATGTCACAATAAAAACCGATAAGAGCACAAGAACCGTTTAAACGAAATACCAAGCCCAGCTTCCATTTAAAACACATAATGTTATTGTAAACTAATATTTACGATCCATACACATAATATCGAAGCGGTTCATTACATACTTTACTTCAATTGACAGTTTGGTCACAAATTTAAAATGGCCGATAAACGGGAACGTTTATTAATTCTGTTGGAAGCATGTGCCAAGTTAACAACGTTATAATAATATTGTTTCTATTGAGTAATACAAATAGTGTTGTAATAATTATTAATAATTTCCATGGTAGCTTAGTTTCATTGGGTGCAGTGGTATTTTAGGTTTGGTACATTACAACTTTGTTACTTGATGTAGAGCAACGGATTTTACCTGTTGTAGCCCTTAAAAAATGTTTTTTTTTTATTTTTATAAGCATTACTACCAAAACAAGCACAATTGATTCGACAACTCAGCTTCAGATTTTGTCGCTTAGGTAACGATTACCTCCTTAGTTAATTTTATTAGTTATGAGGAGAGACATAAAACTGTTTACGGAACACAGCGTAAGTCTACCGTGCTGTCACACATTAACACGAGATAGCATAGCAAACAGATGACTTATGCGGTTGTGATTGCGACAAGCAAAAGATTTGCGTGGTGCCAGAACTATTCCAATAACTATTGGTCATTTTTTTTGGCATCATTCGATGCGCACCGACAATATCTACGAATGTGAAGACTAAGAATTTTCGACTTACGCGGTATTATAACCTAAGCGACGATTTCGGGAAATCTAACGCGGGCGTAGCATTGCTACGGCATAGTTATATTTGAAACTCATTACCTGATTTTATCGGTAGCCTTGTATTTTATTTTATTTATTAAGGATCTTCAAAAAAAGATATACACAATGCATGACATAATTTGAAAACATTCTGTTTATATACTTTAACAATGATTTCTACCATATATTGGCTTATATCATAATTTCTCTTCTAATGTGCATTAACAACTTAACGTATTTCACAGTACATAGCAGGTTAAGATAAAAATCTACGTCAACTAACTTCTTTTAACATAGATGATCAATAAAAGTTACACAAACGAAATCTGCAGGTTACTATTACCAAAAAGATCAGTTAAGGTCACCTAGATGTTCTCGTACGAGTACAGTCGAAACAGATAAGATGTGACCATTGAAAACAACCTGCTTGTGGTCAGTTGCGAGATTTTGAGAGCGTACGCCAGTGTGACATGGCAACTGCGATGTAGAAATATGGATACGACTTTTAGATCTGCAATTAAAACACTCAAGTTGATAATATAAAATCTGGCTTTATTATCACCCAAAATGGAGACAGTTTTATGCATATGGCTTGCTTTTAAGTAAAGTGCTTTCAATTTTTGAACTTGAACCAAATTGAGTCCAACGACCGTTGTATTTTACTGCATTCAATTAATAATTTTAATT
This sequence comes from Polymixis flavicincta, assembly GCA_949987655.1. Classification (NCBI taxonomy): domain Eukaryota; kingdom Metazoa; phylum Arthropoda; class Insecta; order Lepidoptera; family Noctuidae; genus Polymixis; species Polymixis flavicincta. The sequence continues at coordinate 9,895,629 of OX465192.1, forward strand.
TTACGGAATTTAACTACCCGATAAACTTCTCCTTCCCATTCACTTTCTTTCTTTTTGCTTTGAGTATATCTCACTCATTAATATTCAAAACATTTTGAGACTTGTGAAAAACAAATCCGGCTCATTAGGCGACAATTCCAGAAACACGTATTAGGCAATTGGCATGTTTTGTATTTTATGTTACAAAGTTGCCGAAGGTACTTTTGTTTTTAATTTTTGTTGTTTCCTTAACATTTTATTCAATACGTGCCAACTGCCTAATACGTGTTTCTGGAACTGTTGATTCGCCCACAAATAATTAACTTCGTGCGAGCCAGCTATAGAAAAGAAAAACCTAAAACACGCTTTAAAAACCGAACTCAAAAAGTAGAAAATAATTTAATTCTATTAAAAAGCGGTATTTTTATAATCAATTAATATCAAGCACCCACGCTTTTTAATAGAATTAAATTATTTTCTACTTTTTTAGTTTGGTTTTAAAGCGTGTTTTTTAGGTTTTTTTTTTATTATTATTATTTCTTTTCTATTTTTTTAGTTCTGCTAACTACAAAAGCGTTTTTTTTTAATATTATTGATTTGTTATCGGTCCTCGATAAGTCTACAAATTTAAATGAAATCTTACCGTTTAAAGTGGGTCAAAATCAAGTCCGAAAGAGGAGTCGGTTACAAACAAACATACATGTGAAGCTAATAAAAGCGTGTTAAAAATGTGATGATTCGCCCGATACTGGCGAGTTAATTTTGTGCGAGTCGAGCAATTTGCCATAAAAGATCCGCGATGATTATGAGCTCAGCTCTCAATGTCGGTTACACAACTGTCGTATCTAGTTGCTGCAAGTCGTTGTAAGTGCAGGTGACCGATCCATCACCGACTCACCGAGACGTGGACGTGCCTAATTAACGGAAAGCAAGGTCAGCTGATGAAACAGGCCTAAGCACCCACTCTAGTTTGTCACAAAAAATTACATTGCGCAAGAGTCGTTTCTCTTGCGAGTTTGCGTCGAATTGTCCTCACTTTGACAAGATTCTTAAGCTGGTTATACACTGTCTTAGCGCACAACTGTACTAGGCGCATCAACTTTACCATGGTCGACGTTTTAAAGTAACCACAACACAGATTTAATGGATACTCAGCTTTATGACTTGTCGCGAATCCGTCCAAGGTTTATTAATATGTTAATGTGACTGTAGCTAATTAGGTGCTCATTAAGTACCGGAGGTGTGAAGAAATCAGAGGTTTCGTTTTAATGGCCATTTCTGTGGCATCACTTTTAAATTTATACTTAATTTCTAATAAAAATGTTAAAATTAGCATGAACACCGTACTTTTAGTTTGTCCACATTTCCATTACGACCTGCTACATTTAAATTACAACACATTCTCAGATCAAGCTCCAAATCCCTTCAGAAACAGGAACACCACTTATTTATGTAACTCACAACGATACCGGAGTGCTCGACTTAAATTTTGCTCCAAAAACCGTCCGGCTATACATTTAAACGTCCGTCGGCAGCAAAATACCCTGTACTTAACATTTACACCTCCGAGACATGCGATCGTAACACGTTGTGTAACTCAGCCCTCTGACTGATATGAAAATTCGACTTTTAGATCCAATTAATGGCGTAAAACTTAATTTTATTTAAAAAATCCGAAGCCTTGAACCAAAGAATTGAAACAGCGGAAAGTCCTGGTGCAGACCAGGACTTTCCGCTGTTTCAATTCTTTAATAAACAATGAACTCAGATTCAGTTAAACCTGCAAAAGCGTTTTGTATACTTATGTTTTAGAGCAGTGATGGCAACAAGCGCTTTACTTTGTGCAAATTATTTCATTACACTGATCTCAAGTGAGGAAACCGGCATGTATTAGAACCGAAAATTCGAAAGCATGTGATATCTACCAACCCGCACTGGGCTGTAAATCACTCCCTCTCACTGAAATAGGGCCTGTGTCCCAGCAGTGGGAACATTATAAGCTAAATAAGCATTCTTATTTTTTTGCATCTCCGTACCATACAATTCGTAATTACAACCAAGTTTCTAATGTCATTTTCAAGTGAAAACTTCTTTAGGCGCGTTGTGCACTTTTTGGGTGAACAAAAATCATGGACTTCGCGACATCGTCACCGAACACGCACACACACACACCGAGCACACGAATGAGTCGCGCGTTGATGTCTTTTGGAAAAGTCCATTTCTTTCATTAGGAAATTCTAATTCTTTTATCCATTTCTTTACGTTTCTATTTTCATCGTAAAAATATGTGCCGTTACCTTTGATGGCTGAAGTCGATCGCTCGTTTATTTATTTATCACACACATGTACCCTTTGCCATTACAGATAATAAAATCTAATGCGACAAAGTAACTTAAAATATACTTTACTACACCTTACATGCTACACAACTTTATAATTTTTTACCGAAAGCAATCAGGACCCAAGGACCCAATGTGAAATCCTGTATTGACGATTAAAAAATATACACGTAATTGTGTTTTCACTTCTGGCAACACTCCCGGAGTATCACTGTTTTTTTTTTTTTTCAAATCATAATTAATGATGATATAACACACACATTTTGTGACGATAATATCGATACACTTCCTCCTCCCTGCACGCATATTATAGTGTCAATACCTGCGACCAGTTAAGGCGACCTGTCCCTCTTTGGTCAGGAACTCAGGACCTCATGCCTCGCGGAGATATTTTGATGAGGACGAGATAAATTAATTATAGAGTCGTATGGCCGTACACTAATAATCTAGCAAACTTGCTTATCGATATCGTGGTCTAGATATAGACACGGTAATGACCGGTCGAGTTACGTCGCGACTTAATGACGTCGCCGATTTAGGCACACTTCGCTTATACGGATTAAGTAAGAAAGGTAGGAGTTTTAAAACAATATGCATAAGTACGCTTAGAAAATAGACGAATGCTTCATAGATTACGCATTTGTAGGTAAAATGCTTCTTCATGGAAAATAAATTACTTGCGTCGAAACGATATTTGGTTTGTGGCAGTCGATCGTGTACTATTTGTTTTCTTAATTATGTTATAAATACTCGTATTTTGTGCCGACATTTTTCATATTTTCTTGTTTATTAGCGGAAACTTGTAAATGGCCGACAATTTCATATTTTTTAAGAACACTGTAAGTGTAAGTTAGCTGCAAGATTCCCGAATAATAAAATTTAAATATAATTAAATTTTATAAATAAATGTTGTCTTACAAACTCACTGCTTTCCTAGTTAAATTAATAACTCGAAACGGATTATTTTCTAATTGGTAGCAATTAATATCCCCAAGTGAGTAGGTGTAACCTTGATGAGTATACGCCATCACTCACACTCAAGTAGTAAGTACTCACTCCAATAATTATACATTTATACGTTAGTAGTAACACTTTCAAATAACGTGATAACAACAACGAATTAAATGATTTTATATTCATAAATCGTAATAAACAAATTAAGTACGCTGGCCCGAGGGGCCGAGCTCAGTAATTACCGAAATAAATTTAAACAAATTCCATTATGGGATCATTTCGGCGATGAACGATGTTATCCATCATTTTAATGCAGTTACCACAAATCGAGAAACTTATGGCTCTTTTAATGGTGTTGTGTATCGATAATAAGTGCAGCGAGGATCGATAATTGCACGGTAGCGGTGACGATAAGCGTCGACACTATTGTGCATAATGTCGTCCAATATTACTAAATTATACGGTGCATACGCGTGGTTCTTACTTACTGACGTCAACCGGTCCTGTCTGTGGGGTTACTCTAAAATGTGCAGAAAACGGAACATATTCGGAATTTCAGCTCCATTTTATAAAGATAATCATCTAGAGAACAGAACATCCATAACTATTGCATGACCTAGACAGGAGCTGCCAAAATGTTAGACTATAAATTAAATAATTTAAAATTATTTTTTATTTGCTGTGCACACATGACACCAACATTAGAAATGGAGAGTTAATAAATGTATGTGTCTCCAAATGCCGATTGCAAGAAGAGTAATAAACGACGCTTTATTATTTTCAGAAATAATAAAGCGTCGTTTATTATCCTGATTTCAGAATCAGTGTGTAGTTTTGCATTTTATCATCATCATTTCAGGCGCAAGACCACCACTGCTGGACATAGGTCTCACCCAAGGGTGGGTTTGCCATAATCGCCACGCTTAGCAGGCGATTTGGTGATCGCAGTTTGGTGGTAAAATGCATAGAGAACGCTGATACCCATTCTCTAGTAACTCCCTTAATCGCCTTTTACGACACCCACGGGAAGAAATGGGACGGTGCTATACCACACGGAAAATATTGCATAATATAAGGCAAAACATATTAAAAACCTATATACGGGACCCTAGAGTCGCGGGCCAAATGCCCCACGACAGGGCAAGTCGTCACCGTCACGTTATAAACAAGCGCGGGCGCAACAAGATTTTCCTTTTAGCTCCATTATATTTAATTCCTAAAGCGCAATTTCCTCACTGAGCTGATTGAAGGAAGTTAAAATGTCACCTGGATGTCAAACGAGTTTGAATAATATAATTTCATGAGAAATAGGTAACACTTGAAGTCAGTAAATAGAAATTAAGGCATACGAGAAAATCTGTTAATTTTCTAGGACCGCGAATAACTATGACAAACGATGATGTATTGTAGAGAGGCGTTCTGCTTTAGTGGATGTCTGAAATTATCTTACGGGAACATGCTACCGAGACAAATTAGCCTTTAGTTACTTGTTATAAGATCAGCTATCTGCTAGTGAAAATCACGGCACAATCGGTACAATTGTTTCCGAGATTAGCCGGAACAAACAGACAGACAGTGAGACACACAGACAAAAAAAAAGTTTTTTTTTTCTTAAAAGTACCGTACATACTTTTTTAAGCATTTAGTTAGAAACTATTTTGACATTACAGACACTTTTTTTTTCTTTGTATAGATGGCAATCAATCCGACGTGCCACCTTAAACACTTCTTACTAAATGTTTTCTGAAAATTCAATTTCTAGTTAAAATATATCATCATAAACATAAGTCGTCAAGAAGTGCTCAGTAGACTCGACCCTGCTTTGCATCTAGCGAGTCAGTGTGTAAATTGTGGACGAGTTTTTCGCAACCAACTCAATTTATACGCAAATTATTGCCGTTTCAAATGAATACATAAATAAACCTAACTTGGAAATCTCAACGTAGACGTCGTTTCTGGTTGACTCATTCGAGACAAGACAAGAACACCAATTATATCATAAGACACAACAACAAAAAAAATATATTTATTGGACTTAGCCATTAACAACGTAGTTGAAGTTAATCTAATCACCATGACTTGAGAATTGTAAGGATAGAACACTACCGATGTCGAAAATAACCAGTCAAATTATCAACTTCTCGTCAACAGACGCATTTTAAGTAAATCTTTGAATCTACTACATGAATGATGAAGAATTAAATGTACAGATACCAGAGGGGAAATTCTCGTAATTTTAAGAACGCTCACAGGCTGACCTCAGTCACAATCTGTCAAAAATACTTCGAGGTCCAATGCATACATTTATGACATCCAATTGTCGCCCAGATGAGACTGCGACTAGATTTTGTACGTTTTTAATTAAGATAATTGGCCTTCAGTTTCTTTCATTAAAATTCTTTAGTAAATAGATTGCCAAACCGAATTGTAACAATTTCATGAACCTGCCAAAATTTAGCATTACTCAGTTATATAAAAAGTAAAGTTAAGAGCGTTCACAGTAAGTTAAAGTATGCGTTCGGGCCAAACAAGAAAAAAAGCCGTTGCGACTTGCAAAACAAGAGCAGATGCCGAAATAATGAGGTGCGCGGAAGACGCGGGTACTTTGAGCAGGGTTGCCAATTTACCAGAAAGTCTGACTTTTTTTACGTCCTTATTTTCATCAGCTCCTGCTGTGCAGTTATCAGAACTAGTTGGCATCAGTTTTTTTTTTTTAATAAAAGTTGAGTTTATTTAAAAGGTTGACGATGACAGAAATTGACGTTTACCAAAATTCCACACCCATATTTTTTCTGTCCTAATTTAATCGCTCAAGATCGGCTAATGAGACACAATTGATTTTCTATTGTAATGGAGCCTCAAGGCTCCGCGCCCAAAGTTAAAGTATTGGAATTGTGCCTCTTCTTAAAATAAGATAGAGAGATAGGAACATCTATTTCCTGTCATAAAGGGATTTTCTGCAATAATTGTGCACGTCACAAACTTACGTAACAGTAATATTCTGAAACTCTGTGCGCCTATGTGGCAACCCTGCGTCGGAGTGGCTTATGCGCGGGCGCAGACACGAGGTACAGTTAATTGCACGTGTGATTTATACCAAATTGGGAGGTCTGCGCCACTCAGTTTTTCACTCAATGTATGTCTATTTTAATTAGTGTGTCGATGTTCATTTCTTCATCAGCGGGACATGGCAACGTAACGATATGAAATGAAGGTACAAGCTAGGTACAAGCCTATAAGCGTAATTATGAATTACAAATGTTGACTTTTCTATAGTTTACTTTATTTTATTATTAGTATTTGTGTTCCAGATCTCCACTCAATAGCACTAAACAGGACGCACACGTCGCAGTATAATATTCTAATTCCTAATATACTATATATCCTATCTTGGATATAGATATATGTAAAATAGAGATATAATGTGAAAGCTTGTATGTGTGGATGTTTCTATATTTGGATATTTGTCACTCAACCACGCAAAAACGGCTAAACGAATTTCGATAAAATCTGGCCCACAGATACTTTAAAACCTGGACATATAGGATACTTTTTATCCCGGTAGTACGTTCTCGCGGTATAATGTCCATCCTCCAAGTGAGCGAATCTGCTGGCAAAAACTAGTATGTTAAAAATTGCGACATAAACAAAAATATTCACAACGCCAGTTTATTATTTAATCATGTTTAGGTCACTCGCAAAACCTTAAAAAAAACAAACACCAATGCACTTATGAATTTCATCACACATGTTCCAGTAAATTTTTTCACAAGATAAATACGTACAATGATTGCACAAACGTCTCAACAAATAATGAATAATTCATACAGCATTCCAATGTAAACAAAATTATGACAGCACCGATGGAATAACACCCTTGCATCGCCCGAGGCTAGGCTCGCGACTCAATAATAGACATATTGAAAGTCGAGCTGATGATAAACAGAAATGCTACCAGTCAACATGGTCTACCTCACCCCTCGACTTCCACCCATATATACACAAACTAAAGGAAGTTAATCACATGATTGGTGTCTACATAAATTGGTCATCTGGCCACGGACCGTTTTCACTCTCTATGCCATCCCACTAGGTTATTTTCTACAGTGATACAGTTTTTCATTCAATGTAGGTAGGTACTGAGTGACTGGTTTCACTGTTTGTTGTCAACTAGCTACTGGGTAAGGTGAGGGTAAAAAAGTGTGGTATTGCCAATATTTCTGGTGTATTTTTTGTTCATAAGTTATGGTAACGGTAAAATTTGCGTACAATAGATAGCCTATATACACTGAAACTATTTAGCGCAGATTTAATATCAAATCAGTTGGACAATCATGCTGGCCAATATTTTCAACAATTAAACCACCTGATGCACAACTGCCCACTGCCAAATAGCTGTTGCCCTTACTTAAATTTACGAAAATCATAGAGGATGAGCTCAACTGGTCATCTTTCGAAGTTGATATTCTACGTTTTCTAATACTTCAGCAAAAATGACTCTGATCCACCTTAAATTAAGCACAGAATTTCAAGATGCGATTTCCCAAAAACTATTACAGATAGATACCTACTGAAATTATTATACATTCACGTCGTGCACGAGTTGGTTGACTTTCTCGCTCCCGAGATGAGTACCAACGTTTTTCTTTGCGCAAAAAACTTGTTAGCGTCGCAAATAAAACGAGAGCACCGTGCGCATACGCACCCAATGCGGACTGACTGAACGTTTTTTCCGAGTATTGAATTACATTTTGGGGACATGAGTCTAAAGAGCAGTTTAATGGAATGGTCTAATCACGTTTTGTCGTGACGTAAAAAAAGGTACAGCCAGTAGATACTTCGCATTATTGGTAGAGCTGCCAGAAGTACCCGATAATCGGGAAAAAATAATACAAAACTGTAAGAAAATTTTACCATCTGTGTCATCGAAACCGTTGCTACTTCCGACACAGTTAACGTTATAAAAAGAAATATTTTATAATTACAGTTGCAACCATGTTCAGATCTATATTTTAATTCAAGGTGGATATCAATTATGCATACCAATAAAAAACTGTCAATACGCCTGCATATTTGTTAGAATGTCACAGTTGGACTCAAAGAACACAATTAAAATATTCGACATTACAATCATACTTGGTAGCTCGTAAAATAGCGTGGTTGAAAAAATCTTCTCATACTTAGTACTCTAGTATGTACTAAATCTGGATCGAGAATATCGATACACTCTCGATACGAACTTATAAATAAACAATTATAAGGCATGTCTCGATATTCGAATATCGAAACTCCCCGCTGCGTGAGAATTCGCAGAAAATAAATGACGATCGGGTATCGAATTCCAATGGAAATTCCTTGTCGGAATATCAGTGTCTAGTAAAGCCTGACAGGGAACTAAATTCAAAAGTGCATAATTTGACAAATTATTGACATTTACTTTTGAAACCAGCCTCCGATTTAGAACCTCAGGATAACTCACTCGATATTCTCTTCGAGTCGATAAGATACTGAGACTTTATAGTATTTTAATTCAACCAGTCGTCTAAATGGGACAAATTAATACTCTAAAAAGTAACCAAACATTGCCAAGGAAAATGTTCTGACTTAAGGAGGAAGCGTCAGGAAATCGTGAGAAAGAGCGACATTGAAGTTTTCTTACGAATCATATTTTAGCCGACACAACCTGACAATGCCCTGCAAATTGCAAAAAATGGAAGATAATTTGAATTTCGTGGGCTTCTTTAGCGCCGCCACCGTAACATGACAAAAAGCCGACCGATGTATAACGCTTAAAATTTAATCAAAATAATCTAAATCAGCTTCTGGCAAACCTATACTGGTTACTATTATATTATTCACACAATAGGTCTAGATGTAGCTGTCTAGCAACAATGTCGCATGCAAATTAAAATCAATGACCCTTTAAGTAGAGCACCCCCAAGCGTCGTGGATTAGAATTATGAGAGGATAATGTATTAACTGGTCGTGTTAGGTGTCAGCCGTACAGATAATTTGTCGTGCTGTATCTAACGCAATGGCATACGTAATTCTTAAAATATTATAGAGACGGATCTATGAATTGGTAATGACATTTCGTACTAAGTTTGATTCAGAGTTATGGCTGAGCTTTACACGTAAATCGTTACCTACATGACATCAAATAAGTCTTTAAAGTATCTAATACTCTTTTTTAATTTGACGAGGACAAAAAATTGCATTTAGGGTTTACCGGTCCCGCTCCCGCTCTGGGTGGAGCAGGAGGGCGTGTCAGACTTTTACTGACTAAAACCCACCCGTGTTCCCGCAGTTGCCTGTGTGCCAGGGGCGACGATATCTCTTTCGAACAACCTGTACCCCTGGCAGGCATCGGCCCTTGCGGAACCCACCAGTTGCTGCTGAAATCTCTGACGGCGCGCGTGGAACACAACGCGCCGTCGGCATTTTGTTTTTTTTGGTTTAACCCGGGTAAATGCCTACTGTGCTATCACGGGGAGTTAGCGCAGTTATGTGGTACTGTAACCCACTAAAACTCCACGGTGTCCTCCAGTGCCGCTTAAGGCGGGAACACAGAAACGCGGAAGCCATCCGCGAACCCGCCGCGGCTGTCCGTCACCGGACCCTCCTCGGAGGGGAATAACCCCTATCACCGGCGCACCAGAACACATGGCACGCCGTGACCACCCCAGGAACGGGGAGGGTTTGCGCTTACAAATTTATGTTTTGGCTTTCGAACAACCTGCTTCGCTTGCTTATATGCTTGGCTTGGTTTTGTATACGCAAGCCTACCTTGCCTCCTCCTTCTGAGGCGGCAAGGTGGCGTGGTCTTGAGGGAGAGCGCAACGGTCGTGTACATCCTTAAGACAAGTCTGGTGATGTTCCTTCTCGAGGTTGCCGCCCCGTTATTGGTCTAATTCCATATGAATTAGACGTAACAGAAATCACCAGGCGATTTACCTCAGGGGGTGGCGAGGTCATGCCCCTGGGTGTCCATCATCGAAAAAGAGCAGATGATGGATAGCAATGACCTACCGCGTGTTTGTGCCGTGCGCGGGGACCCGTACGGAGGGATGAAGGAATCCTGGTGGTTGAGTGGAGCAGGTTGCACACAACACACCACTTTGGCCCGGATTTCCTCTTACACGGGAGGTCGGAGGGTAGCTACCCGCGATCAATCGGCTGAGGCATCCCATAAGCGGGATGTCAAGCAAGGATCGGCTTAGTGGGGGGGGGGGGCAGCCGGCGTGGCGTGGGGTCCCGGGATGAGTTGCGGCATAGTCTCGTGCCGTATACAGTCCCGCGATTCTCCGTCGCGTGCGGGCTCGTCATCTTCCTGCTAGGGTGATCCTATAACGAAGGAGTAGCTCTGGCGTTCGCTGGTTGAACGGGCGACGTCCCCGACTGAGGGCTCCGTGGCGGGTGGAGCGCTCCAACGGTGAATCACAAACGTCCAAACCTATGGATAACGAGACAAACTCGACAAAAACCAAGCCACAAGCTGCGTCCCGCTCGTCGGATGCGCTTACAAAAGCCAACACACCACGGGCTGCGTCTTCAGATGCGCCTTCCACAATCAACGCAAGGGTTGCGTCTCAAGATAAGCCTAAGCGGCAACCGCCTAAGGCTGCATCCACAGATGCACCCAATAAACATAAACGTTCGGCTGCGTCCAAGGATGCGATGAGGAAGGCAACCGCAAGGAATGCGCCACAACAGGCTGCGTCCCGAGCAATCCCAACCTCATCTGCGTCCACGGATGCGCCCAAGAATCCTGACCGAAAGGCCAAGCTCAGTTTTCGCTCAAGGCGACTCGAGGAGTAACGCAAATGTAGATGCGCCCAAAACACGGGCTGCGTCAACGGCTGCGGTCTCTGAGAGGGACCTAACGAATCTGGCCAAAGCCCCACTGGCAGGACCATCAATCGCCAACAACTGGCAAACAATATCGCACAAAAAGACGACCCTCAAGACCTCCGCCACGGCTGAGACGCCGAAAGGCGAGGATGCCACCTGCGTTAAGCGCAAGCGCAGTGCGAAGCCAAGAGGGCGGAAAAAAATATTAAAGACCAGCACGACGCCGGCCAGGGCGCAGAAGCGTTTGCGTCCCGACGATTCCATCACACCAACCGGGGTTAGTAAGAAGAGTAAGCCTGCTCGCTCCCGTACGGGTGATGGAACTTCGGTGAGCTACGCCGAAGCGGCCGCGGCGTTCAGGAACAACGAGCTGTGCGTTGCCGTCATGACCGAGCCCTTTATGGACATGACGCAGGAGCAAGCGGAGGGTATCCGGCAGTAGATTGAGAACCAACTCCGTGCTCTGCTGAAGGCAACTCCAGAACCAACCGACACAACTCAAAGCACCGCGATCCACTTCAGAGGCCGGGCCCACTTCGCCGAAGGCGTCCTCAAGACATGGTGTGAGGACGACTTCACGCTGGCCTGGCTCAAGGGGATCATAACCAATATGTCGTCCCCGTTACCGGGGACCAAGCTCACCGTTCGGCCTCAAGCCGACATACCTAAGAAGGTACTGTGCATGCTGTATGTCCCCGAAAACAGCGAGGACACATCAGAATTGCACAGGATGTTGGCGAGACAGAACCCGAACCTCAAGATGAACACCTGGACTGACTCTGACACATGAAAGGGTCAGACAGGAGCCCCCGGGAACCTGTCTTTTCTATCGTGTGCCAGAGTCCATGGTGAAAACCATAAAAGACAGCAGCGGCGGGTTTACTACCTCATGGGTAGTATATACATCCGTTTCCTGGAGGAGAGTAGTACCAAGGAGGATGCCGCCGCGCTATCAAAAGCAACAACCTCGACCGCGCCTCAGGAGGAGCTTGGTCCGTTGCTACCTGGACGTTCCCCGTCGCCTTCCGCGACGGGTAATGCTGGGGAGGCGGTGGATCTGGCGACTTCTATGGCAGCGCTGGAGGTTTTATCAACTGCGGGATCAATACAAGATCCACTCTCGTCCATTCTACTTTCGGACGAGGACTGCTTTCCGCAAGGGGAGAGAAGTGAGGGCGAGGACAGCAGCCTCTGCTCCTCTCCTTTGCGGGACTAGGATCTTGCAAATCAACCTCCAGCACAGCCAATCTGCGTCGGCCACCTTGCGCAGAGTGCTGGAAAATCAACAAGGTAAAACCATCGCCCTCATCAAAGAGCCGTGGATCAGGGGTGGCAGAATATGCGGTCTGGGTAACATCGGAGGTAAGTTGCTGCTAGACACCTCCGTAACCAATCCGCGCACCTGCATTTTTGTCCCAAAACATGTACCCAACCTTCTAATTAACGAATTCTGTTCGAGGGACCTGACAGCAATCAGGCTTTTCAGAACCGAGCAGGAACTCCCGGACATTGTACTGGCCTCGGCATACCTGCTGGGTGATGAGGACGTGCCTCTGCCAGAGCTCGTCTCACTGGTTGAGTACTGTGAAAAGGAGAAACTGGAACTAATCATCGCGACAGACTCCAATGCGTACCACACGCTCTGGGGTAATGTCAAAACCAACAACCGAGGTGAGGCAATGCTTGATTTTATTCTTAGTAATAATCTTGTTTTACTCAACAAGGGTTCTGAACCTACCTTCATAAACGCGAGATCGCAAACAATAATTGACTTAACAATAGCAACCATAGGTATTTCCAACTCCATACAGGACTGGCATGTGTCCAATGAGATATCATGCTCAGACCACAGATGGATCCGCAATACCATTAATTTTAACCTAACCAAACCACAGCCAAGAAGGGTTCCTCGCAACACAGACCAAGTCAAGTTTGTCAGATTAGTCGAGGCTGAAATAGGCAGATTACCCGCCCTTCCGGCTGAAATACCAGTAACCTACTTAGACGAACATGTAAACAACATCACATCCATCCTCCTATCTAGCTATGAACAGTCGTGTCCCCTCACGGTACCAAGGCAGGGAGCTCGCCATTCCTGGTGGAGCCCTGAACTGGAAAGACATCGACGAAAGCTGAGAAGACTGTTCAACAGAGCTAGGAACACACGGTCGCCGATAGATTGGGACCACTATACAACAGCTCGCAAAATGTATAAAAAACTGATACGCCTCAGAGGAAAGAATAGCTGGAGGCGTTTCTGTACCAACATTGAAAGTAACAACCAGGCAATGAGGGTCAAAACCTGTCTTGCTCAAGAGACAGACCACTCAATAGGATGCCTGAAAAAACCAGATAATACGTACACAACAAACGACGCTGAGACAAGCGAACTACTCCTAACCACCCACTTCCCAGGATGCCAGATTGCCACCCAGCAAAGTTGGGAACCACATAGGGAGAGAAGCACGAGCAGCTTAGATTGGGAAGTGGCGTTAGAAGTAATCGACAAAGACAAAATAACATGGGCAATCAACACCTTCTTACCTTTCAAGGCACCAGGACTGGACGGTATATTCCCAGCTCTGCTCAGGTGGAGCCGTGATTTACTGGCTGATTACCTCGTCAAGGTGTTTCGAGCCTGCCTGGCCCACCGCTACATCCCCTTAAAATGGCGAGAAGTGAAAATAATCTTTATACCGAAGCCGGGTAGGGGCGCCTACACCCAGCCCAAATCTTTTAGACCCATAAGCCTCTCCTCGTTCTTCTTGAAGACACTGGAGAGGCTGGGAGATAGAAAGATCAGATCGCAAATTTCGGTACAAAGACCTTTACATCCCAATCAACACGCCTACTGTGCAGACAAATCAACTGAATCAGCACTCCATGGCGTAGTTTCACGCATAGGACATGCTCTCAAAGCCAAAAACCCAACCCTAGGCGCCTTCATTGATATAGAGGGCGCTTTCGACAAAACTAACTTCGCCAGCATCGAACAGGCACTTGCCAAGCACGGTATTGCGCGAACGCTCATAGGTTGGATTAATAACATGTTAAAATACCGTGCTATTCAGTTTACCGTGAACACCACCAGCGGTAAGCATAGCGATAACGCAGTAGATAACGCAGCTGTTACTAGCCAAAAGCCCAACAAAAATAAAAATAACCGTGTTCGAGAAAACTATCTGACTCACATAATATTGATTCAAAGTAAATTCCAACATCTACCACTGACCTACCTGTGTATTCAATAGTACACAGTATCTAAGTGTGATTTCATACGGACTTGCGGTTACAAAAGAAGCGATCTGTGCAACCACACCGATTGGTTTCTATTCGCCATTGTGTGCCCCGTACTGATGGGAAAGTAATTTGCCACAAATAAACTAGTTACAAAACCCAATGGAATGTATTGGCACGTTTTGTAAGAAACAATTAACGTATTTGTTATTGAGTGAAGTTAAATGTAACTTTGCAATGAAAACGGTGATGGAAAACCAATGTTTTCCATTCCAAAATTTTTGGTTCGAGGAAATGCGGGTTTATTGAAACGCGCATTTCCTCGAACCAAAAATTTTAAGACAGGTGACGTTCACCAACCCGCTTGGTGGACTATGGGTAGAACAGAGATGAGGCATGAGATTCAGCAGTGGGAACATGATAGGCTAATTATTTAAATATCATGATGAAATGAACAGCCGCAAATTAAAATATCTTTCAACGTGTTTTTTTTTTTTAACTTATCATTAAGAAAAGGCGTATATACGTAACTTACGTCGTAGGCAAGCGATTAGGGAAAGTGACCTTTTTTCGTAGGAATGCTCAAAATTTGGTAGGATGCCAACCTGCTTCATGTTTTGAACTTGGCGATGAATGGAATGCTTATCCATTCCATTCATCGCAAATTCTTTTTACAACAATTATCTCTTATTTATTTAAGTATTTATTATGTATGTACAGACAATAAAATACATAGAGATACAATATTATTGTTGTTTTTAATTTCATTATTTTTATTTATTTTAATAAATTTAAAAATATTTTCGTCACTGAATCACGGATAATTCGTGTCTACTTGGAACTATTATTATACAATAACTTAGTTTGCACTATCCTGGACGATAATTTCACGATTTGTTTCAAGAATAGGTATAGATTTTGACAATTTGTAATGATTATGTAACAGCCTCCATTATGAGGCTAACTCGTAACAACGACTTAGCACAAGTTTTCAAGTTCAATGTATTGTATAAAAATATGTTTGTGTAAAAAATTATTCTCAGCGAAACGTCAGGAGGGTCTTTTAGAATTCAAAGTTTCCTGAAGGTGTTACCAAAACTTTTCATATCAATGTAATTGATAAAATGTTCTTATCTGCAATATTAATTGCCTAAATGATATCAACCTCACCTCAATTACCATCAATCTCGAATTATATCAGCACTCACAGCGTAATGCACACGAATGAATTCGAAGCCTTTAGGCGAGCTGTAGCCGAGCCCAATACATTACCAGTACACTGGCAACACAGCCAACATGATAATACATCATATCTATGTATTATTCATATGACGACTTGCGATTTTGATGTCGCAAGGCGAGTTCAGCCGTTTTTGCTCCAAGATTTATATCGAAGTAATAAATGTATCATAAATATATGGAATCAATTTAATATGGACCGTTGGACGGTTAAAGTCGTAATTTGGATCGAAAAAAAATGATAGATTCATTGATATTGCACGGGCGGCTCTTTGATATGAAGAAGGTCAGGTTCGATTCCTGATTGATGTGCTGGTTCCTTTTGTTGATGGCTCAATTGTTTGTTGTGGAATGGAACAGAAATTAAGGATTTTAAGTCTTTATACTTAATTTGATGGTAAGCAGTAATGGGCACTGCCTTTTCCTTTTACAATTAATTGTCGTGTCCTTCATGTATTTTGGTACTTAGTTAAACTGACTTACGAATTACATATCATAACATCACGCTTTGTTTCGCAGAAGGGTTGATCAGATGTGTACCTATAGAACGCGCACATTTTACCAGTTATGTTTAAGCCCCATGTTATAGGGGGCGAGCCTATTGCCATCAACCGGACACAAATCCAGACTCCGGGTTGTTACTGAGAATTTCCAAATAGATAAACCCAGTAATAGTTTGCACGACCTGGGAATGAAGCCCAGAACCTCAAGGTCACTAGTAGCGCTTGCAGTTATAGTCAGAGGCATTTATCAGATATTAATTATATACTCACTCGTAAGTGAGCTTAGTAAGGACAATTACCGAAATACGTTACAGTTCTAAAAAGATCTTCGTCTCCGCCTACGTATTTACAATTTCATAACAAGATCCCTTGTATTAGAAATGACAATAAGAACCACAAGTAAGTCAGCATTTCATTTTTGCCCACCTTGTACAGACACATAACAAACTGTATGAAGCCCATCAAACGTCGTTCACCAGACTGCATGGAACCACACACCATACACGCCGACTATGAGGTAACCTCTCCATAAGCGTCACTACTGTGCCCATAAACAAATGACTGCGCAGGAGTTCGCTTTACAGAAGAAAGGCGACGGGTCACGAGCGGCACACATCTCTTAATTTTAAATGTTATCATACACGACTATCGGTCATAATTATTTGTTAAGATGTCACTTTCCGACAAGCGGGTGGCGTGTTGTGACGTAATTTGGGAGACGCCTATGTCCAGCAGTGGACTGAGTTGATTGATTGATGCCACTTTTAATTATATTTAGATCTGTTGAACTGATTATATGGTGGACGGTAGAATAAAAACGTTTAAAAATAGTGGTAAAATAATGAACATTTTAATGTGGATATTTAAAAAGAAAGTCATACGACTTTCTTTTTAAATATCCACATTAAAATCTAACCATAGTTTTGTATATACAAAACTATGGTTAGATCTGCTGTCTTGAAGAAGAAAAAAAGAAAGAAATTACGTTTATTTGCGGTAAACATGACGCAAAAAAAAACAGGAATACAAAAATAATGCATGAAATAGAATGTTGGGGCACAAAAGGGATGAACGAAACACACACACACACCTGCACCTGAGATGAAAATACTAAGAGTGTGGTGTTACACAATTGGATAGAATAAAAAATGAGTACATTAGAGAAGTGCGAAAGTGCCACCGACACCTGAAAAGATGTGCGAAATTCGGTTGTCGTGCGACAACCGTATGGGGCATGCGATGCGGAAGAATGAGAAAAAGGTCGTGCGGAAAGTTTTGAGTGTGAATATTGATGGCTATAATAGTAGGGAAAATAATGGACTGTATGAAAGATGATATGGCCAAAAATGGAGTGACTACACAGATGACGACTAATTGAGAAGTACAAATAGATGTTTGTGGAAGGAAGACATGTTGCGCCGACCCTAAATAAATTGGGATAAGGGAAAGAAAGGTCATGCTTGGAATCTTTGATGAAGCAGTTATTGTAGTATTTATACACCTTTGCTCCCTGAGCACTTTTACTTTGACTTTTCATGGGTGCAAAACCGAAGGCAAAATCAGTATTTTAAATATTACCTATGGAATCGTTGACAGGGTATAAGAAACCCTATTGCTATCTTTAAGCACTAAAGATAACAGCTGGTATAGAATCCCCATACATCGTTTTAGCTCAAAATAAAATATTCTAAGAATTGATACCAAATTTTCAGTTCCATATGTTTCTTAAATTCAAATCATAACAAACGTGTTACCGCACTACGTAGGTCAATAACTTTCCACGTTAATCTTGCCATTATCACGATAAATCTCTTATGTTATCTCTTATGTTCCAAACATTTAGAGATAGGATTAAAAAACCCTTCCAATATCGTTTGATATCATCCAAAGAAGCCGTGCCCTTGGTATGTAAATACCCGTTCCATTACACGTTGAATAGGTACTAATACGTGATGGCAAAAATTTGTACCCATTTTTACACGGACGGAGGAGTAAGAAATTTGGCACAGTTAATGTTTAAATGGAGAAGGAGTACAGAATGCGAATATATATACAGGGTTATTGGGAAAACACCAACAACCTCTTGGTCATTGTTCTCATCATTATGAACAACTTTTACTGTGGGAGCAAACCTGAAATCACGAAAAAAAATCAGCTCTTCCCTACATTTTGATGAGTTATACGAACATTATTGTACGGAAGCGTTTTTTTTTATTTCAATGACCTCTTAAGAGGTTGTTGGTGTTAGAAATACATAATAATACGCAATAATAATGCGTTAGAAATACATTAAGTTTTAAATGTATTGGCGACCACTGACTTCACGTAATAAATATATAGATAATGAGAACAAAAAAGGAGAAACAGATAAAAGACATATGATGGAAATGATTGCCGTCATCTTAACGTGCGGGTTTATTATAATAAAGTCATTAATTAGTTTTAATTAATTACTAACGTCTCTTTATTATACAGATCACATTTAATTACTATCGATATTTTTCCATTTACCAAACATGGATGAATAAAATATGTGTAGAAACAGCGATCAAGAAACTGATATATTGTGTTTATGTGTAACACAGCAATAAACCAACAAACAATATCTTCCTTTTAATTTCCATTTATAGATAGTTTTATAGTAGGCAATTAGAATTGAGCTATAATTTAATTAGAACATTGAAACGGAATCTTTTTCCGTATCGTGATAAGTTTGAAATATTCTAACAAACTTGCTTTTACTCGCGAATTTGTTCGCGTGGAAGTCGTTTAGATACTCAATATACTATGATGATGATGATGATGATGATGATGGGACTCCCTTTTCCGCACGTAGACTCCCATTCGGTCCGTTGTGCGTGGGGATTCTGGCTAACAAACCCAGCCCAGCTCCGCTCAAAAGCACCGAAGCTTCCTGGGAGCTTCACAGGCTTCGCGGAGCGTTCAGAAGCCACAGCCTCGTGTTCCAGGATGAAGTGGGTGGCTGATTCCTCGACGTCAAGACAGCCCCTGCAAAGCGAGCTGTCTGTGGCACCTATGTTAAAAAGATGTTTGAAAAGGGGTTATGGCCCGTAATTGTTCCTATTTATTTATTACATTTGGGAAAACAAACAGTAGTATATTAAGCATAAACAGTAACAATCTTAAAATTAAACTTAACAAATATACTACCCAAAACATTTTCCACAGATTACTATTATATAATAAAAACAAGTTGTTAGCAAAGATGAACTGTAGCAAGGCTAACTTAATGAAAATTAAACGAAAAAAACCAGTGTTCTATAAAATATGAAACAAACACAAAAAAAACATGAAGTAAAAAATTTACAAAAATCCTAGCCAATTAATAATGATACCTACATCGCGTAAAACCTAAAACCTATGGAGCCTACTGCCGTTCCTTTAGAATTTTAATTATATATACTTTTTTAAATGATATCCGCTATGATTACTAAATATACTAATAACAGCCACATTTTTATCAAATTCCCTCAGCCCCTAACCAACCGCGTCGCATCGCATTGCCTTCGCCGTGCTATTACTTCGTATTCGCTTAACGTTCTTTTTCACTTTTTATTTTCGTTTTGCTACTCTTAAGGGTCGTAGATGATGTTATGATGTGGCTTTTACCTTCTTCAAGAATTGGGCTATTTAATGCATTTTTTTTTTCAAATCCGACTGGCGCATTGCTGCAAAATAAACTCTTCAGCTAGTGAGTATAATTATTTTATGAAGATGTCAGAACACAAAAGTCTGTTGTGAGGTCCCAAAATCTTAGCAAACGATTTCTATGAAATTTTTAAACATTGTCTTACCAAATGAGAATCCTGAACTGTCAAAAATGGCACATGACATGTGCATCTTTGCTAGCTGAATTCCATCTCGACAGGGTTTATGTTTTAGTAAATTCATGACTTTTAACCTACGAAAGTTTGGAAGTCAATAGCTGAGTTCGGAGACCCAAGACCAACAAAAAATGCCGACTCAATAACTCCATCATCAAATCATTTTACAACCAGAAACAACAACCCAGAAACCATTATTTTCCAGGAAAATCCCTGCTAGTGCTAAGTGTTAGTACCACCCGCGAGTGCATTTTACACGCGTGCCTCGTGACTGGTAATGCTGTTCGCTCCGTAGGTACATATTTATGCATTCAAACACGGCATCAATCATTCTAATGAGCCGGCCAGTAGGCAGGGACGGGTGTAGGAGCCGCGGGCCCGGGCCGTCACGTGATCACCGTAGTGATGCGCTCGTGATTTATCGATTGATGTGCGGTTGTCAGTTCTACATTAGCGCTGGAACGGATTAACGGGGAGCCATGAAGAAGATTGGCATGAAACGAGAAAGTATGGTGTTGACCAGAGGAGACTTGTGCAGTGGGATGATGAGCAGTTTTTGAACTAGAGGTGCAGGAAGTTACATTTTGCAGATGTCTCTCATCTGTTATGGAAACTTAACACCGAGTGGAGAGAAGAGCCGGCCAGTAGGCAGGGACGGGTGTAGGAGCCGCGGGCCCGGGCCGTCACGTGATCACCGTAGTGATGCGCTCGTGATTTATCGATTGATGTGCGGTTGTCAGTTCTACATTAGCGCTGGAACGGATTAACGGGGAGCCATGGAGAAGATTGGCATGAAACGAGAAAGTATGGTGTTGACCAGAGGAGACTTGTGCAGTGGGATGATGAGCAGTTTTTGAACAAGAGGTGCAGGAAGTCACATTTTGCAAATGTCTCTCATCCGTTATGGGAACTTAACACCGAGTGGAGAGGAGAAATACTTGTGGCTGAGTTAATAGGTAAGCCAAACAGATAAATACAGTCTTGTGATAAGCATGTTAGTCAAAATTCTAGACTTACGAAAGCAGTAGCAGTTGCCTCCATTAGTAAAAGTAGGCGAGTGCTACGTCCAAGATAGTAATACGTATTACATACAGCATATATCTTGTTCTAGAACTAGTGAATTGCATGAATTATTGATATATTCGTATGTCAAATAACAGACGTATTCAATTCACTGTATTATGACCGCTGATAGACGTAAACTTCAATTTTACGACGAATAATACCTCATTCGACTGTAATAAACATTGTTATGAATAAATATTCGCTAACACCATACCTGTTTATTAACATATTCGTGTGTAGTTTCAGTTTATCGATATCGATAGTTATAGTGATCAAATGAGCCCTATTTAACATAGCAGTGATATTCAACTAACAAGTTTAGCAATGAAGGAAAGAAAGCTGCCCGGAGCGTCCGGCGCTATTCACAAATTGGCACGAGCTAGGCACGCGTTGCGCTCGCGCACCTTAACGTAACATCTCCTTTTAAACCACACTAGAAAACATATCATATCTTTGAAGTATAGAGTGTATTTTACCCTGAGTGTTGTTTGTGGTAGAAGTAACGTTACAAAAGCAGATGAGTTACAAAGATTGAATGGCGCAGCGCAATGATACCGTAGAGCCATTAGTGAGAGCAAAAAGGATGGAATTCTTTCGGTTGTGTTTTGTTTATTTTCTCTCTACTTGCGTGGTATGCTAATTATTGCGTTAAGCAAATATGTACCAGCTGGTTTGAAGTTATTAAGCTCATTTTTATAGTAGAGAGTTAGTTTAAGAATTGGAGCTGGGTCGAACCGTTTATTAAGGCATGTTGTTGTTAGTTATTAAGGTGGATCTTGTCGACATTTTTTCCATTCAAACTTCGGGAGTGTATTACTCCACTGTTCGACAATGTGCATCAAAAATTAAACATGATATAATTTTGTCTGATTATTAATATTGTCTGTACGGAAACAGAATTCTAAAATAAAAAGCCATTAAAAAGTCATGACCCAACAAATATTCGTTTTTCTTACGAATTTGACCTAACTTTGGGCGTGTTTAAATAATAAAACAAGTGTGAAATCTCCAAAACCAAGTCGGTACCGACAAAGCCCAAATATCGAAAAGTTCAATAAGCTTTATTGGTCATTGATTTATGCAGTTTTTTTTTTTTCATAAAAACCCGATCTTCCGAAGGCCTTTTCTTAATTTTTTACGCGCCTGTTTTACTATAACCGATCCTGCAGCTCACTCAATAATGTGGTACGTATAATAGACTAGCATCTAACTGCTGTTGGACACGATGCCTGATGAGACAGCGTGCTTTATAGCCAGGCCCACCAGTGAGTTCGAACCTACGACTGGATTCCCCTTAAGAAATGATTTCATTAGGACATTCAGCAAGGTGCGTTGCACATTAATAGTAGGAATGGTTTAAATTTTGACTGAATAACGACATTAATTGCGTTATTTACGCTGCCGAGCAGACAAATTGTTCGAACATATGAAGCAATAAGCCTTTAAAATTATTCAAATTTTGATTGATACTGTGCTACGCAATTAGGGTGGTGTTCTTGTGTTTGTTTTTCGGGTTAAGAGATGTGGAGATGGTCTTGGCCGACAAATATATCATCGTTGGATGCATAATCAGCCTATTATTCCCACTGCAGGGTCACCGGTCCGGTATCCGAGGAGTGGGCTACTGGGCTGTAATCTACCACGTGGACGGTGCGAGTTGTTAGATGTCACATGTCTTCGAATTTTTAGTTCTAAGAACGGTAAAGTTGCAAGTTACAAGCTGTTCTTTCGAAATGGTTTGCCGCTAATAATCTTTTACTCAATGCGAACAAAACTAAATGTCTTAAGTTCTCGTTACCAAATGTACCCCAAGTAGGTCTAAACTTAAAACTTGATGGGAAGAAACTAGATGCTATTTCGGAAACTGTATTTTTGGGAATTATTTTAGATTCAAAATTGCAATGGGGTGCTAACATTAGAGCTCTTTCAAGTAGATTAAGCTCAGCTGCTTACGCAGTAAGAAAGATAAGGCAGTTGACGGATGTAGCCACAGCCAGGTTAGTTTACTTTGCTTATTTTCACAGTATTATGTCTTATGGCGTTCTGTTGTGGGGATCGGCAGCTGACGTAGATTCAATTTTCATTTTACAAAAGAGGGCAATCCGCGCAATCTATAAAATGGGGCCTCGCGAGTCTCTTAGAAACAAATTCAGCGAAATTGATATTCTAACTCTGCCGTCTCTTTCTATCCTAGAAAATATCTTGTATGTTCGCAAAAACTTAGGCCTTTTCAAAAAACGATGCGATTTCCATAATCTGAATACACGTAGTAAAGATGAAATTGTGATTCCAAAATTTAGATTGACTAAAACTAGCAAATCATTTCTAATAAACAGTATCCGCTTCTATAACAAGTTACCAAAGTCAGTTACAGAACTTAGCGATGGAAAGTTTAAAACGCACATCAAACGTGTCCTTATCAAAAAAGCATATTATAAGATAAAAGACTACGTTGAAGACAAGGAAGTTTGGCATTAATTCCTTCTGCACATGTGGCTTCCCTGGTACCTCAATAACAGCATAACTATGTGAAAGTCTATTAACTGCTCTCAGTGTTCTTTTTTATTCTTTTTATTTTTACAATGCTGACATGTTCTCGTCATTATTTGACATTATACATCAATTTTAATATCAACTATTTTTTAGTGATTGTCATGTTAATCATATCACTATGTTTAATTAGGTTCATTTTATTTATGTAGATTATTTTACATATTGTGAATGGGAGAACGTTGTAGGCCTTACAGACTGTAGATTTGTAGACGATTTTCTCTGTATTCGTATAAGTACCTGGTACTTATTGACAGGCCTGCACTGTCCTCCCATACATTTTATCTCTGAAAACATTGTTAAAGCCAATCATTTTTAAAAGAGTAACCGTGGAGTTTCTTGCCGGCTCTTCTCCATAGGAAACAACATTTTGGAACCGTGCACCTAGCTTCTGACGTTTCATAAGTGCCCATGCAGGTTTATATGAAATAAAAATATTTTGATTTTTGATTTTGAAAGAAAAACATTGTGAAGAAACTGGCAGGTTCCTCACGATGTTTTTCTTCACCGTTTTGAGAGAAGTGCTGATGAAATTATTTAGTCTAAAGTAAAAAGCCTACTTTGGTTCGGACCCACGATAACTCGGAAGTCGCTTAAGCCCGTACTTCTGGGCCACTACTGCTCCTCTTCGTCATTGGATATGATCTGGAGGGCAATTCTCGTAATTTTTAACAACGTTCACAGTCTGACCTCAGTCTCAATCTGTCAAAAATACCTCGAGTTTCCACACATTTTTGACAAGTTTTTGACATTTGATTGTCACCAAGATGAGACGTTGACTAGATTTTGAACGTTTTTAATCACGAAAATTAGCCTTCTTATTTTTCACAGCGACATTTACAGCTGTCTTGCCCACATAGAAAACTCAATGAAACGTCAAAACTCAAGCTCGTATTTAAAAACAAATTATTCTGTCGTGTTTCTGACTTTATAGAACCCAAACTGCACCCTCAAACTGATCAAAAGCAAATGTAGATAATCATTATACCTAATACTCATTTCCCGTATGTGTCGCCGGGCGTAAAAGAATAGCACCATCCCATTTCTTCCAGTGGGTGTCGTAGGAGGCGACTAAGGAACTTACTAGAGAATGGGCAGCAGCGTTCTCTATGCATTTTACCACCATACTGCGATCGCCAACCCGCCTGCCAAGCGTGGCGATTATGGCAAAACCCCCCAAATTGGGGGAGGCCTATCTCCAGCAGTGGACGTCTTACGGTTGAAATGATGATACTCATTTACGCAAAGCCCAGCAGCTCCTGTCAAAATACTTTCATAACTCTTCAATCAATAATCGTAATGAAACAATAAAATAAAAACACTTAGCAGTTCGAACATAACATCCAGTAAGTACTTGACAGTAATTAACTTTCACATTAAAGACAATCAATTAACTCTAATCATCTCAGCAATGGAGCCTGGAGCTAAACGGTAGGTTAAGTTAGCTATTCTCATTTTTCTAAGGTAATTAGTGAATATGTAGCTTTTGGTTTGGGCTTTTTTAAATAACCGTTAATCTATATACTGCTAAGAGAAAACGATTAATTTTTTGTAAGTTTGTTTGTTACGCTTTCACGTTAAAACGTCTGAAGGGATTTGGATGAAATTTGGCACATGAGTAGAACAGGACTTGGATTAGGACATAGGATATTTTTTATTCTGTCATTCTTTTGGGATCGAGACTTGTGTGGGTGAAACCGCGAGGCACAGCTAGTCATTCAGGGTTTGTTAAGTTTTGCTTAGAATGTGATAATATGTACCTACGACCATAAAATCAAAAAAACTTAAGAAATATCGTCTTGTCCTTGCTAAGTTTTTCAGGTAAGAAATCTCTATTTCTTGGTACTTTTTAGCAAAACGTACTCATGACGTGACGTAATCACCATCTGCCTAGCCTTTTCCCAACTATGTTGGGGTCGACTTCCAGTCTAACCGGATTCAGCTGAATATCAGTATTTCACATGGAGAGACTGCCAATCTCAGCTCCACAACCCAGTTACTGGGTAATACGATACCCCTTGGTAAGACTGGTTATTATCACGATACGAATTTGTCATCTGACGAAGTCTGACACTACATAGCACCTTCGCACCTACTACTGTCAAAACTTGCTTTCAACTCACGCGCAGATCGCAATCAACATTGCGTTGATTTTCAGACTTTTCACTAATTACATCCAACGACACAAACTACTCAACAAATTAACGACTCGCTGTGATTTATTTTGACTCGTTCTGTATTCGATTATTGAATACAAAACCAAGTAAACTAAAGTTAAGTTAATTGGACTTTTAAGGCTGGACAAATTTTATGATTTCCTCCGTGTTCAAGGAATGTGCGTATAATTTCGTGTAATTGTATTTAGTACGCCGATTTGTGTATAAATTGTATCTAGTATTAAACGATAGATTGACAGTTTAGGAATTCAATCATTTAGGAGAGCATTAGTGGCCAAGTGGTAACGGCCGCGACTTACGAGTTGTAGGTCGTAAGTTCGAGCCCAGACAGGCGCTTTACTTTGTGTAAATTATTTCATCACCACAGCTCTCATAAGGTGAAGAAAAACATCGTGAGGAAACCGGCATGTCTTAGAATCAAAAATTCGAAGACATGTAACATCTACCAACCCGCACTGGCCTGCGTGGTGGATTACGGCCCATTCCCAGTCCTCTCGCCGAAGGAAGGTCTGTGTCCCAGCAGTGGGAACATAATAGGCCGATTAATGATTATGCTTATGCATTAAGAAGCGATAATAGTTAGCTCCGCTAAAGATGTGGTAACTTGCGGTCAAAAGGTCGAAAGTTCAAATTGACACCATTGGACTTCGCTAAATAAGGCATTATCTTACATTACCTTAAAGTTGGAAGAAATATCAGCAGGATTAGAAAAGAGATTACAACAATTTTTGTGTCAGAAGAATTCAAATTATTAAAACTTCTCCAAAGAAATGCGCAAGCGCTAGTGCTGAGCATGTGGTCCTGGGACGGACAAAGTGTTAGTTGATTTTTCCACTTAGAATTTATCAGAAGCATCCCGGAGCCTAGATTCGTTCCTGGTTATTGACATTTATTTATTTACGTAAGTACATACGCTACCATTACAGTGTCCCCAATTCGGTAGCGTAGTTAACAATTCATGTAATAATTTACACCATAAATATCCATGTCGCATACAACTTACAAATTGTAAACATAACACGTGTAACGTTACCCTTGCGAACTATGTAGCTCAGTGAACATAAGAAAAGATCAATTCTGTCGGCAACCAAATGCAGCGCTTTTGTTCTTATTTAAAAAGTTTCTTGTAGTAGTGTGTGCATTGTTTATTTTTATTTTTGGGTGGGAAATCATCAAATGACTTCTCCTGGTGAGTAGAGCAGGAGGGCGTGTCAGACTTTTACTGACTAAAACGCACCCGTGTTCCCTCAGTAGCCCGTATGCCAGGGGCTGTGGTATTTCTTTCGAACAAACCCGCACCCCTGGCAGGCATTGGCCCTTGCGGACCCCACCAGTGGTTGCTGACATCTTTGACGGCACGCGTGTGGAACACAACGCGCCGTCCCGTCTACCACTTTTCGGCCGCAGGGGATAGGGAGAGCGGCTGACGCTATACCGACACTCCTCTTCCCCTGCGGCCCCACCGCGTCCGCCATCAAACGGTGGCGGCCCCGTCCAGGCCACGGAAGGGAAGAGCGCTGCTCAGAAGCACCGGCACTCCTCCTCTACCGCAGCCCGTAACCCTCAGCCGCGATGCCTCCCATTCGACATCGCGGCCCACCTCAGTTGCGGTGCACCTCACCGCAACCTACTTTTTGGCCGCTACGTCGTCGGCTTTGAGGCAAAAGCCCTGACGAGCCGCCCCACCTTTGGGTTCCTCTTGGCTTCACCGTGGCTGGAATCCACGGTTACTGAGCCCCCCGCAACGACAATGTGGGAACCCACTCGGGGGGGAGTGTGTGCATTGTTCGCGTCAGGGGAACGTTGTCTAGCAGTTTAGTTCGGCCGCGCGGCACCGCGAACAAGATGGGCCGTCGTTAGCGCTGCACGAACCCATCTGGCACACACAAGCTTATCCACTGTAGTACACCCGGATTATTTATGCTGCCCCGGACTACTCCAAGGATGTACGACGCCAAGCCAGATTCCTCTTTGTTTCCATACATGACTCGCCCCCCATTACCTGGGAGTCGCGGGACCTAACACATAACTGGCTAAATTTAGGTGTACTTTAGGTACTTCTCTGTCTAACTCTCTTCGAGAAATGCAGGTGTCATGTTATTTTATGTCTCCAAATTTCAAAAAGCAAGAAACCCTAAGTTATGGACAACCATAAACCAATCTGCCATTGGAGAACTCGATCATAGCCATTGAGGAAATGAATGATAATACAAACTAAAGAGCATGATATTCTGCAAAAACTGTTATTAAAAAAATATCAATAACCTTGATGTCACACAAATTCACAATCAAAAAAAAAATATGCACGCTGATCAGCAATAACCAAGCAAAAAAAAAAAACTAGATGAAAATTACAATAATAAATCTTGCCAACACTCGACTTTCTCAGGCGACGTTCTAAACGAGGCACGGTTTTTACAAAACCACTTATTGACGTAGTTTAAACATGATTACTATGTAAATTTATAATGGATGGGTCATCAAGTTGACTATCAAAGACATCATTACCTTACTCCTGTCACTCGGCAATTTCATATCATCAATCTTGTATTTAAATGGTACAAGTAAACGCTCTCAGTTGATCCCGAGGCAGCTCATAATGGCCCATAAATCCAACATTAGAATTGAGAAGCTATTAGTTCGTAAGTTCGTAAACTTACACGATTTTAAGTAGCATTTTATTGGTTTTGTCAAATGCATTGATTTGTATTTCCGCAATCGAAAATTGGATAAAGCGATCATAAACACTACCGTTATTTCTAACCTAACCCAACAAACAACTTAAGCAGCCCATAACGTTCCCACTGCTGGGATTCAGGTCTCTTCTGGCTGACAGGGCCCAGTGCGGGTTTGTAGATCTCTTCGAATTTTTGGTTCTAGTATATGCCGCTTTTCTTCACCGTTTTGATAGCAGTGGTGATGAAATAGTACAAAGTATAGCGCCTGTTTGAGTTGAACCTACGACCCACAACTCGTAAGTTGCGGCCGTTGCCACTGAGGCACTACTGCTCTTTATACAGAATGAGTTTTTATCCAGTGCGCAAATTTTAACCATGAATTCAGCATATCATTCTAGAGCCCCTAGCGCAGAAATTTTTCGCCGGTTATACAAAAAAAAACAACTGTTTCATAGAAAGGTGCAATACCTACGCGGTCAAAATGTATGGAACAGCTGGTTTTTTTTTTTTTATAACCGGCGAAAAACTTCTGCGGTACCCGGTCTAGAATGATATGCTGAATTCATGGTAAAAATTTGCGCACTGGATAAAAACTTTTCCTGTATATCCATTGAACATCTTCTACTTCAGTTAAAGCCTAATAAAAAATAATGTGACATTAAGCAAAACACGCGCAATTATCAATTATGGCAAAACCAGATACAATTCCCAGAACTGCACATTTCTCATCAACATTGAATGCACATAAGAATTTTCAGGTCTCGCTCAACTTAAAACCTTGGGTCATAATCATATACAACAAAAAATAGCTCTTAACTAAGAAGGAAAAGTAAGCAAGTTATTAAATACCAGTTACTCGCTCCAAATGCTAGTTTAAACGCATCACCGATTTGCGACACTGGACATGCACACATACCTAATAACAAATTACATAAAAACGTTATATGATGCAGGTTCAGTTAATTTTCTTGTCATTTTGTTAATAGGGAATTGATGTGTAGTTTCCAAGCATGTAAAACCTAGATAACTTAAAGACTTGAAGATAATCTTCACTCCGTTTTCATCGAGGCTTTAAGATTCCGTGTGGACGGCATTCTTTGAGGGAAAAACGAAGCATTCAGATAATTATATTGTAATTGGCGAGGATGGCTCAACTATCTGGAGTATTGCGGCACTTGCATAGTAGGCAAATAGACTGAGTCATCTTTATTCCTCAAATAAACTGTGTGTGGATGAATTACTAGTTTTAAACTTTCTCAATTTTTGCCATTTGGTTGTAGGGTTTCTGGTTCTAACCTTAGCGAGTTAATAGTGAGCTTCACATGCGCTAACATCAATAACTATTCTGGCTATACAAATAGGATCATCCCTCTTAAATTCATCAGTCTCATATAACCTTTTGATGCTTAGAACTTGCTTAATTGTAACCTAAATGCAAGAAGTCACTGGCTTCTGAAATACAGGTACTGTAATCTAGCTCTGGAGCCAGGGTCTCACATTTTTCTGTAACCTGTTTAAGAATGTGAAATGTTTGGCAATAACTAAATTTATTATTATTTATTTAGTATCAGTCTTTGTTGAACAGCTGACTATTATGTTTCTGAACCTTTGTATTCAGTGGAAAATATCTCCTTCACTCACACAAGCACTAAATGTCAATATATCTTCCATCTGAAGTACATTTCACTTCACAAGTACAGGTAAATAGAGGCTCTTAGGCACACGTCACATTATGCCAACATGGTGCCTACAAGGAAGTTTTATTTTACCAAAACAATAAGCAAACTCGTTACATATCCTCAGAGGGTTGGCTGCGACCGGCTCGAGAATCGCCTTAATGATGTCAAAAGGCAACATAATGTGTTCTCCTTAAACGGTCGTCGCAGTTCGTTACTGTCGCCTCCTTCCCCGCTGACGTCTCACTGCTTACCAGACGGACGCATTAAGATCACCTAAGGGCACCACCATTATGTAAAACGTCCACAGAATAAAATATATTCACTCGTTAAAAAACAAATATACGACCGACTCCGGTGTTTGCTCGTTTTACGACGAAATTGTACAAATAAACTTGCCGTAGTGTTGCATTGCCACGCTCTCCCAAGTACTTTTGGCATTATAAAAATGATGACGTTATGCATAATAAAAGCTCGATAAAGGAAGCCGTGTTCATAATTCACGGCGTCCTCTCGCTACAATAATAAAGAAGGTTTTTTTTTTTTTTAGTGGTGAGGATATGGCCGTTCGCTGGCTGCACCGGCGACCTCGCAGCAACCTCCACTGTATACCAAATTAATTTGGCCGTATTTAGAGCGCGAACATTGAAAACGTGTTAGGGTAACACACATATATGACATGATCGTCGACATCCACCGTAATAATAGCTCAATTCGATATAACAGGAATTAATGTATCTGTCGATATCTAAGGCCGAACTCCCAGATTACAGATCGAGCGACCTCGTAAGATCTTATCTCTATAATTCGAAAATCTTTTATGAATAATTTGTCTCTATTATGTTCGGAACGTTTAATGCTCAGGATTGGAACTTGACATCCTGTAATGCTAATCAAGTATTAAATACCTATTTTAGAATGTTGATTTATTTCCTCTCGTTTACGTAATTTATTTGGTCGGCAAAACAACAAATAGCTTGACTAGTCAATAGCATGTAAACATTATTGTTCTAGGAGTTAATCGAACTATCAAAAACAGACTAACAAGTAAGAAGTAATTTTGTATAAAATATAGTGTATTTATGCTCATTATTGAATGAAGTAACAGCAACATGACAGTTTTTATTGCATAGTATTACTGTCAAAATATGTACCGATGTAATAAGCGCAAACAGACTTCACGAGTGAGTATATAAAACGTATTACTCAGCGATCTATATCATCATATACCTACGTACAAGTCCGCCTTACTTTTGCTTTCGTTTCCAACCTACGCGCATTAAAAAGGCTTGAATGAACGTAACGGGTAAATTGATTGCGGGGCGCGTCACACTACTACCGCAGCTCCTACCTTATAATTAGATGATATGAATTCGATGCGATAGCGTGGCGGTCCCTTGCGAAACTCGCCCGGCTTCTAAGGGACCACGTCCACATTTACAAGCCAAAACGGCGTATAACATGATAATATTTCAAACCAAACATTCCTCTACGAGCTAAATTATAAAGCTCAAAATTCTACGCGCTCAAAATCAGGTTTAACCCTTCTAATTCCGATGTAGCCGCTGGACTATAGATGAAGTCACTCCGGAATGTGCTTTTGCATATTCAACCAAGTTTATGCTCTATTTTCAACTACATACGGATGTAAATTGTGTTTGATTAAATAAGATATGCGTCGTTTACAGTTATAGGTGGCGCACGCGTTAGAATCAGGATGCTGTAACTGTCCGGACGCGGGTCTAATTACCGCCGCCACTCAATATTGCAAAATGAAGCCTATTCTAGAGTAGTACCCCTCGGCTATTACACTCCATCTATTGTTACACAGACCACATTTAAAACGTTCAATGGTGTCTTATAATGACCTAGGTGCGGTTCATGCTACCGATACCAACAGAAACAATAAACAATTTTATCTCCACGATCTCTACTCAACAATTTCTAATTAATCTCGGACACAACTCGAATTAATTGTTGTTATGAAAGTTTAATTATAATTACAACGTATTACGCAGGTTTTATAATGATATTTTTTATCAATGACAGTGTTACATGAATTTATTACGGTTACAAAGCGCATTTAAAATTTGAACCCCAAAAACTAATTTGCATTTTGATGTGACTTGAAATGAAACATTAGTTTAATTTTGACTTATTTAAATTGAAGATCAAAGTGTCTCGTTGGTGTAGTGGTTGGAAGCGCTACCGCTGAGCAACCTCTCCTGGGTTTGATTCCCAAATCGGGCAAAGTGATATGGGATATTTCTTTCAGGAATATCTCCGTAGCAGCCCGTAGTCTGAATTTGTGCCCGTTTGATAGCAATAGGGTCGCCCCTATTACATGGTACTAAAACATACCTGGCCAAATTTGGATGAAGGTACTATAGGTATATCTCTACCTAACCCTTTACAGGCGATGCCAGGGGTGCGGGTTGTTCGAAAGAGATACTGTAGCCCCTGGCACACAGGCAACTGAAGGAACACAGGTGGGTTTACGTCAATAAAAGACTGCCATGCCCTCCCGCTCCACCCAGAGCGGGAGAAGGAGAAGTTATTTGATGATTTCCCACCCTCAAAAAAAACCCTTTTCAGGCGATATATTATGGTATGTTAAATTGAAGCCCAATTTTACGATCAAAGTATAAACTTACAGCGCAGACATTAACCGGTGTTAAGTCGTAAAAGTCAGTAACTTAAGTAACAATTAGAACTGTTGTACTTGTCATATGTCTTGATAAAATCGTATAGATAAAGCGGTTCAATTAATTCAGTATGGCTTAGTTTTAATAAAGCCCGCATTAACATGGGTTTGTGATGTAATTGACGAGAACAATAAACATAAGGAAGCTTGGGCTATGCAAACGGCTTGTTGGACATGCTGTAGGTAAAGTTGCGCGTGCGCAGCGTTGGCTAAATGTGGTGCTAATGGTGTAAGTGAGTCAGTATTGTGAGGTTTGATGACTTTTAGACACAAAAGATTGTTTTAATTGAAGGATAAAGGACTTCAACTAAAAAATATTCCTTTTTCGTGGCCAGTTTGAGGTATTTGAGCATGTCTGTATCCTCATGTCTTTCAGCTACTAGATCAAACTTTGGCCCGTGGCATTTTAAACGATTAAGATGTATGTATACTGTGGAGACCACAGCATTTCAGACAAATCTGCTGAACAAACCTATGCGATTCTTTGTTTCTTTAAAACTAATAACCTCATTTATATCAAACATTCCGATCACTGATCAGCCCCATGATTACCTGTCCCATCAAATCGAAGACATCCGCAGCGCCGATCACTCAGTGACGTCATAATGACAGGAAACGCTATAGTTCACGTAAAATTGATATGATATAGTAATGCCAACATAAGGTCAACTCCACACTTCCTCTCTGTGATCACTTCTTGAATTTTTAGAACTATAAATAAATATTATACATGCGAAAGTGAGTCTTCGGGATTGTGGCTAAATAACAATAGCTGTACGCGTCGATTGACCAGGTTAAGCTACGCTTGCCGCGGTTGGTCCGTGGATGGGTGACCATCTTTACATACCAAGACCCCTCCGCGCCTCAGAAAGCACGATAAGCCGTTGGTCCCGGCTGTCATTTGTGGATCTTTGACAGTCGTTACGGGTCGTCAGAAGCCCGAAAGTCTGACAACCAGTCTTACCAAGGGGTGTCGTATTACCCAGTAACTGGGTTGTGGAGGTCAGGTAGGCTGTCGCTCCATGTAAAATACTAGTCATCATCATCATCATCATATCAGCCGAAAGACGTCCACTGCTGGACATAAGCCTCCCCCAAAATGGGGGGATTTGCCATACTCGCCACGCTTGGCAGGCGGGTTGGCGATCGCAGTATGGTGGTAAAATGCTTAGAGAACGCTGCTGCCCATTCTCTAGTAAGTTCCTTAGTCGCCTCCTACGACACCCACTGGAAGAAATGGGATGGTGCTATTCTTTTACGCCCGGATACCACACGGGACTTACGCCCGGACACCACACGGGACAAAATACTAGTATTCAGCTGCATCCGGTTAGACTGGAAGCTGACCCCAACATAGTTGGGAAAAGGCTAGGCAGATGATGATGACATGCGAAAGTGAGTCTGTCTGTCTGTCCAGTTCACGCCTTAACGGCTCAGATATGGCTGAAATTTGACACAGGAACAGACCATGACAATGATGGTTTGGGTAGTAAGATATCTTCTTCTTTTCTTCACGATATTATGTTCCCGTAGGATAATTTCTGAGCACCACGAGGGCGAAGCCAACCAGCACTGTGACTAGTGATAGATTAAAGCCCACTTCACAGAGAGGAGGCCGGTGTCCCAGCAGTGGGAACATAAGATATATGCTGATTATGCTACGCGGAACAAGCCGCGGGCAAAATCTAGTAGAACTATAAGTAGATTCTTATCAAGTGTCACTTACGGGGTTTCAATGAGAGTGTGAGATAATCCTTAATGACTGATATTAATTGCAGTGGCATTACTAGTGTGTTGTTAATTAATTTGTATGATTTATTGGCTAGATTGAATCAGGTTCAGTAAAAGAAAATGGAAGATTTGAAGACTGCAAGATTTTCTCTGTCGCTAATGTCACGTCGAGTGAAATCAAAAAATAAAAGGATATAAATAACGAAACACAAAATGTCCCATGTATCTTCAGATAGGTTTTTTTTTTTTTTTTGAGGGTGGAAAATCATCAAATAACTTCTCCCGCTCTGGGTGGAGCAGGAGGGCGTGTCAGACTTTTACTGATTTAAACGCACCCGTGTTCCCTCAGTTGCCTGTAGGGGCCACAGTATCACTTTCGAACAACCTGCACCCCTAGCAGATAGGTAATGGTAAAAGTATGTAAAACTGCACGCCTCTCCACTAAAATTTCTATGCAAGCATTTGAAATGTGTATGCAACGAGCAACCCCTCCAGGCATGCAATTTTAAATTAAACTATCTTCTCTAGGTTTCCACTAACTTTGGCGAAAATATTTCCAGTACTTAGTTTTATCCAAACGGAAAAGGCTCACTGTATATTTATAAATACTGAGTGTGAAAAATTCAGTCTTTTTCACGTAAGATTCGACATAAAATAATTATACTAGTTGGTATTTCAGACTCTCATTAATTCAGATCCAATTAAAAATAAATATTTCTTTTCAACAACTTATTAATTTTATTTGATTCGTCATATGTCATCGCACTGCAAATCGCCGTTTTTTATTGAATTAGTAGATTACTTTTAGATTTTTATTTAAAGTAGCGAATGAAACTACACATAACTAGGTCTGAACGCAGGCACACAATCTTGTTTTTCTTTTTTTTTTCATACCTAATCTTCGGATAATGTCCAAAGTCCAAAGCTTACAACCTGCAAGTGCAGTTTGCAATTCTACGTGGACACGACTCTGACACGTAATAACCGCCAGCCGTCTGATTATGTTTTAATCTCGATAACTTTAAATTCGACATTTTCGTAAAAATTACATTAAATTATTCTCGAGCACTCACAATCTCGAACGTAATCATCCACCAATAAAATTGATGTTCGATATGATTTTCTGAGAAACTGTTTATATTATGTGCGATGTAGGAAGATACTTTGTATTGCTTATAATACGTAATAAGCAATGAGCGGTAATTTGGACCAGTACTTTAGTACTTTCGAAAATCGAACATCATTGCTTCATTTTTGGGTACTTATGAAGCAATAAAGCATTTAAATATCGAATAATTTTAAGTACACGCTAATATGCGCAAATTATCGATCAGAGGACATGGCCGCTCAATTTAAATTCGTGCGTAACTTATTTGCATTGATCATACAAATAAAATACAAAATCTACTAAAAATATTCATGAGCTCATGTGCGTCAATCTGTTTTTCTTTTTATACCATAGTTTATTGTAATGAGAACTTGTAATATCATTTAATGGAGAATAATAAATAACTAGCACCTATTTTATATGAATAAAAGCTTCTGAATTATTGTTTAATTTATAAATATTACACTATGTCCGGAGCATTCAAGGGTCGTACGTTATTTACGATGAAATATACTTATTTATTGTAGCCATTACAATTGCATCTGCATTTTTATTGTTTCATTGTGGAAGAGAATAAACCACGATGCCTTCTTTATCGGTTCAAGGTTTTATTTCTTTTAGTTCCTGCGTAATTACTATACCTTAGGTGTACTGCAGACTGGCTTCAATTGCAATATCGAAACCTATTACAATCATTCTAGAATTAGCTGTGCTTTTGGTAAACATTAATTCGGCCCACTGCACACTGAACTTATTAGCCGATTTGCACGAATTAACTCCACAACTCGGCCGAATCGACACTTTTAAATAATATACAGGATACGTTTTTAACCAGTGCGCAAACTGTAACCATGAATTCAGCTTATCATTCTAGAATTTTTCGTCAGCTATAAAAAAAAAATCAGCTGTTCCATACATTTTGACCGCGTATATATTGCACTTTTCTATGAAACAGCTGATTGTTTTTGTATAAATTTCTGTGCCCCCGGGGTCTAGAATGATATACTGAATTCATGGTTACAGTTTGCGTACTGGTTAAAAACTTATCCTATATTATTTTCTAGAGTCGACTCGCTCGCAGTTATTTTTCTATTTATGGGGTAACCGACGACTCCAGATATATAATTAGGCAATTGGTACGTTTTGAATTTTATGCCCTTTAATGAATAAACTTGCAGTGACCTTTTCTCATAACTTCATTGCATAAAAATCATCGAATCGAGTAATGTAATAAGCCTGAAAAACTCGTTTGGTAGCACAAAGTACCCACGCCTCGATGCCTAATTAATACAATTATTTGAGCATAAAACACATAAATAACAAAAGCGGTGCAACGTGTGGACCTGACAGTAACAGCGATCAACAAGTGGAAAGGGCAGACGAGGCCCCACGGCCGCCCCGCGCATGCGCACAACTCCAAAAACGTAATTTATAACTACATTTAACCGAAGAGCCTGCCAGACGACTTCGTCCAATATTAATATCGGCGTCAGCATCATTAAGGCATTCCTTTTATTGTGACTTAAATAAGTCCGTTCGCCGATCGCCTTTATTAAAAGAAGTTGCCTTTCTCCAAGGTTTTGCAACGACGCCCTTATTTTGAGGCAGTTTTTTAAGCGGTAATGCAGCACACCAATTTACTTGCCACTGAAGTAACAAAAGAAATTCTTATCAATTTCTGTGGTAATTTTAACACGCTTTTTGTTCTTAATAATCACTTAATCTGCGGTGGTATTTTTGGTTATTTATTGGATGGGTTTTTGGATATCTTGCTGGTAGGAATCGGTAGCGCATCGACAAACATCGCTGCGATTCGCTGTAGCGGTAATGAGATGAAATTAAACTTGCATGTATAAGGGAAATTGCCTGTAGCTACGAGTATTTTGAGGTTGGTTTTAACATTAATATTTTAGCATAATGTTTACAGTAAATCTTGACAAAACGTGAATACTCTTATGCAGTGTGTCGTGTGGTGAAGTGAAGGTGTCTGCGAAGGTGTCGGCTACCGGTGTCAACCTCCAACACATGACTGTTTGTTTTATTTTATTAATTCTCGTCGTGGACACGTCGCACCTTTATAAATCATTTGCACTACACGTGTGAACTTAATGTATATACTTTTAGGTACCTTATTTATTTGCCAAATGTTTTGAAGGAAAGTAAGATAAAGGGCGCGTTACTTTAATGTTCCCACTGTTGGGACACAGGCCTTCTCTCTGAGAGGGAGTGGGCCTGAGACCACCAGGCCCAGTGCGGGTTGCCGAATGTCACTCTTTTGAATTTTTGGTTCTAGAACATGCCGGTTGCCTCACGATGTTTTCCTTCATAGTTTTGAGAGCAGTGGCGGTGAAAAAGTTTAAACAAAGTAAAGAGCCTGCTTTTTTTTGGGTGGGCAATCATCAAATAACTTCTCCCGCTCTGAGTGGAGCAGGAGGGCGTGTCAGACTTTTACTGACTAAAACCCACCCGTGTTCCCTCAGTAGCCCGTATGCCAGGGGCTGTGGTATCTCTTTCGAACAAACCCGCACCCCTGAGGTAAAAAAGCGCCTGCTTGGGTTCGATCCCAAGTCGCGGTAGTAGGTGGAACATCACTGCTCTCGTTTCTTTATCATTGTTTAGTCATTTTTAAAGTTAACTAAAACTAGCTTCGCCCGCGTTGAGGTCGGAAACAATCACGCGGGAATTTACTACTGGGATAAAAAGTTTTTATCCAAATCCGTTCAATAGTTTTTGCGTGAAAGAGTAACAAACATCCACGTATCCTCACAAAATTTCACATTTATAATATTAATAGGATTCCTCACCTTGTGATCTCCAAAAAAAAAAGCCGAGCACATTTTTATCAAATTACATGTCCCCCCGCTCCCAAGACTCCCAACCCGGTGACAAAAGCTTTCATCTCCGAAACTTGACATAATGAACACAAAGCACGCTGCGCTGATGCTAAAGATCCTTAATTACACAACTTTTTCAACCGCGCGATGATTTATTTCATTATAAATACATTTTTGATACAACCTGGAGTACGAGTATTATGTACCAGTAATTAACTTATGATATTTTTAAATTGCTTATGAGTTCTTAATTAAGAACTTCTTTTTTATTTTTGTCTTTAATGAGTTTCAATGAAAAGTATATTTCCAGGTAGTAGGAATAAATAGCTGTTTCGAAACTAATATGCAAGTGCTCAGATTAAAACAAAGGCAGATAGACCGCGCGGAACACCAAGAGTGAGGCCAAAAAACCAAATACTTAAAGCTTCGCATTTTATGTAACATACAACGACAATTTAGTACATATTTGTTTTTTTTTTCTTCACTGTTGGTGTTCCGCGCGGTATATCTGCCTATGTTTTATAATCTGAGCGCAAGTGATTCAGTTATAACAATAATCCTACTATACTAATTATATATAATTACAAATATGAAAGTTTGTGTTTTTGGATATTTATATACTTAGATGTTTGGATGTTTGTCACTCAATCACGCAAAAACGTCTCAACAGATAGGGGTAAAATTTGGCAACAATATAGTTTACTAGCAGCGCTCCGCAGTTTCACCTGCATAGTTGCCGTTCCCGTGGGAATACGGGGATAAAATATGGCCTATGTCATCCGGGGATAGTGTAGCTTCCCAACAGTGAAATAATTTTTCAAATCGGTTCAGTACTTTCGGAGCTTATTCAATGCAAACAAGCAATCAAATCTTAATATTTGTATAGATTATCTAGATCAACACCTAGAATACTTTTTATCCCGGTAGTACGTGCCCTGGGATAATTTTCGACCTCCATGCGGGCAAACCCGCTGGCAAATGCTAGTACTATTATATATAAATATAATGATGCAACGGTATGTTTTAGATAAAAACCGTTACATGGTCTTTCTAATGTTTAATGTAGATGCTATGACCTAGGGGCTTGCGACTAAGTAGTCGATCGATCAGGGTAAGCTATCGTCTGTGGATGGGTGACCAGCTTGCCTTACCAAAACCGCTCCGTACCTCGGAAAGCACGTTAAGCCGTTGGTCCCGGCTGTCATTCGTGGATCTTTGACAGTCGTTACGGGTTGTCAGAAGCCCGAAAGTCTGACAACCAGTCTTACCAAGGAGTATAGTATTACCAGTGACCTGGTTATGGAGGTCACATATATAGTAGCTCCATGTAAATTACTGGTTATCAACTGCATCTGGTTTGAGTGGAAGCCGACCCCAACATAGTTGGTAGTGTTAAATTAA
The DNA here is from genome assembly GCA_949987655.1 of Polymixis flavicincta. Taxonomy (NCBI): domain Eukaryota; kingdom Metazoa; phylum Arthropoda; class Insecta; order Lepidoptera; family Noctuidae; genus Polymixis; species Polymixis flavicincta. Next base: position 9,935,500 of record OX465192.1, read on the forward strand.
GACGATGTTAGAAAAGTATTTAAATTTCTTGAAAGCATATTTTTATTATTATATTGTTACTTAATAATTTATCGATGTCGAAAATCTGTCTGTATAATTTTTTATCACTTGATGTAGCTGAAGCCTTACAATCGTAAGGCGTGTACTACATGACCAAACTAGTTAGACGGCACATCGCCCTTGAAAACATCAACTTGATAAAGTGACACCTTACCACATAACTTACACCCACAAATATCGTCTTATCGCATCTAAACATCACTTATTAATAATCATGTCAATGAATAAATTATGTTCCGTGATGCATTAATTAATATCCACGAAACTTCGTGGCTGGACATTACCGAGTAAAACTGACCGCGATCCGTTGCGTAAACGGACAAAATTATTCCGCTCTCGTCACGAAGACGAGACAAGTGCAGGCTACAGCCCTAATAGTTGGCTTATTAGTCGATTCGTATGAATTTACTTGCTCGAAAACGGGCGAAACTACACTTTTAAATAATTCTGTAGATGATTCGCACTAAGTTAATTTATTTGCGGCGAAACGAAAACTCCTGAAAAACGTATTAGGCGCTTGGCACGTTTTCAATTTGATGCAATAAAATTAAGAAAAAAAAGTATTTGCTTACTAGATTTTAGGAGAAAATCGTACTTGTGTGTCTAATGTACTTTATTGCATAAAATTTAAAGCGGACCTTGCCTTATACGTATTTCTAGAGCTGTCGATTCACCCACAAATAAATTCATTTTGCGCGAATCGTCTACAGAAAATAATATATTATTTGAAAATCTCGATTTTTCACTTTCATGCGAATCGACTAATAAGCCTAATAATTGCTTCGGACCCAAACTGGAGCTACGTTATATAAGCATAATAATTCTCTCTCGGTCGGAAACCGTCGCCCCGAAGGTCCGAAAATATTGCCCTACTCCAATTTATCAGACGAGCGAGCAAATTACCTCCTCGGCTTTTATTCTCAGAGTTGCGTTATTTTACGTAAAAGTGAAAAAATCCGCTGCAGTTAATGTCAGTGGCGTGCAATAATTAATTGAGGCCCCCCAAGTAATAATTCGGACAAATAAAATGTGTTCGATGTGGGCATTCCCACGCGGCGCGGGCGCAGGAGGTGACGCGAGTGATGCGCGGCATGTGAAACTATGCGAAGTTTGGGTGGTATCGGCCCATTCTCGCCGTTACGCGCTGCTATTAACATGCCTCGAATCCTGGGAAAGATGTTGGTCCACCGATGTAATGGAGAATTCAAGTTTTTCCTTTTAAATTGAGCGTTAGTAAGAATTACAAGAATATTTCTCGCTTGGAACATTTAAAAGGTTCGCGAAAGATAATTAAGGTTAAGACAACGAGTTGAAGTACTAATTTCGAGTGTAAATATAAAAGTCGTTCCATATTTCAATGTTTCTTCGTGTCGGTGTCAGGACTCATGGGGCTGACGGGGCTGACTCACATAAATCATGAAAAGCTGACGTGCGCAGGGCTGTCACGTCAGTATCGACGGATTGCTCTTTACATGATGCCGCATACAACGCCGTCATTTAAGCTCTCGTACATATAGACAGGACACCATCTGCGAAATACTTTGAGAACTGCTGCTATAATTTCTTTTTTTAAGTACATACAAAGCAATGATATGTAAAACAATTCATCATCTGCCTAGCCATGTTTTCCCAACTTTGTTGGGTCGTTTTCCAGTCTGACTGAATGCAGCTGAATACCAGTATTTTACAGGTAGCGAATGTCTATCTCACCTCTACAACCCAGTCACTTGTTACTTTCGTGCCTCTGACAAGCCATAACGACTGCCAAAGATCCGAGTATAACAGCCGGAACCGACGGGCCACAGGGCCGTCTCATAGGATAGATAGGACAAGAGTAACTCTCAAAAATGTTCAAACTATTTTCAATCGATTTTCCAACTTCGAGTAGGAACGTTAACTATAGCCTTAATCCGACCCAACATTGTAGCTTTTTCTCTTATTCCAGAAAAACCGAAGAGAGATTTCCTACTCTTCTTTAAATTCAGTGCGGGCCAGGCGGGGTCTTTATATTCAACTAACTTTTAGCCATTGCCCTACACACATGTCTCGAGTGACAAAAATAAAAGCAAGTGAAATTAAAAATTTACTCGTAAGACCTTTGGTCAATGGATAGTCAGTTAATGTGCGTATTAACTTTACCTTCAAACGAACAGGTATCCAGCGCCGACATCCTTAATTAAGGTAAAACGTCGGCCCGTCAACTGGATTAAAAGATCGGATTTGATTTTGATTGATATTGCGGTGAAACTGCGGCCACTCGACCACTCTCGGATTTTCTCGCGCACTTAAGGGCTTGGACACATCGTTGATGGGATGGTGGACTGACGATCGTTGCAGGTGGCTTTAGAATTCATATAATGAATCGGCCGTAGCTGTGAATCAGACTGAGTCAATATAGGCTGTATTTTCACTTTATTCATTGTTAACTGGCCCGGTACCGTGTGGTGCCGGACGTAAAAGAATAGCACCATCCCATTCCTTCCCGTGGATGTCGTAGAAGGCGACTTAGGGATAAATAAAAGAGAATGGGCACCAGCGTTCTCTAGGCATTTTACCACCATACTGCGATCGTGAACCCGCCTGCCAAGCGTGGAGATTGTGGCAAAACCCCCCCTTTTGGGGAAGGCTTATGTCCAGCAGTGGACTTCTTTCGGCTGAAATGATGATGATGAACTGGACTTAACAATAACATTTTCGAGAACAAAATTAAACAATAGGTTTTCGCATCTCTTCAACTGCTTTATCCTAAATTGCGTCACAAATCACGGTGATAGAAGTTGGCGGGTTCGTACATACTTGTAACACTAACAACACAGTTGGAAATTCTTAATCACTTTATACTTTCATCTTGCTGTCCCGAGTCACACAAAGGTCATTTTGTTCTAAAAATCATGCAACCGACCCAACATAATCAGCCATCACTGCTGGGACACAGGCCTCCTCTCGATAATAGGGAGCGCGCCGTATCCAACACGTGGGCCCAGGGCGGCCCAAAAACAATTTAGTAAAATATTTTTACGTACACTGTACACGGCTGCGCACACGGCTCGGTGTGACCTTGCACCACCGCAACTGTCTCCGCAGCACGATTCCCGCTACCCCTTCCCGTCCGCTTTAGGCCCAGAGCGGGTTGGTAGATGTCACATGTCTTCGAATGTTTGGTTCTAGGATATACCGATTTCCTCACGATGTTTTCCTTCACCGTTTCGAGAGCAGTGGTAATGAAATAATTTAAACAAACCTATGATCTGCAACTCGTAAGTCGCAGCCGATTTCACTGGGCCACCACTGGTCTCATTTCTCTTAACATTTACTTAATAAGAATTAACAAACTCCAGCCTGTGTGTGGCGTAGCCTTTAATCTTCAGTCAGGAGTAGAAGCTATCTCAGTGACTGCGCCTGCACATTATGCGACGGATGAGGGGATTAAACACGACATGACGACGACCACTGACCGTTCCCAAAATATGATTTGTTGTCGCGATAAAGAAGAGTTTACTGTAAACGGGTCTGTTGCCTGGCTGTGGGAGGAATTAAATTTGCTGGAAATACTATAATTGACTGTAATTGGTGATTAAACCAATTCACAGTATTAATTTGTTGATGGTTTGAACATATTACTATATCGATAAAAGTGTGACGCATGTCAAATAGAGATCTTACCGCGAGGACGCCTGTGTTCCAGCAGGCTTAGCACGAGCACCGATTTGTCGACGGAAGAATAGACATGACTATTAACTAAATCTATATAAATAAAAAGAAAAGTCCTGACTGACTGACTGGATGATTGACTGACTCATCACTCGCCCAGCCCAAACCCTTGGACCTGGAAAGCTGAAATTTTGCACTGTGGTTCCCTTTATACTGTAGACAAGGAATAAGGAAGGATTTTTCGAAATTCAACCCCTAAGGGAATTAAATAGGGGATGAAAGTTCCGCGCGGGCGAAGCCGCTGGCAAAAGCTAGTGATGTATAATAGGACAAGATGGCTATGTTTTTCTAGGTAGAAAGTTTGATGTCAGTGTGATTTTGACAGTTTGCGAAGAAATATTAGTCTGAAATAGTCTACATTCTTAAGGACCTAGAAAAAGATCGTTAGAAACGAAAGACAAAATGACAGATAGTAGAAGGATGTCTACGGTTTTTTTTTTTCTTTAAAGAAAAAAAAAAGCATATCTACGGTGCGATGTCAAAAATGGAGACACAAAATGCCACTTTATATTGAAAAAGCACTGTCTATTCCTCGTAGAAACAGGTGGCGACATGCCAAGTCAAGAGCGGGAGAAGTTATTTGATGATATCCCACCCAAAAAAAGCATATCAATCTAGAAGTTTTTTTTTTTTTTTTGTATATCTAACCGACGAAAATTTTCTGTGATGGGAGGTCTAGAATGATACCTATGCTGAATTCGTTGTTACAGTTTGCGCACTGGTTAAAAACTTATCCTGTTGTAACTTATAAGTCAATTTTATATGTATCTGTATACACGCAACCTGTCAGTTTGCATGTCGATATTCTTACCTCTTTGTAGAGTAGCATTGATAATAACCAATCAAAATCAGCACGGGTAGGTACTGATTGCTACCTATAAGTAATGAAGTAGGTACTACACCCTCAGAGCTTTACCTACTAGTAGATGCTCTTGAAATATAAACACATAACTTTAGCCACGGTTTTTCCTCTTGCAGATCTATACTGCAATAATTCAATCGACCGTTGACGATGTTTATACGACACTCTAAGGACATCAGGCCGGGAAATGCTTATTATTATGATTACGAGCAAAGCTCATGTGTGTAATAATTTAATAAAACATAATCATTATAATATTCATAATGTGCTATGTCACACGCTGCACCTTGGAATTAACGCGTTATGCCAATAAAATATTTATGTTCTGGTACTGTCCGTAAGTCCTGTATGTTACGGTGAGTGTTATAATTATTATTGGGTGGTGGTTTATGTTGATGTTTTAACATAATACACCAACAAAAGTGGAGATGGACAAGCCACATGTAAAGAGGCACCCAAGACAAGAAGAGTATTTTTTTGCAGGTTACAAATACTTCTGCCAAGCTACGAGTACAAAGCAGTTTGTTGGCAGACGTAGCTCCACTTTTGTACATACCTGAATATTATACATTTTTTAAATCTCTTTTTCACTTAGGTTAAAACTACTCTTCTCAACTATGTTGGACTCGGCTTCCAGTCAAGCCGGATGCAGCTGAGTACCAGTATTTTACATGGAGCTACTGCCTATCTGACCTGCACAACCCAGTTACTAGGTATTACGATACCTTTTAATAAGGTAAGACTGTTTGTCAGACTTTCGGGTTTCTGACGACCCGTAAAGACTGTCAAAGATCCACCCACGAATGACAGCTGGGATCAAAAACGACTTTATGTGCTTTCCAAGGCACGGAGGGGACTTGGTGTGTAAAGACGTCCACCCATCCACAGACCAACTGCGGCAAGTGTAGCTTAACCTGATCAATCATCCGTGCGACTCTTATTGTTTGGCCACAAGCCCTTTGCCAAAAGTTACGAGGAAATACTTTGGTAAATAAAAAATAATAGTTTTGTAAACAACTTTCTAAAATATTTGGTAACACTGATAAATTGGATTACCAACACTAATGATCGGAACGAAGTCTTGTTTATTTATTTTTTAGATTCCTAATATAATTAGATTCAGAATCCACAATCGCGACGAAATATTGATTTATGATTGGTAACGTTACGGGCTGTATTCAGAGTAGACACTGTAAAAACAAAACAAGCAATAAACAGACCGTTATTCCCTGCAAAAGACATAATAAATGCTTCCAACAAAACAATATTAAATTATCAACCATAAGTTCACATAAACCATTGAGAAATTCTTAACGTTTTGAAAGCGATTCGTACTTAGAACATTAACAAGTTTGCCAGTAAAGAGGCAGAATAAGTAGCATAGGTGGAATAGTCTGGCAATTCATCTCGATTTGTCTGCCGGGTCACGGAGGAGCGAGCGTCGTGACTCCACGACACATATGCGCCCGCGCAGATTTGTACAGACAACCGACAATTGCAGATTTAGAAGCGATTTAGGATACCTATTTTGCACTGAAGCTTAGAGATTAAATGATAGAAAAGTTAAGAGGAAATTAGGTGATGTATTCAATTGAATAAATAGCTACATTCTGCCTGGCTAAATTATAAAATATCATATCGATAAAATATGCAAAATAACTAAGTAGGTGTGAATGTAATACGAGAAAAAACATCAGGTAAAATTATGCTATTAAGTAAGTAAATAAATTATGAGTTTGTATGTTTGTTTGCTTGAACGCGCTAATCTCAGGTACTGCTAGTCCGATTAGAAAAATTATTTCAGTGTTCGATAGCCCATTTATCGAGGAAGGCTATAGGCTATCATCACGACCAATAGAGCAGAGCAAAAAGAAAAAGTCACAAATACGAAGTACTCGCAAGGCCAGGCGATTCGATGCGACGGGGTGGGACGGAGGAGCAAGAAATTTGATGCAGACGAAGTTGCGGGCAGAAGCTAGTATATTATAAAGCTGAAGAGTTTGATTGGTTCAACGCACTAATCTCAGGAACGCCTGGTTCGAATTGGTAAAATCTTTTAGTGTTGGATAGCCCATTTATCGGGGGAGGTTATATGCTATATAACATCTCGCTAGGACCCATAACAGCTGAGCAAAAAAAAAGTAATCACGAAAACGAAGTACTCGCACGGGCAGTCGATTTGATGCGACCGACGGGGTGGGTCGGAGAAGCTAGCCCTTGCTCGTTGATGCGCCAGCCCGCGCCCCAGCTGAGCCAGTAGCTTTAAATTCTCCGAATAATAATCAAGAAAATATTTTGATCCAGCCTGCCCCACTAGCTGCCCCCCCCCCCCCACCCCCGCCAGTAACGCCCTGAGCTGAGGTTCGTACCCCACAGGGGGTGCCCTCAGCGTGCAGTCGCTTTAGGTTAAGTAGGTTTATGCCCTGGCTGGAGGCTTTTATTATTACTAAAAACCTTCACAGGAAAGCCCGGTTAAGCAGTCACGGCCTGTCAAGGTCAACTGCGAGATGCCATACACAAAAAAAAAACACGTCAGAACCACGTCATTAGCCAAAGAATTTCCCACGACTAAGTTGGTGTTGGTGTCCAGCCAGATGAAATCAGTATTTTACACGAAGCAACTGCCATTTGACCTCCGCAACCCTGGGCTATACAGATATTTTCAAGTCAGAAGTAATTACTATCGGATTTAATAAGGAAGTTAAATAACTTCTGCAAATAAACTACACGCAAATACCTGTCTTTGCATCGATCTGGTTTATTCTTCGTCTTATTTTTATGTTCAATTTCAATTTATAGTTTGATGGAGGTTTTAATATATTATACAACAGAGTTATGGTAACACTACAAGGATCATTTTACAAGGATCATAACTTACGTGTCCTATAACAAACATCTAAAATTTTAAATGTAGCCACGTTATTTACAATCTATTCACTAGCCTGATCGACCCTCTCGTAAAATTGCTGCTATGACCAAATAACCGCCCAAGGGACACATTCAACTTACAAATTAGGGAGTTTGAACTTTTTGCTGATCACTTAAGGTTTCCAATCCCCTGCAAAATACACACAAAGAAAATAATCTTATGATTTAGGGCTCCATATCTGTCAACTAGCGACCGATTATGTGAATCTGTTTGCGAACAAATAGGTTTATTGGCTACTGTCGTAATAAAACTGCATGATTTATCAATTGCGATAGCGGGAGATAGCATTATTTTGACGTCAAATGATGTCATTGATCCCTACCGCCACCATATTGTGTTTCAGCTGCATTGTGCACACAGACACGACCTTTGTCTTACAAAGTTGCAAAAACAAAACAAGAATTCATTTGTTTTGTGGTTTAAAATTGTTTTATCGTAAAACACGATATGGAGTAATGCAATCAAACGCGCCAATAACAAACGAAATTATTATCAAAACCGAAGAAGATTGCGTTTCTGTAATGTTGAAAACTGATTGAATAAATAAATAAACGATACAATTTGCCTTGATCGACAAAGAGGGTCTGTTGAAGGTTTTTATTATGACATTCATAAATATAATAAAAAAGCTGTAAAGTCATCATAACGACAAGTAACCGGTATCAAAAATAGCGGAGTAAAGTTGTGCAAGTCACATCATGTGCCAGAGTGGTACAGGACCAATCGTCAAGGTCCTGCGCAGTCGTGCATGCAGTACGTGCCCACTGAACTAAAATTAAAATTAAATCAAGCCTTTGATCGCAAATCAGTTGGCGTATCGACAAAGCGGTCTTCAATACCGTAATAAATGGAATTATTTTGTAAGGCAAATAAAATGAGACTGCAAATCTGATTGACGGAACATTAGAAATGACATCTGTTGAGCACCAGGTCGTCTTTAAGCCAGTTAAAGCTAATGCAACCTGAAAAATTTCGTGATTCTCCAATTTTCAGCTTATTAGTCGACTCACACGAATGAACTTCCCAAATCGGACGAATCGTCAGTTTTATAATATAATATCAATATCTATGCACTAACTCTCTCGAAAAAATTTATTGAAGGTGAATCAACAATTACAGAAGTTCATAATAAATAGGCAACCGGCAAGTTTTGTATTTTGTGTATACTGGGTGACTGGTAATTAGTTACCGACATTTAAACACATGATTGTACTCATCATTATGAACAACTTTTACTATGCAACCAAACCCGAAATCGCGAAAAAAAAATCATCTGTTCCCTACATTTTGACGAGTTAGGCGAACATAAATGTAGGGAACAGCTGATTTTTTTTTTCACGTTTTCGGGTTTGGTCCCATAGTAAAAGTTGTTCATAATGATGAGTACAAAAATGTGTTTAAATGTCGGTCACTAATTAACAGTCGGTATATAAAGAAAAACGGCCACATTCCTCTGGATCGTATTTTGTTGCTTCGTGTCTCAATATTAAACTTTATAAAAGGTATTAGAAAATTCTAGACACGCTTACCGAGACAGCTGATTGAGCCGTTTTTCATAATTCCTTTTCAGTCACGAGATAATATTTTTTTAAAGGAGTGGCGCTACTGGACCTGTGACAGCGCTCTTAAGGGGACACTTTTCACGGGCTCGAACTCACTGGTGGGCCTGGCTAAAAATCACGCTGTCTCACCAGGCTTCGTATCCGACAGAGATAGTATCAGTGATGAGCAGTTAGACGCTAGTCTACACGCACAACGTTATTGAGTGAGATGCAGGAGCAGTTATAGCAAAACATTCGCAAAAAATTCAGAAAAGTCCTTCGGAAGATTGGGTTTTATGAAAAAACCACGGCATAAATCAATGACCAATAAAATTTATTGAACTTATCCATAATTGAACTTTGTCGGTACCGACTTGGTTTTGGAGATTTTACACTTCTTTTATTACTTAAACACGCCCAAAGTTAGGTTAAATTAGCAAAAAAGAACGAATCTTTGTTAGCTCATAACTTTTTAATGGCTTTTTATTTTAGTATTCTGTTTCCGTACCGACAATATTAATAATGAGACAAAACCATCCCATGTCTAAGTTTTGATGTACACTATCAAACAGTGGAGTAAAACCCTCCCGAAGTTTGTATGGAAAAAATGTGGACTTGGTGACGATTCGCCCGTTTCGGGCGATTTAATTCGTGCAAGTCGACTAATAAGTCAATATAACACACAAATCTGGAAAATTATGATTTCATACCTTTTGGTGAAGCAACTGAATTTATTTCACGCAAAAGTCTCCGCTTGACTTGACTTTTACTACCGTCTATTTTTAAATGAGCATGAGTAAATTACAGTTCTAAGTTACCACCTAGATCTATTCCAGAATCTAGAAAACTAAAATCAATTGATACCAAATTACAAAGTAACTACAAATAAATGCGCCAAATAAATATTTAGTACACTCTTAACCTACATAGTTGCTTAATAAAGCAATTAAATGTTATTTAATCGCAAATTAAGTAAGGAAGATAAATGTAAGGTCTCAATATATATCGCGTTGGTAAATCTATGCGCACGCGCCGATGGTACAAAACCACCTTAGTATAAACGCGCGATAAGATCTAAGACATATTAATCTAATAATAAATAACGTTAATATGCATGTAGAAGTTTAGGATTCCTATCAATACACTCACCCATTATAATTAGTGAGCAATTTGCTGGGCATCAAAATAATAAAGGTTGTTAGAATTTATTGGCGCAGATGTTAATGCCTGTATGTATGTAATTAGTTGATGCTTTTTAATGTGATTGCGATGTTGTGCAAATAGTGTGGGGTAATAGAAACTTGAGTCTGTGTCTATGAATCGAACAGCACTGATTAATACTTTATTGTTGTCTACTTTGTCTCTTCAAATGCTGAAAAAGCGTTCAGATCAAAAACTTTTACAGCTGAAAGACTGTTGAAGTAAACATAGTTAATATTTCCAAAAAATCACACGAATCAAACCAAATCGTTGTTACGAAACCATAGTAAGATCATTTTTTTAAGTCAACGCCGTCTGTCGAGCTTGAAAAAAAAACTTTTTTTAAAATTATAATAAGTTTATTCATTTTCTCTCACAATGGTTACAGAACCATTGTGAGTATAGAGAAAATAAATAAACTTAACAGTTTTGACAAAATTATATAAATTAACAGAGCTGGTGCCGGATGTAGGTTTTAGGAAAAACCTGTGTTACAGGTCACCAGGCCCCAGTTAGTGGCTCTATACAAATTAAAAGGCAGGTAACATGTATAACTTTCAACCAAACAATTAAAACAAAAAATAAATAAATGTAAAGAAAATAAAACTGATACAGAGATAGTTAATTTAACATCACGCCTTGTTTCCGAAAAAGGTAAGGCAGAACCACTAGACCAACGAGGCATTTACTGCTACGTAAACATTGCTAGTTCTACTATCCTACTATAATTATAGTAGTAGTATAGTGGTATATTTAATTTTATTAAAGTAGGACATTTAGATATATATACATATATTATTATATATCCTACTATATTAAAATTAATTATATGATATTATATTACATACGATTATTTATTAAAAATATTATAAATGTATATAAATAAAGTTTGTATGTTACAGTTGATGTTTGAATGTTTGTTACTCAATCACGCAACAACGGGTGAACGTTTTGGGTGAAAATTGGCCGATAGATAAACAACAACACAATTAACACAACCTACATTAACACATAGGATACGTTTTATCTCAACAGTACGTTCCCATGGGATAATTTTCGACATCCCCGCGAGCGAAGCCGCTGGCAAAAGCAAGTTGTCTATCAACGACTTCTTGTAAGTTCACTAACATTTTGTTGTAATGTACACTACTATAGGTAATAGATCTGTTTTACTATCGACATAATTTACTAGCCTATTCCTGCTTCTTCACTATCAAGATAGTTAAATTCAGTATCGTCTTACAAAATATCAAGTTCTCTTTTCCAAGTATCTTTCATAGATTATGTTGCTATAATGTCTTAAGATTGTTACTGTGTTTCGATATTATAATCTATGTTGGCAAATAATAAAATAATTCACTAAGACTATGAAGTCACAGGCGATATTTTTAAATCCCGAACTAAAAATTCTAGGGGTCCCGAGAGCAAAGAGGAAGCTCCGAATTGATGGATTTAACCTCGCCCAAGACTGTGACATTTCATCCCCGAGGAGAATACTTTACTTTTCGCACCTACTGCAAGGTGATAAAAACCAAATCACATTTTACTAATAGTAATACTAGTTATGTGCAGTTTCATACACTATTTTAACCAAACCCATGCAATATTAGTAAAAAAACACATTAATATAAACATTACCGTACACACACTGCATATTCATTGGTTATTTAACAGTTTCATAAGCTACCAATTCGAAATCGAATTGGTTTTTATGACGCAATAGGTGCGAAAAGTTGAGTATTCTTCTGGGGGATAAAGGTGTCTTCAACACGGGCGTGATTGAATTCCTCGCTACACTCAGGATACTAGTATTCCTTCTGTGCGGAAAAATAATTTTGGTAGCAAGCAATTTTTTTCCGACCCTGTACTTTAGAGCAACGAAACGTCTATTACATATCAAAAATATTATTTTAGCTTGATCAAGGTGATTGCTTAAGTATAGCTAATCCGACAAAGTACATCTGACAGATGTCCTGAAATGGGCAATCAGCCCAATGAATATGCAAATAAATAATCCTAACCACTTCACACATAATACTATGAATTTTATTCAACATGCATAATATATTTTTTGTTGCAAATTATATGCTAAAATCATGCATTGTTTACAAGGCCGTCCTGTGGGTGTTGACGAGTTTTTTGTATCGAATTACAGTATGATATAACGTAATAAAACAATCAAGTGCAAGCTTGTACGGAATCGAGAATATCCCTTTCATTTTCAATATGAACTTCGACAACTTTCAATATTATGAACATTAAACTGGCAACAATTTGAAGATTAAATTCTGGGAAGGTAAGTCTATGTTTTGATTATGGCGTTACTCGATTTTTCCCGGAAAATGCCACATAATAAAATAACCTTGTGAATCTAATTTACTTGAATAACTTTCAACAACTGAAGCGATTGACGTAAGAGGCAGACCAGTCCCTATCCTCGTCCACGTCTAGCCCAGACTGTGACCAATTGCTATGACTTTCAGGATCCACAAAAAAACGTACATCGAACACTTTTTGCTTGTTTTGCAAACTTTGTGACGAATTGATAAAAAAAAGTGTCATTACAGAATATTTTTGGACAACGTTTGACCTCGTCGCGTCTGCGCCACCCGTCACTCATAGGCTAGGCGCAAACGAGCCACCGGCCACAGGCACCGGTAGCGCAACGACCAATAGTTCACATGTTTTTTATACATTTTCTATGGATTCGTCAAACACGTGTGACCGGTGGCTGTCACCCACTACAGCAGCGCTCAACACTGCAGCAAGAGGCGACAGCCACCGCTGGTTGTGGCCGATGTCTTGTGTGTGCTTTAACAAATCAAACTTAAACCTAAGGGAAATAAAGATTTAAGCAGATTTTTACATTTTTAATTTAAATTAATAAAAAATACAAATAGTTTTATAAAAATTACCTATTTCACTAGAGTCCTTTAGTATCACAAACTGGGAGGAGGATATATTGTGAGGAGGGTTCTTAAGTCACACACACTGGGAGGAGGATATGTCGTGAGGAGGATCCGGTATGAGCGCCTTGTTGTCTATTGGTTGTAGTAAGACGAGCAGTGGAAACAGGAGGGACCCGACAAAACTCCGAAGCTCAATAGTAGGGCCGCAGCAGTAGTAGTAGCAGTAGTAGTATTATTAGTGGAGGCTTTTCAGAAAAATAAACAGCACCTCCATACATCAAATTACGTCGCTGTCCCTCTTCGTAGTTCCCTCTCGTAGTAGTCCCGCTTTCTGCGCTTCGTCCTCTATTTATACTAGAGTTTCAGCCGTTCCAGAACATTTTTAAATTTTAATATTATATCCTCCAGTGGCCAGACACATGTAACCAGCCAGCACATATTATACAACCATGTGTGTGTAAAGAATTTAAAGATATAATTTAAAATTAAGAAGTAAACAATCATAGTTAATAAAATACAATATTTCAGCTAATAATATTGATAAAAATAATTTATAATAATTAAACCAAAAAGTAATTCTTCATAGACTAGTGAGAAACTCTATGGGAAAAAAGAAAAGTAACTGACAGTTTGACAAATCTTGACATACATGTCACAACATAGAAAATTACAAAGATCAAATTTTATTTTATTACAGATATTAAAGAAATAGTTATTGTAACACGCAAATACTATATTTCCTTCCAGAAAATGAGTATGAAGGTACATAGAGAATGCTTAAATTTCAAGGTTAATGTTAACAAAATGTAAGTATAAAGAATAATCATTACATTACCCCGAAAACCCCTGAAAATTTTTGAATACAATGAAAAAATTTTCTTGTTTAGAAATAAGAGAGCATTAAAATTAAGCTAAATGAGTATTTACAATGGTACAGTAAGTTTAAAAAAAAAATAACACTAGTTTTCCCCATATCCCCAGAAATTTATCAACTAGAAAAAAAATTATGTTATAAATAAGACCTTGCTCTTTCATACATCTTTCATTAACCTACCTTACACACTTCCTCAATCATACATCACCAGCATACTTAGGGGATATGGTTCACATTCAATGACGCATACTCCACAAGGAATTATTTTAAGGTTTACGAAGGCTTATTTATTTAATTTAGGTGTCGTAACCCGCACCTTTTTTTAAAACCCGTTAAAATTAAAAGAAATTATTTACAAAGTTTTTCTGCTTAAGAAAAGCAGCCAAGCATAAAGTGCTTAAGAAAAGCCTTCAAGTCAAGGATCAAGGAGATCAAGGATTACAAAGAACCTTCGAGTTACAAGTAGTTTAAGTATCTAAAAAAAATATTATACAAGTTAGTTTAAGATGAAGATACACTAAGGCTTATTTTACGAGTTGTGAGACCGCTCGACACAATGGCTTATTTTAAGAGTTGTGTACCGCTCTAAAATAAAAATAAAATAATCTAGATATAAATAGTGGTACCTAACTAAGCCAAAAAAAAAATTAATTTTGTGAAGTACAAAACTTAAATCTAAATGGTTTTTACAAGAATAAATAAAAGTTTCAAAAATAGAGCAGATATCTATACTTTTTAAGAAATTTTACCCGACAATTGCAAAACTCAAAAAGAGGGTTATGTGTTTTCTACAGGTTGCACTAGCTGTGGAAAAGTGTTGGTAGTGAGAAGTATTAGTATTTAGTGTAATGTAGATGTGTAGGAATGTATAAGCGTCCACAGGATACTCTCCTGTTTCTGCTGTGAAGTGTCCTAACAACCAACTTGGGAGTGTCCACGAATGGATTATCACATCAAGCGGCCGTTAGGTACGAATACCAGAGGGTAGACGTAGTGGTATGCAAGTCTGTGGGATGCAGTGTAGGCGATGTTTTTGTAGAGAGTAAAGTATAATGTGAGATAAACGACTACGGGATATTGTCCAATAGCCGTCGTAGAGTAACCAATCTCCAACCTTGGCAGTGCCCACTAGTGGGTTAACACTCCAAGAGGCCGAAAGGGTGCCAATTATCATTCGATAATGGAATGTGTGTGGGGGTGTAGAGTACCTAGATGAAGTTTAGTATAAAGAAGAGTCGAGTAAAAGTGTATGAAAAATAATAAAATGCTTACCAAATTAAAATCCAAATATACTCACTTGAGAAAGTGTAATTTAGAATTTAGGAAGATGAATATCTGAAAATCTGAGGGGTGGGTTAGTATAAAATTGGGCGCCAAACTGTAACAAATCAAACTTAAACCTAAGGGAAATAAAGATTTAGTAACACGCAAATACTATATTTCCTTCCAGAAAATGAGTATGAAGGTACATAGAGAATGCTTAAATTTCAAGGTTAATGTTAACAAAATGTAAGTTTAAAGAATAATCATTATAGTGCTTACCCTTAAGCTTTGTAATTTACTGCGAATTCTTCAATGCTGTACCTAATAAGGCCTTTTGTTGACCCTCCAAGGAAGTTTAACTGCACTATAGATACGATAATTGCACGCCAAACGGACGGCTTTGTCGTTCAACTAAAATTAAATGGTAGGAAATAGATGCAGGTCATTATGTGTTTTACTTTGACTTTAAATGTTTGAGACACGTGTCCTTGTTTGTAACTGTGGCACTTAATTACATGCAATTAATGAAATATGAAGAAAATTGTTTCCTTTACCATTTCAAACGACGCTATGAAAACTAACTTTCAGTACTGTTAAATGAAAGAGTGTTTCAAGAAACTGCTAATGAGATTAAATACACGATTTGTTCACTATCTAGCGTTTTCTGTTGTACCTCGTAAGTAGATATCTTAATTGACTACCTGTATCCTTTTCACTTAGCTTCTGACGTTTCATAAGTGCCCATGCAGGTTTATATGAAATAAAAATATTTTGATTTGATTGATTGATTTGATTTGATGGGAAAGACACATCTTAGACAGATTTCGTAAGCTAAATCTGTTGTCACTTGTCAAAAATATTGAAACACTTGACATTTCTACATCTCCTCCCAATAAAAACCATATTGGGAGCTATTTATTTGAGCCGTTTCCGTTTGACAGCGATGCGGACAAATTCTTTGATACCCAGTGAGCTCATCCCCTTTTTGCCTATATGTACTTGTACACAATACATTTATTTTAGTGTTAGAATATACACTGTGACATTTTAGTCGTCTTACAACGGCAGCCCACTTCATGTATCCAATGACTACAATACATTTAAATAATAAAAAAAAAATGGAACTTTTATGATTAATTTAAAAAAAGAAAATGTTCACTAAGACGCATGACGTAGTTTGAAACACCCAGATATGGTGATGGAATGAATGATGGAATGTAATGGTATAGGTACCTTCTACCCTTTGATACGTAAACATTGTTAACAGGGTGTTTCATAATTCTAAAGCATAATTTATATCATTGTACCTATTACCTTAATTAAGGGTAATAATTTTTTAATAGAGCCGAGAGGTATGTCGGATACATTGAGTGAACCATCTTATTTAGACGATTAAAATGTCACGGTGTATATTGTAATAACATTTCTTCTGTAGTTAGTCCTACTTATTCCGCCCACAAAATTAAACAATTACCTGTCTCGTAAATGCTTTTCTTCAGTTCAAAATCCCCGAGAAACTGATGCTCCTCGCATTATCTTTTTCATCATTAATTCTTATTATGTGTCTCATTTAGTGCCCCTAGCTAATAGCTACACCTATATAATTAAGTAGCGACATTTTTTATCCATCTGTCCGTCTCCTGAGGCCTTGAAAACACGGAAGACTAGACTTTACACTTAACAACATTTAGCTACTGGACATTAATCGTGTTTAGTGTTTTACATACAAGATTAAACGTTTTAGGTAACCTAGACTTGTATAATGTGTGCTTAACAAATTATTAATTGTGTTTTTAATGTTTGCTTCATGTATGTACAGGAGATTAACTGTGTATATTATTATTTTTTATCAACCCGCATGACTTGTTCTTTTGTGGTGTGTTTTCAGGTTTTCAAAACCAAAGTACTTCATTTATAGGTATACCGTTCACAATGAAAGCGCAATGAAAAACCTACGTAAAAGTAACAGTTATGGGTGCCATGATGTCACAGACAGACAAACAAGTAGACCATCAAACAGACAAAGGCTTAAAGTTTACCTACACTGCTTTTTTTACGTAAAAGTACAAAAAATACCTTTGTGAGCAAATTGTTCCAGATACGGATACAATAGTGTAGACAATGTGACAAAAAACTAAATCACTATCGGACACAGGATGTATCAGAAACTGGGACAGATTGGCAAACGTTCAAACAAGAACATCAACACAATACATTCGATCGGCGCGGTGCCGGGGCGCAGCGACTCCGTACCAGGGTACCAGGCGACATTCACAACCACTGCGTACTCGCATCGTGAAAAAAGAGCGTACCCAATTTCACGCAACATAAACTCCGTGAACGCTTTTTGCAATCTTATGATGACAAACGGCTATTTCCTAGTTGGGCTAATTGTCCAGGCTCATTGTGGCCGGTTACTCATCGACGTTTTTGTCGACCATCGGCCCTCACCTTGCACTTTCGATTTTGCTCGGGTTACGCATCGATCTGATTGAAGCCCGCGGCTGTCTTTGTGTGTTACCAACGACCTGAAACATTCCGGTTTGGGTTCCACGAAACGGCTTTGATATCTCTTATTGAATTACAAAAACTTGATGTCCTTTGTGTTTCCCCAATTTCGTGTAAAATTTATTCGTTTATGCTCCAAGTGAAGTGAATATG
The DNA here is from genome assembly GCA_949987655.1 of Polymixis flavicincta. Taxonomy (NCBI): domain Eukaryota; kingdom Metazoa; phylum Arthropoda; class Insecta; order Lepidoptera; family Noctuidae; genus Polymixis; species Polymixis flavicincta. Next base: position 9,953,510 of record OX465192.1, read on the forward strand.
TAACAACGTTCGATTTGGACTCGAAAACCTTACTCGGTAGAAGAAATTTAACAAGCAAAGCTTGCGGTTTCGTTCGGCACTCAAACTTACTTTCAACAGTACGTGCAATCAAATAAGCGTACAATTCAAGTAATATTTTATGTTAAATATTATTTAGTTTGGCAATCGTTGTTGTAAGTTATCGAAACAATACTAAAACGTAACCCTAACTTAAACCAGGGGCCACAAATTATACGCACGCTAACAGACAGACATTCCGCCTTGCAACATTAACATTAGTTATCGCGGAGACAACTCGTTGAGAAACGCAAGGCCATCGAAAGTAATTAAGTACATAGCGGAGACGCGGACCACCTTGTAGACAATTTTAGGGCTTCCTCGTCAAGGACGGTGGCTTCCTTGACAACCACAGCAAAGCAAATTACTGTGGTTTCACAAAAAAAATTGTTCGAATTTAAAAATCTCAGCCTTTTTCACGAAACCGCACCTTTTGCTTGGATGGTTCAGTGGGAATCAGGTTTTTTATCAAATGTTGTATTTTAGGACACAGCGGAAACAAAAAATCAGTAGTATATTTTTCTACAGTACTTAAGTGCTAGGGAAATTGATGACGTCGTCAATGGCCCCGATACTTCGGTATAATTTCCAAACTTGGATACAGAAAACCTCTTTCATCATCTGCCTACCAACTATGTTGGGGTCCGCTTCCAGTCTAACCGGATGCAGCCGAGTACCAGTATTTGACCTGGAACGACTGCCTATCTGACCTCCACAACCAAGTTACTGGCTTATTAGATACTTCTTGGTAAAACTGGATATCAGACCATCCGACAACCTGCTTGCTGATAGAAACAGCGATGATTCCTCGCATTGAACCTTCGTTTGCATCTTAAAATCGACAAAAATATTCAATAAAAAAAAAAAACAATGAGTGATCAAACGGTACCACCCCAGGCCAGACCACCTGTACACTGAGTCAAAGACAATTAAACCACGTACAGTGTTGTATAACAGATGCCTATGACGTATATAAAATAGAAAGTGCAGATAAGAGCCACTTTTAATAGGTTTCAGTCTCGTTTATAGCATGCAAATACTGTTACATCAATCGGTATCAAACTATCAGCTACCATTCAATTATCTAACCGACAACCTGCCTATAATTGACAATGTGTTTTTATTATTATTTTGTATTGCAGTCTGATTTGTGAGAGGAAAATAAGTTTATTGGCTCATCGCATACCAATCAGCGAAAGTCATTAAAGTTCAAACGGTTTTTATACCTAGTAACTATATGGACAAGATTTACAGACCCCACTTTGAATTTACTTTGATAAGTAAGCGTCTCATACGAATGTGAACTTTATAAACATAGTTTTAATGTTAATATCCGTATGTGGAATGCAAGGTAAGAAAAATAATATATAAAAAATCTAAAAAACACGCTTTGAAAACCAAACAAAAAATGTAGAAAATAATTTTAGTAAGTAGTAGGTTAATAAGTTTTAAAGCGTGTTTCAATTTTATTTCTAACTACAAAAGCGTGACTTTTTTTATTGTAATCGGTCCTCGAGAAGTCTACAAAGTTGAAATTTAATTTGAGTCGGTTACAAACAAACATACAGCTGAAGCTAACATAAGCGTGTTAAAAAAAAATTGTCATTCGTATGAAACGCTCACTTGGAAAACTTAAAGCGCTGTTTGTGAACTTGGCCCTAATTCTAATGTTTTCAAGAAAGGGAAAACTTAATTTATTGTATGGAGCAGTGGTGACCCGTGGTAACGGCAAACGGTAGCTTAAATAGCAAAAAGCATAACGGCAACCTACGATTTTGAGGTTTAGGTTCGAACACAGACATGCGCTTTACTTTCTGTAAATTATTTCATAACCACTGCTCTCAAAACGGTTTGCTTCGACATTGTCTTTGAGTTATAAATAACCCTCTCGTGGATTTTGCCAACAACATTGAGGAGACTGATGGGACGGTAACTCGTGAGCTCAGACCTGGGTTTGCGCGGCTTGGGGAAATCAATAAGGACCCTAATTCTGTATCGTTATAATGATTCCCCGCGCAATCTTACAACGTTCAAACTACGTCAATATCGTTTTTTTAGTTACGAAGATGCAATTTGGGACATAGATTATGAGCAGGAGACGTCAGCTAAGAAACTATTTTAGTGACCTTCCTCCGTAAAGCGGTTAAATAGGGGATGAATTTAATAGATGTTCCCTTTGGATAATTTTCAACATTGACGCGGGCTCAGCCCCGAGCAGCAGCTAATCAGCCCATAAAATTTCCGCACAGGTCTCCTGTCGGTAAGAGAGAGTGTGCCATAATCCACGACGCCGACTCGGTGCGGGATGGTAAATGTCACTTGTCTTCGATGTTTTTGGTTCTAAGATATGCCGGCTTCCTCACGATATTTTCTTTCACCGTTTTGAGAGCAGTGGTGATGAAATAATTAATACAAAGTAAAGCGCCTGATTGAGTTCGAACCTACGACCTTACAATTCGTGGGTTGCGGCGGTCACCACTTGGCCACCACTACTCTTACTAGGTGTATTGAATTTAACTAGAAGCGGCTGTTGGACTGCTTATGCTTCCGGAAGATCCTTAAATGATGAGTAGCATATTCGTTCACCAGTAAGTACTTTAGTGACTGCCAAAGACTTCAAATACTTAAGTACTAATCAATCGCATACGGAAGCATTCAAACTAAGTACTACGATTTAAAATAAAATATAATTATAAATGAACCTATACAAAATGATTGATTACAAATCAGTTGACATATTGTAAATTAAATTGTAATTTATCAATTAAATTAAATCAGATGTACGAGTCAATTATTGTAACAACACATAGGTAGCAGAGGAACGGCTTTAAAATGATTAATTACATTTTTAAAAAGATCTGTAACACTGACTTATTGAAGTCTTAGTGTTGAGAAATATCATTGAATCATCATCATTTCAGCCGAAAGACGTCCACTGCTGGACATAGGCCTTCCCCAAAAGGAGGGTTTCGCCATAATCGCCACGCTTGGCAGGCGGGTTGGCGATCGCAGTATGTTGGTAAAATGCATAGAGAACGCTGCTGCCCATTCTCTAGTAAGTCCCTTAGTCGCGTTCTATGACACCCACGGGAAGAAATGGGATGGTGCTATTCTTTTACGTCCGGCACTACACGGAACTTTTATTAATCAGATATTACGCAGAAGTAGTATTACAGAATAGTTATATTATTGCCTAAAATGCGTAATTAACGCGAGAATTAATTTCTATTGTCGTGTTGAATGGGAGTATAGTTGCTTAATTTAAATATTGAGCCGAACAGTGTTTGAGTTATGATAAAAGCTTTTAAAACAAGATCGACATAGTTGCGAAATCCTTCAATTAAGATAAAGACAGAATTATGTCAATCTACATATATTCTTATGTGTACCTACTAACAATCAAGAACATGATTAAAATCATCATTCTTCTACCCTACGTAATGAATATCATCACATTTTTAAATAGGTACCTGCACCCTAAATATGTCAAAAAATAACACTATTTCTCTCAGAACTATCGATTAATAAAATACATTAAGCAGTGGTCCCTTCCTTGAACTGTTTGACAGACTGCAACAACAAGGATTAATCTCCAATTCTCCATACATATAGGTAGGTACATCTAGATCCAGATTAAACTAATTAAAGAAGGTAACCTGACACCTGCAAAGGGCCAGGTTTTCACAACTAGTTAGCTCGGCCATCAGGTTACCAAATGAAAGCTTAAAAAATGGGAGAACGTTGTAGGCCTTACAGACTGTAGATTTGTAGACGATTTTCTATTCTGGATTCGTCTAAGTACCTGGTACTTATTTACAGGCCTGCACTGTCCTCCCATACATTTTTTATCTGAAAACATTGTTAAAGCCAATCATTTTTAAAAGAGTAACCGTGGAGTTTCTTGCCGGCTCTTCTCCATAGGAAACAACATTTTGGAACCGTGCACCTAGCTTCTGACGTTTCATAAGTGCCCATGCAGGTTTATATGAAATAAAAATATTTTGATTTGATTGATTTGATTTGAAAGCGGTCAGTATTCTGCATATCTTACCTTTATGAATAAATAAATCACTAGGGTAGATACTATATGTAAATTTACGTTTCCTAGATGTTGCTACACCAAAGACATTTATCAGTTGCATCATCACACAAAAATGTTTTAGTTTCTAAAGACTAATTAATGTTAAGATATTTAACGTACAAAACATCACGCTTGTAATACCCGCAAGGTTAAGCAGAGGTGTATAGTACAACCACATACTCCGTGCTGCTTCTGAGAAATCCCTGATAGGAGAACCAAATGACACTTGGCTCGACCTGGTAATCGAACCCAGGACCGCATGCTCTGCAGTAAAACACTTAGATGCCACTTTACACGTTTTCATAGCTACAGGAATTAACAGCTAAAACATCTTTTAGATAATAAAAGCCGTTATAGCTGTAAATTCCCCATTTCATAACAAATTAGCAGTTTAAAATTATGATAACGCCAAGATACTCTCATAAAATCGTTTTCTACGCAAATTTTATATGCAGAAACTACTTAGGGATGACAAAAATGACTCACAGAACTTCTCCTCCATCGCCTTAGCGCAGATAGCTTCAGTTTAACCGCACTTACATCCCCATAACCAACCCATAAAATTAGATCCACGAATGATACTAAAACCCAGCTGCGAGTACATCAAATTAGATATAGTATTAGATTAATAAGAACCGTTACAATGTCGAACATTAATAAATTTGTCCTACGTTATAGATAGCGCGAGAGTGCGAGCGTGGACAATGAGCCTGGTGTGAGTTATAGCCATGATGGCCCATTAGTCTCCGAAGCTACAGAATAATGGCCCAGAGAGATGTACTATCTAGCCACCTAGATATGGCACTGGTATTGTACCTTTAAGGTGTTTGGGCCTGCTTTAGAAATGTTTTAAAACGGGATTGTATAAGACAATATGATTCATCGTTACCCTGAATGGGTGGTCTTTGTGGGTATTTCAATTCATTCTTGTTCAGATTTTGTTAGGTTTTAACTTCCTGTTTAATCATTAGGGTCAGCGATTTCTGCTTTGCAATCTGACCTGGCGTTTATTTTAATAAACTCAATCTGGGCCGCATCGTAATCTGGGTCTGACACATTACCAACACGCAGTGAGTAGCATGATGATGCTTGTTCTTCTTTTCGGTGAAAGAGACCGTTACCCTGTCATAGGGTGTAGGGTTAAGTAGGTAGGTACTGTAAAGGTTTTCTGCTAAAGACGACTTTACGTTGTACAGGCTGGCCAATGACTGGCTGGCTATGAAATAAATCACATTCAAACTAATTTAGAATAACTCTTCAAATATATTAGCAAATCTTTTGCATAAAAAAACTTTTTTCAAAAAAATAACAACCGACTTCCAAAAACAACACCACAAAGCTCAAAATAACTTTAATTTCGGAAGTCGGTGACTTTGGATGTGTATTTTAATTATTTGTCACCGCCTTCCGATATTAAAGTTATTTTGAGCTTTGTGGTGCTGTTTTTGGAAGTCGGTTGTTATTTTTTTGAAAAAAGTTTTTATTTTTCACTTTTTAGTTACCTACCCCACACTAATTCGAAATTTCATAATCGTTGGGGTCAAAACAATGCATATTTATGCGATAGCAACATTCGCGGTTGATGTGCTGTAATTTTTTGAAGACTTCCGTTGTCTGTCTCCGAAACGCATCATCAGATCCATATGAAATTTTAATGGGACCATTTCAGAGTAAAGCCCTTTCGACCAAAAAAACAATTTTGCAAATCCGTCTATATACGACGGAGTTATGCCCGAACATACATAAAAAATAAAAAATATAAACATGTCGAATTGATAACCTCCTTCTTTTTGAAGTCGGTTAAAAAAGACGGATTTGCAAAGCGAACGCGTTGTTGTAAACACGAAAGCGTGAAATAAAAGAAATATCCATTTTAACCGCGCTACAAAGGTGATTCATTGTTCGACCCGGTATTGGGAGCCCCGAGATTCTCCTCAGGATCTTACAGTACGTTAAGCAAAACTTACGTTGAACCAAGTGCAAATAATTAGACTTGGACTTATAGATAAAAGATAAATGCAAGACGTCAGCTCTAGTTTTACTATTTATTTATTTATTTATTTCTCACCACAATATCCTTATATAAGAGTTACATAGAACAATATTGTCCAGTTATGGGTTCATAGAACAATATTGTGGGAGACTGGTGCCTAAGCTAAGCCGAAGCCTGTATTTCAGGCCACCAGGTCTCCGCCCCAAGTACACAATTATGGTTTCCCGTAAACTAAAACTAGACAACAATAATTTACATTTGAAATATAGGAGTGATCGTGTGGTGAACTGGTGAGTGGTTGTGTCAGTGTGAGCGAGTGTAAGTGTGGGAGTGTGTGAATAAGTGTGAGAGAATTTGGTGTGCGTATTAAACAATTTATTGAGTGCGATAATAGGAAGTGCCTGCAATAACGCAAAACACAGACGGAATGCGGTGACTATTTTGGGATGGAAAGTAAATTTTCAGTTGTGTCATAGTCCATAGTCTTAAGCCATTCATTGAGTCTTTTCTTACACAGGTGTTTTGTGAGCGGGAAGATGTTGTGGACTTTATTTACTTTATTATAGATGTAACCCCCTAGAAAACAGAAGAATCGCCTGGAGAAACAGGTTGTAAATCTACCACGTGACCGCTCGACGGGGTCGTAGCGTCTCCTTCCGAGCATAGGTGTGAGGCTGTATGAAAGAAGTGTGTGTTGTTTCAGAATGGTCTGTAGTATGAATAGCTGGCGAACAGTAAGGACGCCAGTTTCCCGGTATAGGTCGATTGTGGGGTAGCAGAATGGTCGAAAATAGGATACCTTCAAGATTGCTCTCTGCGCCCTCTCAAGTTGGATTAGAGTTGATTTAGCTGCGCCACCCCATGTTGTTATGCAATAGGTTAGCAAGGATTGGCAAAGTGCGTAGTATACCGTCTTCCTAAGGTTTTCACCCGCAACACGTCTTAGGTTCTTAAATACATAAATTAATTTACGAACTCTAGATGTAAGTGTGTCAACGTGCTGTTGGAAGCTCAGACAAGGATCCAGTATCACCCCAAGGTATTTTACAGAATTTGCTGTCTCAAGACGGGGACACGTGCAGGTTGAGCTATAGGGAATATGGCATTTATGCGCGGTAATGTCTGAAATAGGCGCTAGGCTATTGGATGTTTTTCGCATTGCAAAGTTAATGCATTTGGTTTTGTCTGCGTTAAGGGTGAGGACATTGTCATACAACCATTTTGACACCTTATTCAGGCCAGTTTGAGCACATTCGGAAACCACGTGGAAGAATTGAAAATTAAGGCGGTGTCATCAGCAAATGTGAAAATTCTGCCCTTGTCGAGGTTGAGCGCACACAGATCGTTAATATAAATTAAAAATAGAGTAGGCGCTATCACGCTGCCTTGGGGAACTCCGTGTGTTATTAATTTCTCGGAACTTAGGTATCTATTTATCTTAACGCTCTGTGTGCGGTCCCGAAGGTAATCTTCAAAAAGCCCTAATTGAATTCCCCTTATACCCATGCTCTCCATCTTCTCTATAAGGATGGAAATAGAGACGGTATCAAAGGCTTTAGCCAGGTCAAGGAAAATACCCAAAACCTTCTGTCCGCCGTCCAAGTTCCTCACGATGTGATCTGATAAATCATGGACTGCGTCCGAAATTGACTTACCGGCGCGAAAACAATACTGGTTTGGAGATAAAAGCTTTTTACTTTCTAGATACGATATTAATCGCTTATTTATAATTATAAACTCTATTATAATCTATTGTAAACTCTGAGAACGTTCCAAACTTCTGAGCTTAATTATCTATACCATATCCAGCAAGCGTACATCTACAATGCGATCCTTTGCAAATAATGGTGGTGCCAGCCGGTAAGTCACTAAGCGATGGTATCGCTCGTCGATATGCTTCTTTTTATGACCAGTCCACAGTCGTAGAAAGAGTTGGTCAATCTGAAGGAAGAAGGCTTTATTGGCTTGTATTGGTGGTCTTCTTGAAGCTGGTCTGGTTTCGAGCCTTTTATTAGGAGTTATGAATTTGTAGCAACTTTTAACGATTGGATACACGTTTCTATCATTTAAAAAAAACTAAAGACAAATCTGACAGAAGATAGTCAAATTTTCAAAATAAGAATTGCGAGAAATCTTCTAAGTTTTTTTTTTTTAATCTTTGTGGTTAGAAACGCACCGGCAGGCAGCTTTCTGCAGTGGCAACTCTCGTTTTACTACCGTTATGCTAAATGAAAATAATCAAAGCCCATAAAGCTCATTTAAATTAACGTAACAATAGCAGACCACTATAACTACACTCCATGCTCAACCTACGTTACATATTTAATCAGAGTCCACGACACGACTCGGGCAAGTACCTAAAGTCAAAATACATTATATGAACTGAAAACCTTTGACCTTTACCGACTCGATTAAAGCTGCAATTAAGCAGAACATGGCTAATAAGATGTACAATGGGTTAATTAAGACATGCAGCTGTCATGCGCCTACGCAGCCGCCTAACATTCCCGATAGATACGTAGTAGAGATGCACCCCTTGGCATTTCTAAATTACTCGTTATTGCTCCGAGAATACGCGTTAACACTAATTAGAAACATTAGCTTGTGATTTGTTTTATAATGGTGTTAATTAACTTTTATTTTCTGATGAAATTCTAGGTAGGGCTGCTATTGCCTAGTCATTAGTACGAAACTTTGCTTGATAGCAAAACTTGTTAACAAGAACATTACAACAAACCGAGCCATTTTCAAGTTACTGCTTCTCTCCAGGATTTGACTATCGTTAGACAAATGCCTATTGCCTTAAGAATGGCATAATAACCTTGTCAAAATATTGCTAAACTTCTACACCTTTTTATCTACAAACTGGGGCCTAAGTCTGCTATTTTTATAAATTCGTCATTCCAACACGATCCCATTGTAGTTTTGCTAAACGTTCGTAATCTGCTAAATTCATAATGGTCGATCAGTGGCCGGTTAATGGTCTCGTAATAGAATTGTGTTATAATGGCATTTTCGTATTGCTATTATTATAAAACCCGTTAGTAGAAATGATTTTCGAAAAAATACTACTAAATTTGAACATTTATTCATGCTAGATTTCATTTATGTATATTTATTTTATTTCATTTATTTATATATATTTACATTCCTATAAATTTTACATATTTTTAAATTCCTATAAATTTTTACATATTAGTAACATATTATTTTAGGAACTGTCAAAATTTTTGCAGATTACCGCCTAAGTCAGTCATTCATTTGTCATTATGTACGAGATTACCAATAAATGCCATTTCTTTCAATGGAGTGTCAGTGACTGACCATTGGAAAGTCGTAATGACGCCATTATATTAGTGGATTACCAAACTTGTCAAAATCAACAATTATGAAATCAATGATAGACCATTCTGACACTATTGTAATAGCAGACTTGAGGCCCTGTTGTTGTGAGGCCTAAATACATTAATTAGTGCTCATCGAGTCTTCAAGAGCACGAAAAGTTATTTTACGCATCTTTATTATAATTCCTGTACGTGCTAAGCGTAAGCTATTCTACGCTTCATTATAACCAGGCCTATCCATCTCAGTCTATTTGAGGGTAAAACTCAAAACCGCTACGGAAAATCGCATTGCCAAAACCAGCGACGCTGACACCACTGTAAGTTGGGAATTCAGAGACCCCTAGTCTCCTACAGCAAAGCTGTCTCCTGGTCATCTCCAACCAGCAGGCCTAGACAAAACACATTTCTGTTAGCGTTCATGCCAAACGCTACGCCAAAATGTATGGGAATTATTTTTTTGTCTCTAGGCCCAGGTTAGCATTGTGCCGCTGATGAGAGTGGAGCATACTACTCCGCACTGGTTTGCTTTTATTAAAACAAACCCGTTCCTTATGGTACCGGACGTAGAAGGAGACTAAGGGACTTCCCAGAGAAGCGGCAGCAGCGTCCTCTATGCATTTTATCACCACACTGCGATCGCCAACCCGCCTGCCAAGCGTGGCGATTATGGCAAAACCTTTTGGGGGATGCCTATGTCCAGCAGTGGACGTCTTTCCGTTGAAATGTAATACGTAGTCAGGCGCTTTACTTTTATAAATGATTTCATCACCACTGTTCTCAAAACGATGACGGAAACCATCGCGAGGGAACCAGCGTGACCTCGAACCAAAAATTCCCCGTGGTAGATTACGACTCTCTGAGAAGAGGCCTGTTTTCCAGCAAAGGGAATATTATCGGCTGATTATGAAACCACAAACCCAAACCCTACCTATCCCAGACTAGGTATTTAGGGTCGAAACTCAATAGCGCAACACGACGTCGCAATGTCAAAATCTGCGAGCGACCTCATACGTAACTTTTTGAGTTTTTGTCCTTAGTCTTCGAATTCGAATAGCAAAATTTTTGCCATTCTCGTGGTCATCTTTCTAACCAGGTTGGCATCGTGTCGTTGAGGAGTGCGGCGTGTATTACGGTTGCGCAGCTCGCCGGGGGCGCGCGTGGCTGTCGATGATTTATCAATAGCCGCCGCGATGCCTGCACGACGGCCCTAGCCGACACCACTCTTCCTGTCATAGAGAACAAGGCAGGGGATGTAGCGGTCAAGGATATTTTAGTAAACTAGGCCACTTTCGTTTCTAACGTCATTATGACTACCGGATTTCTCAAACTAATAAAACTTTTACAAAATCGGAGGGTTCTTGGACCGTTTAAACTTTTAGAACTTCTGTTTTGTTTTATTCACTGGTTTTACAAAATTATGGATCCTTTGGAAAGTACTGTTCTTAAGTTAATGTAAGATTGTCTCGAATATTTCTTACTGATACTGAAGGAAAACATAATGAGGAACATTGGACATAAAAGTCATAAGTCTGGAATCTCGAAAAGCAGGTGTAGTGATCAATACTCTTTTCACATTTTTTTTATAGTGATTTTTGTACATTATTATTCCACGATTTCGGTGTTTTTGCTTTGGTATAGAGCCAAATTCCTGCCATATAGATGGCTCAAATCAACTAATCAAATCGGCCTACTATGGTGGAACTGATATCATAATTTTTATCCACACCAATTGACGAAAGCCCCTCTTTACATGTTGGACTCAGTTATACTTTTCATACCTAGCCTTAGTAACTAACCACCAAACCATCTTAACGTCATGAATGCACCAGGTTTCAACTCCTCATATTAATCTCACCATCATCTCCTAAACCTTTCCCAACGTAGTTAGAGTCTGCTTCCAGTCTAACCGGATGACTAACTGTCTGACCATCACAACCCAGTTACTGGGTAGATCGATCAACCCGTGCAGCTGTTATTACTTAGCCACAAGCCCCTCATAAATACTTCATACTCTTGCATTTTCAACTTAGTATTTTTACCACTAAATCCTAACAATTCTCCCGCTTATACCTCACACCATCGTCTAATCGTACTGTCCCTTCGGAACCCGCCCCGCGCGCCCCTCTCCCCCCCTCGGAGCCTAGTTGCGCACGCGTCGCCACGCCCTGCCCCTACCCGCGTTAAATATATCATAGGTCATCTGGCCAGGTTTGTCGGCTTGGCTACTAAAAGCTCAACTTTACAACTGGTGCAGATGTATAGATATACTCCGCTATGTGACTTGGTGATAGTGTTTTAGTAGTTCAGGTGTCCTGTATTTGCCTATGTTTGGTTATCTATGGAAATTGACAGTGTTGTAATATTTAGTGCTTTGATTTTTGCTGTTTCAACATGCGTTTGATTCCTGTTGGTTTGGGCATATACTTTCATACGGAACGAGAAGAAGCTACCTATCTATAACTAATATATCCCAGACAAAATCTGAGTCCGAACTTTTACTGCGGTCATAAACATGGTCTCATTACTTTTTTTTTTGTCTGAGTACTAGTTTTTGTGACGTACATTTTGGTGTCGACAAAATTTGCCCATAAAAAATTTATCGACGGACGATCATCGTAAACACAAAAACAAACCTACTAAGAACTAGGACGACATAAACTGAAGCAACCGCAGAAATCGAGAGTCAATTGCATCTAAAATTAGAATACAAGACCAGCAGAATAGGACACCCGCCATCAAAAACGGAATTTCAAAGCTCACAATACATTTGCGATTCTCTTTGAAGAACTTTCGTTGGAGACTGAAACCCCGCAATGAACTGGATTTTGAAACTTGAAACTTCGAGGTTGGTAGTTTATAGTGGCTCCTTAGATTCCAATGAGATTCAGTAAGGGGCATGTCGTACGCAGCGGGATCGCTGCAAGCGTCGCGCGCGCACGAACGGCCCATAATCAACGACAACCGACTTCCTTACGTAAGCCCGAAACAGATAAAACGGAGAATATGAATTTTGCTGAACAATCGCTACCAGTTACCAGTGTTGCAATCCCGCAAGTCTAGATTTTTGACAGACTGTCTTTTTTGATCGATGGATTACAAATCGACTGGCGATTTAATCTGCAATTTTCGGCTTTCGCAAAATACATGAAAATGCAGGACTTTCAAAAACCGATTGCATGGCCATACAATTATACACATTGTCCTTTCAATTCGGCATAATTTATCAATTACGCCGAAAATTGTATGCAAGATAGCATAAAAACAAATAACCTTAACTTAATGTACAGTTACTTAATTTTTGAAGACTCATTGCGGTTTCAGAGCACACCATCCTCGGCGCGGCCTAAAATGTGACCCGAATTATACAGCTCGCAATTTCGGGCATAAGCAGAGATGCGGCAATTTGATCCTCTATACTTAGCGTTCCAACCAACTATAATTTACTTTAGTTGCAACATTACAGGCCAATTGCAATGGCCCTCGGTTTTCACCTGAGAGAAATAATTTCGAAAATTTATGGCGTTAATAAAATCGCCTGATGGATTGATCGATATCTTGTTTATCTGATTTTACACTGCATGTCTGAAGAAACGGTAGATATGACAAGAATGTGTAGCAGGTAATTAAAATTAATTCCTTTTTTTTCCGGTGAATAGGCAACGTTGTGTAAGAAATCATACAACTTCATCATTCCTTTACAAGTATTACTGTGATAAGTCATCATCAGCATAAGCCTATAAATGTTCCCACTGCTGGGACACAGGCCTCCTCTCAGTGAGAGGGATAAGTACTTTAATAAAATGTAAATCAATAAATTACCTATCTAAGTACTTTTCTTTTATTTAATTTGTGAAAAGTTTTATTTATTACAGCTCAATATTTTCACAACCAGTCAAGATAAAAGTAAAGTACCTCAACCTACTTGTAGGTTTCTGATATTGGGTCTCTTAATAAATATTATAGTTTGCAATTTGTAGCAGATATAACTGAAAACTCAAAAAAAGAAAACAGAATAAATTCTATGTTTCCCAAGTCTGTGGTCAGTTGGTACACACAGCTTGCGAGTTCCGTGCCCCTACGTGATACAATCTTTACCCACATTGCCGTTTTATTTATTTGTATTATCTACCCGATTCAGATTTCTTCATTCAACGTACGAGACGAGGTCCGAAATAAATTCGCAGAATGTCTTCATTTAATGCATTAACGTCGTTATTATGCCAATTTGCTGGTTTACTGAGAAATCATATTGTTTATGATTCGCTGTATGTATACATGAGAGAGTCGCACTAATTTGCTTAACAAACAGAAAGTTGCCCTTCAAAACCATTTTTTATTTTCATGACTTGCGTATGCGATGCTTAGTTTCTACTATTCTACCATCCAAATCTCTGTTGCATTCTATGCAGTTTCCAAATTCGAATATAATGACATTTTTTTTTTAATTAGTTTTATGTCCTGGTTTCAGAGACCTTTTAGCCAAGACTTTATTAAGAACGTAGCATAGTCATAACAAAGTTATTGTAAAGCGGTAGTAACTTTACAATAACCTATTAGGAGTTTTTTGGGGGAACACGAAAAGTCCACGTTAGTCACTTATTTTCACCGTCACTACACTTGTGCACTCACACGTAACTAAATTGGATAATTCACTACCAAAATTATACAATTTAATTCGCCATTTCACAAAAATTTAATGATAATGAAAATTCATGCGACATGTTCCAACGCGATCCCGCCAAAAACTCATAATGACATATTAACACGCAACCCACAGATTACATAATCTAGTTTTATTCGTGGACCTATCGGTTACATTTCAAATCGACTCGATTACTCATTGAACGCGATTTCTATCGTAACACATTAGACGCGTGGTCACGCCACACAGGCAAGTAGACACAACTTGATTTTGTTCATTTTACACAAAAGATTATAAAAACCATCGTCATATATAAATTCAGTGTGAAATTAAGAATCAGCGACCACCGTACGGATTCGATGGAATCAATTGTTTGACCACAAAACTCATTTCGTGGTGTGCTGGGGAAGAGTGAAATTTTGATTGATGCAGTCTGATGCTATCTTTCTTTCTATCACGTATACAATAAGGTTTGTAAGCAGACTAATGTTGGAAAGTTTTAGTTTTCATTAGCGGTAAGATTCGATATGAAATCTGTATCATAATCGGCAGACCTTACAGATATAACAGTTTTACTTTTCTAACGTTTGTCAATTGTTGTTTTTGTTTGGTTTCGGTAACCACTATGTTCCGTCCTTTGGTCCAAAAGGATCTCGGTAGTTATTATAATTAACCGATTGCGCCAGAAGGAGGGTTGTTTTTCGAGTGTATGTATGTATATTTCTTTAGCACACTCTGATCGATTTCAGCTTGAGAGGTGCAGTTAGATTCTTCTTAGTTGTGAGAGTGACACTGGGTATTTCAAAATCAAAATAAAATTTAATTGGCCGAATTTAGGCGCGTCTTCAAAAAATATATTCTCAGATCCTTTTGATTGGGGTATCAAAATAAAGGGTTTCATAAATAGGTCTCATTAACGTCAAAAATTATTAATTATGTTATCTAAAAACTGTGAAATAAAAAATATATTTACAAAATCAAAAAACCCGACTCCCCAAAAAGTGAACTTTAATTAATTAGAAAAGAACAAGAACATTGTTTTAAAAGGATGACAATTAGACTGAATACTGTAGGCAATCTCATGCAGTCATGGAGGCATCTTTTTAAATTTAACAATAAAGACCTTTATTGCCTAAAAACGAGTTTCTTATCTCCATCTTATTTAATTAAAGTTCACTTTTTAGCAAGTCGGATTTTTTGATTTTGTATTTTTTTAAATGTATTATCAGAGTCCCGTCATATTAGCGTCATATTATTATTATATAAATAATAGAAACAACAACCACATAATCAGTGCAAAGTTGCAAGAGCTTTAAAAAGCCTAAGTTCAATGTGACATCTCTTGAATTGCATGCAAAGGACATAAGTGGCATTCTTGCCCGTTCTTCTCCATAGGTACCTACTACGCTTTGGAATGGGCAACTAGCTTCATGACCGACCCCTTGACAGTTCAAAAGTGGCTATAATTGGTTTATCTGAAATAAACGCTTTGTGGCCGGCTCTTCTCCATAGGAAGCGAAAATTTGGAACCGTGCACCTACGAGTAGCTTTAACGTTTCATAAGTGCCCATGCAGGTTTATGTGAAATAAAATATTTTGATTTTGATTTTTGATTTGTTTTTTTTTTTTTTTAGTTTGGTACAAACGCTTCGCAGCGGCTTTTGATGTGGACCAAGACATGGTATAGAGGCCAGCACATCAAGCTACCCCAATTTGTCAAATTTCTTTGATAGGTTTTCATCTTTATTGCAAAGGAATAAGGTTTATGTTTAATTGGGAAAATTTGACAGTTTGGGATAGCTTGACCTGCTGGCGACTGTACCTACAACTACATTATTTTCATTTAGTCTGTGACAGTAGGCGGCTATCTAGCCGTGAAAAATATGCAGTAAAAGTTTATTAGGTACATGTTTTTTTTTATGCAAATAAATTATAATTGAAACACATAGTTCGATAATGTAATGTTTTTACAACATAATGACCAGTTACTAATGGAAGGACCTACCTACTTATATAGCTTTACATTATAGACATTATATGTCGACCGTGTGGTGCTGGACGTAAAGAATATCACCATCCCATCTCTTACCGTGGGTGTCGTAAGAGGCGACAAAGGGACTAGAGTCTGGGCAGAAGCGTTCTCTATGCATTTGACCACCATTCTGCGATCGCCAACCCGTCTGCCAAGCGTGGCGATTATGTCAATCCTCCCCCCAAATTAGGGTAGGTCTATGTCCAGCAGTGGACGTCTTTCGGCTGAAATGATGAAAATGATCTTTGATCTTAACACAACTAAACGCTAGAATTTATAAAAAGGGTGAATAAGATGGAAATAAATTAAAAATGGACGAGGTGTTACAATTTTTTTTTTTTTTTTTGAAAAACTAACAGAGAGACGCGTTCGTGTGAATAATCTCTGAATAGAATTACCCACTCAATATAACCGTACAATTAAAGAAGCATTATATCAGTTTATTTTGACTTCTGACTTGTATATCTCAAAGAGAAACGAGCTCGCGGAGAAATCCATTTATGACACAACCGTTTCAGAGATGCATGGAAGCGCCAAACAAACAAAGGCATAGGCAGTAAACTGTCAATTAAAGGGTATTTGGTAAATGAAACTTGGAATTCGACAGGGTCTGGCATCGTCAGGTGTGGCCGGTGGGCCAGTTCAGCCGCGGCGTGAGTCAGCGCCCGCGCCGCAAATTCCGTAGATAACCGACAACTGCTTTATTCTCTTTGCTATATCGAGCACCGCCATACTCGTGCCCTTTCGTACGCCCGACTGTTGTTAAGTTTTGAATAATTCAAATATTGGCTAATGGTCATAATAATAACGTTTGGCTGCGGGAATTCGTGGCTGGATTTTGTAAAAAAATAGGTTGAAATTGTTTTATTTAGCTGGATTTAGTGATCGGTCTACAAGAACTAGAACCTTACCTACCTACCACCCAAAGGTTGCCTTTAAAAGATCGCTGTAAAGACCGCACATTGTGTCACCCTATATTAAATTTGAACATTTCTTCCATTGACCACCAGCATACTAATTGCGTAACTCGCGATTAATCATAATCTGTTTCGTTTTGAATCAGGTTGGTAAACCGTTGCTTCATATGTTCGAAAAATGTGTCTGCTCAGCAACGTAAATAACGCAATGAATATTGTTAAATTGTCAAAATGAAACCGATTATGATTAATCGTGTGTTAAGCAAATAGGGTGCAGGTACTTGAACACGAAAAATCACGATATCACAACTAAGCTCGATTTTTTAATTTGCTAGACTAAAATGACAGCTGTGATCGACTTTCCTTTGTCAACATGACAGTTAAGCGATAGTTACAGCTGTCATTTTGGTCTGGCAAAAATCAGAATAAAGACCAGAAGTACCTGGGGTTCAGATGACATAGCAACTGTTGGACAGAACTGGACGTAGAAAGGAAGCAACTTAGCTACACTTCTTTGTAATTGGCCTGTCTTACCTACCCAAACTAGTTTTATTTGAGACCAATCAAAAGCCAGTATAATAAAGTCTCAAGGGTCGGACAAACACGTCGTTAAGCCAGGTAAATAACTTAAAGTCAGGGGTCAGGAGCTCGCTCTACATTTTGACCTAGACCAATTCACTTTCACTTAGTTGTGTTGTTATTTTGTTAGACTATGTTATTGGCCATAAGTAGGTACCTGTAGTAACATAATTTGTACAAAAGCTTGACCGATATTTTTTTTTATGTTGAATGTTGTACATTCAGCCTGAAAACATGTTGCATCTAAAAAAAACATTTTACATATTGTCTACAATCATTGTTCCATGACATTGTATCAATGTTTGGCCACTAGCGTATATACCTGAGTACCTAAGCAATGTATCATAATGTATTATTATTATGCAGGATTTTTTTTCGTAGCGATATTCCCAAATACTTGATCGATGGCTTGCGGTAGGATGAGCCTCATACAATGATAAATGTGGCTAAAAGCTTGCGACGATAAACGCGATAAAAGGGTAATTTGACAACACTAATTTGACAACACTAATTTGACAACCCTCTAATAGCCGGCCGCTTTTTACACCGTTACGTAACTGTGAATATTAACATTTTATGTTTATTAAAGTTTTGATTTAAAAAAAAACAGCTTCTTGTTAAGACTGGGTTATGATAGAAAGGTTTTATTACAAAATAAAGGTATTTTGATAGCACCATATAGGCTTATACCTGCAAAAGTCTCTTTACACGATTTTAACCCTAAGTAAGTGATTTATTTTATTTAACATTCCAATGTTCTGTAAAATTACACATAAATGCATCTAGGTAGTACACAAAGGCCTATGTGCCACACAGAAATCCTTAATTGACATTCGCAAACGAGCCTGTTTAATCATCTTCGCTTGGGGCACCCTTGATTATAGAAAAATATGGCAGTTTCGAGTTCCCTCATCATCTGATATTCAGACATCATGCTGTGAGCCGCAATACGGGTAGCTGCGAATGTCAACAGAAATATTAATAACATGCATGACATGTATTATCGTGATAGCATACTTACTTTTTGCTAAACTGTTTAAAAAACAAAAAGAATACATGATATCGGATACGTATTGTATGGCCCTGTCATTTGGGCCAATTAACGTAAAATGACTCGAATAAATGAAAATTGCATTGATTAACAGTGAATTACGATATTAACATGTGAAACAGATATTTGTTATTGACGTTTTATCCATATTTTCAGTCCTAAATACTAAAAGATATAAATCATTTAGTTAAATTTCCGAAGCCTCCAGGCGAGAAGCGGCACTTTTACACCGTACTAATGAAATGGTTTTATTTAATACGCAACCGTTTTATTTATTGTTCACGATACATCTCTGCTAATCGGTTATCTTTTAATTTATCAATATCGTCGATAACAATGACCGAAATACCGATGTAGGTCAAATTGCTTCGTGGAATGATAAAAATATATCTACAGTGCAACGCTGGCAGTATATTATTTACTTTATTGTTCGTTGAAATATTTCTTAAAGTAAATACAGTCAGTAGGTAGGATAGATAGAGCCTCTATCTAGATAATCTTCAATACTAAAGTACTCAACATAATGATAAATTAATCTTTTATCAACGGTTTACGCAACAGACTATCAAAAGTTCATATTTGAAGCACTTCTTGACTATAATATTACATTTTTTTAATTAACCCTTCACAATTTGAGGTCTTTTTTGCGAAAAGAAATATAACGAAAAACGCAGAGTCATCGCGGTGCAATTTAAACGTCTGTTTTGCCGAGACAGGGCGCTCCCTATCTTGATCTCATTACATAAGTTCTGATCTCGTATTTATATTCTGTTCCTCTCATAAAGTAACAGGAGAAAATTGTAAAAGTATGCTGAACCAATAACTTGGCTAAATTACAACGAGTAATATAAACCTTCACTATTAATTGACATAAACTGTAAAGGCAGAGGGTACTAAAACTGTGATCTCATTTCGCAACGAGATAAAATGCAATAACACTTATCACTATAAAAAAGACAGTAAAACTCAAGGGTTTCGGGCATAAACGTTGCATTAAACAAACAAAAAAATCATAATAAAATATCCCACGAAAATATTTTAATTGCTAATACATCAAACGGCGACTTATTCGATCAATCGTTTTGCGAATTCATAACAACTTGCACTTTTGAACTATTAACATTTTACTTTTCAAGGTGGAATCAAGGCAGCCTGTCTTAACACTGTTATGTAACAATAAACGGTAATAAAGCTTTGTTTGATGAACAATCGGTATTTTATACACAACAAAGAATCATTTGATATTTTTACTGTTCCTTTATTCGGTATGCAATGAATGATTGAAGACATTTTGGACTAAAATTGGTTCACCTTCTACTTATGATCGACGTTCGAAAGACCAAATATAAAGCAAGATCGTTTTCTATTAGCTAAAACTTGTTACACTTTGAAAACAAAATTATGGTATCAAAAACTAAATTATTAATCACGTAAATGCAGTCACAGTGTGACAGGCGCCCGCCCTAACCCATTTCTGCAGCGTAACTGATTAAATGCACACACGAAATTAATTTTTAAATTAACTGCATTCTTTTTTGTTAATCAAACCATCCTTGAAGCCTGAAGGTAGTTCCGCTTACAACCTCAGACCATGGATAACTGTCGCTCCAAATTTTAATAGCGGATTATGTCACGAAGCTTACCTATTTCGGACATGACAAAAACTATTTTGGACAAACAGTTTATGTAAAAAATTAATCCTTTTGTTTTTGTGTTAATTTGAGTGCAGATTAGGTAGTAACCCACTGTTGCTGGATGCATTGAGATAAATCGTTTTGCAAAAGCTAATTCTTATTTCTTTACATTCCATGGAATTTATAGCGCGTTCTTCTGCACACATATCTACCTTTGGAATCGGCAACTAGCTTCATAATTCTGACTGACCAATTTCTCGAAAATTTAAAAGTGCCTGTAAATGGAAATAAATACTTTGAGTTTGAGTTATACTTAATTTTATTATAACACTGAATTAGATGTTGTAACCATTTTAGGTGTAAAAAGGGCATTTGGAAAGTTTACCTAAAACTAAATATTTGGTGTTAATATAATTATTGTATTTCATAATCACTAGTTAGCGGTATTTCATATTTCCATGCAGTTATATTGCCAAATTAATCAAAACAAGTAAATATTTGACAGCTATTTGCGACGTTGCCAACTTTCAGAATAAACGATCTCAACAGAACATTCTAGAAAACCCAATTACGAAACCGATCACCAGCCCAATAGTCCTTATTCGACATTGCTACTTCACTGAAACATAAGACACAGCAGCATTACCGTAGTAACTAGTCAATTTCACGTATCCTTGACACTTCGCTCGCTTTGGGCAGTGGGCACGTCCGAACCGATGATTGGGGGCTATTTCAGACAGGTGCAATCACTCCTCTATTATTTGTATTAGTATTTTACAATGGACATGTACGTGATCCAACTGCCGTCCCACACCGACCCACTTGCCGTGACCTTTCGGTTTCGGTTTTCGTTGATGCAAGGTTTTAGGTTGTTTCCATTATTGACACATATTTTCAACCCTCGTTGTTGAACGAGCGTCCATGACTGATTGTGAAATGACGCTGAGTTTCCAGTCACTGTTTTTGTTGTTTTTTTTTTACATGACAATTGGCCGCCTCTTTTATTTTGAAAACTATCTATGATAGCAAGCATCTTAGCTAGCAAGGCACGATTAGTTTCATGAAAGCCTTGGCGCAAATAACAACTTCTTCATATCTCTCGACCCTTGGTTTTTTTTTTTTTTTCAATGCATCTCGCAATTGACCTTGAGAGGCCGTGACTGCTCAACCGGACTTTCCTGTGAAGGTTTTTAGAACTCTAAAAGCCTCCAGCCAGGGCGTAAAACCTACTTAAACCTAAAACGACTGCGCACTGAGGGCACCCCCTGTGGGGTACGAACCTCGGCTCAGGGAGTCGCTGGCGGGGGGGGGGGGGGGGGCAGCTAGTACTACTGGGGACAGGCTGGATCAAGATATTATTTTCATGATTATTATTCGGGGAATTTAAAGCTACTGGCTCAGCTGCGGCGCGGGCTGGCGCATCAACGAGCAAGGGACGGTCGGGCTCGATCCTTGGGCAAATTAAAAAGCAGATGTACTGAATTTTTTGAACCATTCTCGATGAGATCATATTACGAAAGCACATATAATATATATTCCGGGACTGGTTAGTTAGCTGGGTACTTCACTAAACTTTCTGAATTTATCATCATTTTAATAATTAAAGTCACTTTTCACGTCTGTCAGTGTGACCGCGGTGTTTTTATAAACTATGCTACGGATTTTGATACGGTTTTCGCAGTCAGATCAATTTCTGAATCTATTCCGGATGGTTTATGTGTAGGTAGTATCCATATTTAACTTAGACAGCAAAATATTCATATTTAAAACAACAACAATTTGATTAATACACATACACTGTTTTAATGATAGAGCTGGGGCGTTTAACACACAACGAAGTTCAATTATTCCTTTCAATTGAGTTGATTCTTTTTTTTTTTAATTCAACTGATTCAATCAATTGAACGTTGATACGACTTGTAGGTCGAAGATTCGATTTCATTACCTCTGCTCTCAAAACGGTGAAGGAAAACATCGTGAAGACACCGATATGTCCTAGAACCAAAAATTCGAAAACTTGTGACATCTACCAACCCGCACTGAGCCTCGGACGGAATCACGGACCACTGCCTTTGCACAAAGAGGTCTGTGTCCCAGCGATGGGATCATTACAGGCTGATTTTGCTATGCTTATGTGTGAACGGTGATCAAACAATTACAAGGCAGCAAATTATTACTTCATAAATAGATACGATATCGGCTTGTGATCTATTTTACGACTAGTGAAGTCGGCCTTGTCTAATAAGCACCTCGTTACTTTGTAACAAAACATCACTGCTTTAGATCGATTAAAGCGAGGAAATAGCGAATTTAAAAGCATTTATCTATCTGAACTTCTAGCCGTAAACCGACAGCCAACTATAAAACTCCATCGAATTACTCCAGATTTATCAAGGGTAGCTACCGTACACCTTTTATGGCCCCGTCGAGCGACTTTTCCATAATTAAACTATAAATAAGTTGTAAAATAGTGGTTCCTAGGGCCTATCGCCAGTATCTAAGCACGACGCAATAAAATGGATAGGAGAGTATACACAACAATTGCTTTTTACCGTATTGATGTACTCAAAGGTATATTGGTTGAGTAATTGAAATTGCTGTGATCAGATCTCTCGTAGATGCGTCTTTACTGAAATTAATTCAACAGATGAATCTACCTACAAGAAAGCACATCGCCCACTGTCTTTCTCACAAATTCTTGCGTGAATTCGGCAATGATCAAACGAACTTCATACGAACAGATGGTCACGCGCAACAGACTGTAGACAGTCAAAATTGGCTTTACCAATTGTACACCCGCTATTAACTAAAAAAATTCTCAGCCTGAGTAGAAATACGGGCCATAACCCCCTTAACAAACATATTTATAATATAGGCGCCACAGACAGCCCGCTTCGCAGGGGCTGCCTTGACGCCGAGGAATCAGCCGGCCACGTCATCCTAGAATGCGAGGACGTGGCTTCTCAACGTGAAGAAATCCTCGGAACAGTGAGGTCACTACGCGAAGCCTGTGAAGCTCCCAGGAAGCTTCTGTACTCTTGGGCGGAACTAGGCTGGCTTTGTTAGCCAGAATCCCGACACAGAACGGACCGAATAGGAGTCTACGTGCGGAAAAAGGAATCTCATCATACATTACATTACAAGATAATTAACTTTGTCAATATTTACACTGATTAGTTTTTAAGTTTTATTGAGGTTTTCCACCAGGAATTTCTTTTGAGCAGCACGCCGGTGTCTGGATTTTTCGTTTATTTTTTGATGGCAATAAGCTCATTTAAACATGACATATGAACTGTACTGTACTGTGTACTCTACTATACCCCACTGCTTAACCCTTCGGGAATTTCAGGCAACATGTTGTCTGTTTTCAAGTTTTGCAGTCATTACATTACTCATCCGTCAGACCGACCCGTGTGGTGCCGGGCGTAAAAGAATAGCACCATCCCATTTCTTCCCGTGCGTGTCGTAGAAGGCGACTAAGGGACTTACTAGAGAATGGGCAGCAGCGTTCTCTCTGCATTTTACCACCATACTGCGATCGCCAACCTGCCTGCCAAACGTGGCGATTATGGCAAAACCCCCCTTTTGGGGAGGCCTATGTCCAGCAGTGGACGCCTTACGGCTGAAATGATGATGATGATGACATTACTCATCTAAAAGTGCTCACACGGGCAACATACATTGTAGCTTTTACTGTACCACAGCTACAACTTATTCCTTGTTATTATATACGTATTTTGGTTAACAGATTCATCTTGTTCTGAAACAGGTTCTTTTGGATAATAGGCTTGCTTTTCACATAAAAATACAGGTCTTTCTTCATAAAACATTGTGTATTCATGTATTTTTCGCATGTGAATTCGAAGCCGTACATAAATCAGTTACTGTACGTGAACGGCAGCTTGATATCGACTAATGAATTGTCAAAAGTTGACAAACAGCATACAGGTCACGGAACATATGGAGACAAACTGGACTACATAGGTAAAGTCGTGGAAATTAGATATAAGCAAATTGAGTACTTACCAATTTAGAAATTTTTCGTAAATTGGAATCACTATTGTAATTCCTTAACAGTTGTAAAGCTAAAGTAACACGGCAAATTAACGTAGGTAGGGTGTCAATCTGCCTACCATTTTTTTTTCACTCACTACAAACGGTCGTACGTTTTAATACTTTTAACGTTAATAACGTTAAAAAAGTTAGAATCATAGTGTTGTAAGTAAGCAAGATTAGACGTTGTGTGAATATAAGTGGATTTTATTTTAGACCCCTTCTGTCATATTTTGTACCTGCATCAAATATATAAAAACGAGCCCTAGAGTGGCTGAAGTACCCACTTAGCTGTATAAGGACAAAACCCATCCAGATAAAAACAAAAGCGTAAAATTTTAATTATGCCAACATACTTATTACCAATTATCGGGAGTATCAACGAATGAAGTTTCTCCTAAGCTGCATGGAATCCCCTACTACTGTTTTACGAAACAAAATTTTCAATCGTTTTTTTTTTCCTATTTATTCTCACGTTTGGATAGAAGCCTCCACTTTAAGAAGTGAACTTTTAATAGTTTCTTAAAAATATTTAAAATTGTTTATTCCACTCTAAATTTTTCTAAGAACCAAACTATGGAACACCACCGGCTCCTCCTTCAGACGATTTTTACGATTTCACAAAACATGATTTATTTATTATGGAAGTTCTAATCATCATCTGTCTAGCCCTTTCCCAACTACGTTGGGATCGGCTTCTAGTCTAACCGGATGCAGCTGAATACCAGTATTTTACATGGAGCGACTGCCTATCTGACCTCCACAACCCAGTAACTGGGTAATACGATACCCCTTGGCAAGACTGGTTATCAGACTTTCGGGCTTCTGACGACCCGTAACGACTGTCAAAGATCCACAAATGACAGCCGAGACCAACGGCTTAACGTGCTTTCTATGAGGCACGGAGTCTTGGTGTACGTAAAGATGCTCACCCTCCCACAGACCAACGCGGCAAACGTAGCTTAACCTGACTGATCGACTCGTGCAGCTACTATTACTAAGCCCCAATCCCCTCTACTTAGCCACAAGTCAGTTTTAATATACCCACAAATTCTCTAAAAAGTTATTACAAAAGGGGGGTTTTGCCATAATCGCCACGCTTGGCAGGCGGGTTGGCGATCGCAGTACGGTGGTAAAATGCATAGAGAACGCTGCTGCCCATTCTCTAGTAAGTCCCTTAGTCGCCTCCTACGACACCCACGGGAAGAGATGGGATGATGCTATTCTTTACGTCCGGCACCACACGGTACGGACCAATTTATAATATTATGTAAATAGATTACCACTTTTACTCATCTCCACTTTGTCCCATCAAAGAAGCTGCAGCTACGCAGACAATACAGCCTACGTGCAATAAAGTTCATTAAAAGTATTGCAACAGGACTCTTCGTGCCGCACTTTTTCGTGTCTGAAACTAATTGAATACAATTGGCGTGAAATAAAAACATTATCGAATGTTTTATTGAGTCGACACCGGCAATCGATGGTTTTGCGTGACTGCAAGCTATGAAAGATTTGGTCAATGAAATTGCGGACACGCAGTTACGCAAGCCGATGACCGACTGTCGAGAAATAGGTCTTTATTTTTCGGTTTTGTTTTAGCCGCGGAAGTCGTAAAGAAATGAGTTTTTTTTCATACGGAACTCTGATATATGTACCTAATCTAAAAATTGTACTTTTAATGAAAATGTATGCTTAGAAATTGGTAAGGTACCGTAAAACGGAGCTAATTTACACAGGTTTTGGTAGAGTGTAACTTTTTTTTGACACAAGATTTTTTTTTATTCCAACAGAACAACGTGTCATTTGGCTATCAAACTCATACTAAAATAAAACCCCACATGCCCCCACAATTTTATATATTCTTTTTAAAAATGGTGTCAAAGTTACCCGGAAGTGGGGTTTCTTTGACAAGGCATTAAAATGCAACTTATGTCAGAAATTGAAAATGTAAGGTTAATTTGATTAAATAATTCAATAGATACTGTATGCATTATACAGGAATAAAAAAACAAGAAGTTTTTGATATCAATTAGTCATTTTTATTATCACTTAGGTAGGTTACAAAATTATAGGCACTTAATCATCGGCACACTTTTAGACAGTTTTAGCGCACTGTTAAAATAGCCCCATAAACTGTCAAAATTACCCTTACTGTTAGAGTAGTCAATAAAAATACTGTGTCAATTTAGATTTGAGACCATAGCGTAGGACCGAAATTTTTTTATTCATTTTTTTTTTCCAACTTTCTTGGACCCGTAGTAATGGCCATCGGAACGTCGTCACCAGTCAAAAAAAAATTTACAACGCCAATTATACGATCATACAGAACCGATCATTTCTCGATGTTTGTGTAATTTTTAAGAAATTATCACCGACCGCCTATGGTGTGCTCGTCATTATCATAATTTAAATTTTGTAAAATATACCACACAAAAATCGATGAGTCTTAAATTGAATTCGGGGAGCGCGCAAATAAGAAATGGAGGCGCGAAAATTGGACGAAGCACCGTTTAAAGTATCGTTAAGGCTTGTCGGAGAGAAAATATTGTAATCGCAAGCGCACAGCCGATCAGTATGCTTTATGAGCTGCGGAAAGCGGCCGCCATTATTCCACTGGTTGATTTAGTTCATTATAGTGTACCAAGAATCCATGGTGTGATTTTGGCAGTGGAAGGCGTGAAGCAAAAGCCTTTTGGTGTGAACAATGAGATAGCTATCAATTTCATTATTTATACCTTCCTCTACATCGCCGCCACTATTTTGCATTTTATTTTCACCGGACGCCAGTCACAAACAGATCCGGTAGATACAGCAGAGTTACTAGATATCAGTTAAGAAATATTTTCTTACTTCTAACGACCATTCGTTTACAGAATTTCTTACAACTAACAAGCTCTAATTTACATAACTGCTAAAATCGTTTACCTTGGCGCGGCAAAGGATATAAAATATGAAAACGACCACAAACCTGCGACTATGACGTGATAGACATAGAAGTAATAGCTGGTGCAAACAATTAACTAATAAACATTTTGTTTTTGAAATTAGAAAAAAAGAACGAACATTTCGAAAGAGAACAAGGGAAAGAAAAGATAAATTAAAATAACGGCGCAGGATCGTGAGGGCAGCGCGGACGTGCGCCCGAGTATCTCACGCGATCGTCGCCGCCGCCTCGTCCTTCCGCCGATGCTATCCGACGCAGCACACCACGGGTCACTGTGTCGCCGACGGACATTTCGCATTCCATCGTCACCTCCTCTAATCTTAATAATTTCGTCCAATATGTAGCACTTACTTTCTATCAACCCCAGGCATTTCTGCCACAAAGAGATGCCGCTGCATTATTCTCGAGATATAAACCTTTCATATTTCTACAATACCGGCAAAGAAACAGCCATAAAAGGTACTACTTAGAGAAAATTGTTTACATAAGTCTTCGAAGCGGCTATCTCAAAAAGTTCTTTAGAAATTATTAAGCGTGCATAAACAAAAATAAAATATTCAATAACACGGTTTTTTATAACTTCAGTGCGTATAACACTGGCTATTATCTGTGCTGTGACCAATGAAGCATGTAATTATACGTAAGAAAAACTATAAAACAGTAACCAAACGTCAGGTGAAAATGTTTTGCAAAAGTTTAATGAGCTAACGTAAAATTCTCAAAAGTAACACCTCCGCAGCCCCGGATACAAATGATAGCGTACAAGAGAAAATACAATTTTAAAAACACTTGAAAAATGAATGCAATAACATTAAAAAACGAAACACAAAATATGAAGTCGGCGAAGATTCAAATAGAGCCGCTAATCAAAGGACGGTAGCTCAATCAGATGGCTGTAATCAATCTTCAAAAACCAGAAGATTCAATTACACGGCTACCGGAAGGCATGAAGAGTGGCATTAACAAATTGTCCAAGATAAATAAAACCTTTTTAATCTAAAGAAGAGGTCCCGAACTCGTTCCTGTTATCGGTGGTCGCGGCGTTTTTCGAGAATTTATTGAACGCTTAATGTATCGACCAAGAATTAATTGGTCTCCTTGAGTGAAAGGTGCGCCGCTTTTAAATTATAACGATCAAAAACACTTTGAGGCTAAAGATCATAAATTGATAAGAGACCTTGTTACATGGGATTGTACGGTTTGATACGCATCAGGAGCTTAGATTAGATGTACAGGTGTCTACGTTTATGGTTACCAAACTAAATCGTTAAACATTCAAGCTTATTGCTATTGATGGGTAGAAATGATTTAATGAATCAGTTCAAAAGATTATCTAATGAAAAAAAAATGTTGAATATGAAAAGGGTGGAAAAAAACTATTAAAAGCAATTAGATTTTGCTGATAAACATACTGTACTACGACCAAATGTGTTGTAGGAATGCTTGGGGTAAACCTATCCAGCAGTAGAGATCGTTGGCTGCATTGTTAAAATGATGCTTTTCAAGAATATGGGCAAGCATCTAATCAACTGGGTTTTATAGGTTGTTACCTACAGATTTGCCTACAAACTCTGACCTTTCTAACACTCAAATTGAAATAGATATCCTCGTTTGTGTTCCTTTTATGACATACGATAAGTATCACTAAGATATTTTTGGATAACTAGACGAAAGAATAAATGCTTATCGTCGTTTTAAAGCCTACCCACGTGATGACTTGAATAATATCTTCACGTCTTACGAAACTAGATTTCAGTGCAATGATGAATACTAAAATAAGTGCCGAATATGAAAACACATCTTGTAAATATTTAACAGTACCTAAGTGATGCTGCAACGCATCTTCATGTAAGTGAAAGAGCATCAGATGTAGCTGCTGTTTTTGATGGACATGATAAAAATAAGAAAGACTCGATGAGAACAGTTGAAGATCGAACTCCATGGAAATGACAAGAAGAGACCTGCTCCCTAGCAGTAGATGAAGAAGGAAGTTCCTAGCAAAAAGGCTAATAAACTAAATCAGACTTTTTGAATATGGCTAAAGCATAATTATCAACAGGCTGAAACAAAATCTCTTTCGTCAGTCGCACTGAGCCCTCGGGATGTAAGGATATCTCCGTTTATCTATCGGAGGCATCCGTGTGAATCTGTGACTCGCACATGCCTACACGATGTGAGATGGCGCGTCGCTGTTCCAAAACGACGCAGCCGTGATCTAGGCCACTATTTCGCACACAATACCAAAAACTCACTCACCGTTACATTCACCCTTATCTTTATTAAAATTAAGGTTAATTTAGATTGTGTTGACGATGGCATTAAGTTTGTATCAAGTTTACGGTCACCCCTATTTGGTAGTGGATCTCAGTTAGGAAGTGAAGTGACATGACACCTCTATCGATCGCGTGCCGCTGTCTCGGTTTTATATTTGAATATTGTTGTCAACACATTATATATTATCTGTACAACATGCTACGGCAAAATATATCAAGTTTCATACTTCAATAATTTCATTCAACATACAATCGAATACATTGGCTATTTTTATATAAGACCAGACGCTAGACAGACATATATAAATATGCAATTAGTATAATCGTATTAATCGTCCCGACAGTTCACTCTTAAGCTTGTATAATAATAAAATCTGTTTCAATTAACCTGCACATTAATAAAATGAAAATGTTTAATTGAAATATTGCATGAATACGTAATTTAAATCATCAAATAGCCGTTATAATCCGGATTAGTAAAGTTTGCGCAGGAGTGTCACTTAATTGGTCGGTATTTCATCGCCTACTCATCTTTACTGACGTGTGATCATTAATCGAAATCGTGCTATTGTATAGAAACAGAAACCGTCAAATGAATTGCTAACTTTATTTAATATTTAGTTAATTTCTATTTCTTTGACAACTCTATTAATTTCTCTATTTTGTACGATATGCGTCCGGCAGCACTTTTAAACGTAAACGATTGACAGCTGAGAGTTTTAGCTAAGCCAAGATTAATTTGGTTCGTTTATATTTGTATTGTATGTAATCTTTATTAATAGCCTAGAAAAAATACAGTGACATTGTTATAAAACTGTTTTATATGACAGCAACTCATTATGATTTAGAATCGATTTGCGAAATATTTTTTAACCTACTAATTTGTATTGTAGCAAAAATGAGTAAACAGTAGGTACATCTAACGGTTCACGGTACGTTCATTCGGAAACATCTTCCGACACGACATGACGAGAATATTCGGAGCAGTCTCAGATACAAATTTATTTTCGTCACATATACGACGTCCGTGTTTCATACAAAATGTTTGCAGAAAAATCTATATTTTAACAACGATAATTCCTTGTTTTCCACTGGTAGCGACACAATAATTTACAACGCAATGATAACGGCACACGTTCAAAGATAAAAAGCGATTCCTCGTGAGATTAGTGTGATAGGAATTGTGGCGGTAGTGGACGTTATAACGGAATACAGTTTATAATTAGAATTATGTTCCAGTGCTCTGCAATGTTACTGTTTATTCTCAGCGTAACCGGGCTCATTCCTTATGGTAAGCTTCCATTTTGTCATAATAAAAACGCTTGTAAACAAACAATAAAGTTGGTATTCGTTTGTAATGATTTGTTGATCTATTGTGTATACAAGTTGACATCCAATTGAATATAACTAAAACAAAGTACTACACGTTACATCACGCGCTTTTAAATTCATTTTCTGAACCGGCCGCCCGCGCCTGCGCCACACAATGGCTTACCGAATACCGACTCATCTTGCCTCTGGATAAATATTTATTTATTCTGTTGACAATAGTATTTACATTGTCAATGCGTCTAGTAATGTCGCCACAGTGCGCGTGGGCAGGGGATTTTATGTTGATGATCACTAGTTATGAATTTAGGTCAGTGCTGTGTTGTGACTTAGATAACTGAAGATAACGCGAATATAGGTTTGTCTAGTGTAGTCTAGTGAATTTCTATTATGATTTTAATGGACGATTGTGTTATGAAATACTTTGAATTTAGTTGCGGCTTTTTGGGCCTTTTTCAGCATAATCTTTGCAGCATATTCTGTGCATAAAGTCAGATTGCTTATTTTTGCTCCATCTATTAGGAGCCTGCGCCTGTGCTATTGATTTTACAGTGTTAAGTTTAACTTCTTCTTTTTCGAGCCTTAATTATCATTAATTAAGGCTCGAAATTATATCATTATGTAATCATAGTGGTGTTATACTAATCCACCGTCTCTCTCCCCCGTTCAAGCAATTCCTATGGCCTCCTTTTTATCTACTTTTAAGTCCTCAGAATTATCTTTGTTCATTAAAAAAAAAAAACGAAAGAATCTTACAGAGTTCAAAGTTGCGCTTTTATTAAATTTCACATCATTGGACAGTCAATCAGTTTTCTTATTTAGCGGTCATTCATATGGACTCAGATGAACGAGGAACCAATATTCTACAGGCTGAGGTACAAAAACTGGTTCATATAGAATTACAATAAAGACACGTAGTCTACTAGCTGTGCGCAATTATGTCAGACGCCTATCAAGCACTTTCTCGGGCGCCCGGCATGGACAAGATGTGGCGATCACAGGCGCGATGTTACGCACCATCGGGTTATGAACCGTTTCTAATAGGTACAGTGACAGTTAGTCTCAAAAAGATGTGGGAACCAATGATGAACCAGGATGTGGGTACAATACATGGGCGAGATTTTTTTTTACTTGTCTACAATCTCTGTTCAAGAACTTCAGAGATTTCACAGTAGCAGCTCGGATTTTGTGTGGCAGTAGGCTTTTCCCTGTTACAAGGGACTTAAACATAACTGGCGGATTGTAAGTGTACTATAGTTACACCTGTTTCCCCAAAATCCTTCGGGGAAACAAGGCCTGATGTTATCTTAAATAATCTTTGTTCCATAATATCTGTTCCTCTTGTCTAATAACTGCTCCCAAATTACAATATAAATTTTTATCCTTTTTAACCGACTTCCAAAAAAGGAGGAAGTTATAATGTTCCACTGTATGATTTTTTTTTTATGTATGTTCATCGATTTCTCCCCCATTTGTGGACCGATTCTCAAAATTCTTTTTTTATTTGAAAGAGTATACTCCTCCATTGGCACCAAGTCAGTATCTGATGATGGAATCCCAGGAAAATCAAGGGCAACCCTCAAATTTTGTACGTATTAATAATGTTTTACTTATATTTTCTAAAAGTATTGAGACATTTGCGTATGGTCATCATCATCTCATGACGCTGGGCTGATGAAGGAAGGTACAACTCTTTTATGGTTAGGAGTTAGGTGGGCATAACTCCGTCATAAGACCGATTTGCAAAATTCGTTTTTTGTTCGAAAGGGGTTTATTTCGAAATGGTCCCATTTAAATTTCATATAGGTACATAGATCGGATGATGCGTTTCGGAAACAGACAACGGAACTCATCGAAAAATTACGGAAAATTAACCGAGATTGCTGCTATAGCATAAATAAATATGTATTGTTTTGACCCCAAGGATAATGAAATTTCGAAACATATCCAAAGTCACCGACTTCCGAAATTAAATTTATTTTTCACTTTCTAGTGTTTTTTGGAAGTCGGTTGTTTTTTTTTTTTTTTTTTTTTGAAAAAGTTTGGTTTTTTACAAAGTCTGACATATTCTCGTCATTATTTGACATTATATATAAATTCTAATACGTTTCAAATGTGCCCATGCAGGTTTATGTGAAATAAAATATTTTGATTTGATTTGATTATTATATCAATGTGTAGCTACTCATGCAAATTGATACCTACATTTTTATGGAACGCAGATTGTATTAATAATCAAATTAATTCTTGTTCCGAGGAGGCTGACTGTACCTAACTTTAATTTTTTCTTACAGAAAGGCTCGATTGACAAAGTGTTTGAGCAATAGCTTAACGCTACCGAGCAACGGGATAATTGCGGGGGTTTGCCATAATCACCACGCTTGGCAGGCGGGTTGGCGATCGCAGTATGGTATAATGCATAGAGAACGCTGATGCCCATTCTCTCTAGTAAGTCCTTTAGTCGCCTTCTACGACACCCACGGGAAGAAATGGGATGGTGCTATTCTTTTACGTCCGGCAACCCGGCAACACACATTGAACGGAGGTTTCATTTTGAAATAAAATAGGTATCAAACGAAAATAAGGGTATAGGTACCCTTATTTTCGTTTAAGTATGATAATACTTTTCATAGGTACCCATTTTTTTAGATATAGATCTATTTCTGTCATACAAACCATTACAATAAGATAAGATCCTACACAACTAGATAGGTAAGTACACAAGTCATTAATAAGGTAGATTATGTGATAACGTTATCTTAAATATCAGCTATTATAATTTAAAGAGCAAAACTAAACAGTCGCTTTAAATAAGCGTTCGTGCATGGCATACCTTGACGTCGAGAGCGGATTCTCTGCTTTCAAAGTTTCAATAACTACGGAGCGTACGCGCCGAACGGATCGAATGACGGCTGATGGCCGGCAAAATAGCGCGAAACGCGAGAAAATGACATATGATTGCGGCGGTTAAAACAAACGTAAACTGTAGTGAGGAGTGGCATTACATGGCGGATTCGATCGACTGCGCTGAGTAAAGGCCACTGCACAACAATCAGATTGGACATGGACATGCATTGTGAGAGAAAATACCGTGTGCTGGGGCAGCCGACAATCATTAATTTCGCGTCTTTAGCTACTATACAGGATAACATTTTAACCAGTGCGCAAACTGTAACCATGAATTCAGCATATCATTCTAGACCCCAGCGCAGAAATTTTTCGATGGTTATACAAAAAAAAAATCACCTGTTTCATAGAATAGTGCAATACCTACGCGGTCAAAATGTATGGAACAGCTGATTTTGTCGACTTCACCCGCGTGGAGGTCGTGGAAGTTACAACCGGGATAACGAGTATCCTATGGAACCCATTTGTGTGCCTTTCATCCAAATCCGTTAGGCCATTTTAGCGTGATTGAGTACCCCCCCGAGTGGGTTCCCGCATTGTCGTTGCAGGGGGGCTCAGTAACCGTGGATTCCGGCCACGGTGAAGCCAAGAGGAATCCAAAGGTGGGGCCGCTCGTCAGGGCTTTTGCCTCAAAGCCGACGACGTAGCGGCCAAAAAGTAGGTTGCGGTGAGGTGCACCGCAACTGAGGTGGGCCGCGATGTCGAATGGGAGGCATCGCGGCTGAGGGTTACGGGCTGCGGTAGAGGAGGAGTGCCGGTGCTTCTGAGCAGCGCTCTTCCCTTCCGTGGCCTGGACGGGGCCGCCACCGTTTGATGGCGGACGCGGTGGGGCCGCAGGGGAAGAGGAGTGTCGGTATAGCGTCAGCCGCTCTCCCTATCCTCTGCGGCCGAAAAGTGGTAGACGGGACGGCGCGTTGTGTTCCACACGCGCGCCGTCAAAGATGTCAGCAACCACTGGCGCAAAAAAAAAAAAGCGTGATTGAGTAACAAATATCCAAACTTTCACATTTGAGATTTCTCACAAAAGAGGCCCACTTTGCCGTAGAGAGGAAACAGGCTGATTTGCGGAAAAAAAGAAAGGCCATTTGCAAGACGTAATTTTTTTATTAAAAACAAAATATCTAATGGCATTATAATGTTTTCGACAGTGGATAGCCAGGAACAGCGGCAATAGACCACCCGGCAAAAAGGTTTTAGGTAATGAAATAATTAATGTAGGCTATTTATTATCTAAGATCTATATAAATAGAAATAAAAAGAAAAGTCCTGACTGACTGACTCATCAACGCCCAGCCCAAACCCTTGCACCTAGAAAGCTGAAATTTTGCACAGACGTTCTCTTAATAATGTAGACAAGGAATAAGGAAGAATTTTTCGAAATTCAACCCCTAAGGGAGTTTATAAGGGGATGACAGATCCGCGCGGGCGAAGCCGCTGGCAAAAGCTAGTACCTAATACTTAAACGTTTAAAACATTGACAATAAGTATTTGAAACCCGGGTTTATACTCTGACCTTAAAAATCCCCAATTCTTTTAGCTCAAATTCTTTTATCCAAATATTGTACTTATGATGTATTAACTATATTGTATTATTATTAATATGTATTTGATTTAGCTTAATAGTTACTTAATTGTTTATCCCCCTTACATATGGGAGATAAATAATTATTACTTATCTCCCTTATGTAAGGGGGATAAACAATTGAGTAAGTAGTAGTAGTAGTAAATACCTATAACTATCATTACAGGTTTCACTAATTTAGGTACATAAACATTAAAATTGTTACATTTTAAAACTATTAGGAATTGCAATCGTTTTAATATTTGTAAACTTTTTTCATAGTGCAATGGTGGCCACATTGCACTACGAAAAAAAAAGTTCCAGCGGGAGAAATTAGCGGAATGGGCATTAACGGTTACCAAAGTAACAATAAAATAGTAGTAGCAAGTAAAGTTTTGAAT
The DNA here is from genome assembly GCA_949987655.1 of Polymixis flavicincta. Lineage (NCBI taxonomy): Eukaryota > Metazoa > Arthropoda > Insecta > Lepidoptera > Noctuidae > Polymixis > Polymixis flavicincta. Next base: position 9,989,311 of record OX465192.1, read on the forward strand.
AAGAAAATTCAAATAAATTGCGTTTATAAATTAGGTGAAAAAACGTTTATTCGAAAATATTTGTCAAAATTAACAATTAGACAATAAACATATGACACCAAATATTGATAATATTATTTATTTGTAAGAAGAATATATGCGGACGACGACGCACGCGACTCTACACGTATATAAATAAATAATAGGTATTGTTAGTAGCCCTGGTTCGGTCATTTCTGCGACCCTCCAGGGTCTGCGCCCTGTGCCTGGGCACCGCTGGCACCGGCCTATTTACGGCACTGATTATATTAGATATTGTTATTAATTTACTACTCATTCTACCTAGTGGTACTTTTAATTTTGAATATATGACCCCTGTTAACTCAATAATGAGAAATGAATCCACTCTGAACCTTACCATGTAATTAAAAAAGCTCCTAATTAAATTTAATCTTAACATTACCAATGCTTCGCATGCAAGAGAAATCAGAACACTGCATTTAGCGATTATGTCCGCGTTAAAAACTGTCTTAACGGAACATGACTTGATGAAAACCGTTTTGCGTAACTGCCTCATTCATTTATTACCTACCTACTTACGTAAAACAATAAAGACAAATTAATCTCGATTGCTTTTAAAAAACCGGCCAAGTGCGAATCGGACTAGCACACGAAAGATTCCGTTCCACCGTACAGTAGGTACTTAAGTCATTGGCATTTTTGCTTCCATTATTGCCAATAAAACAAAATTTAGGAAAATCTTCGAAAAAAATCGGTTCTTGTAGAGGGATCCCCCTTAAATTTTTTATTTTTATTTTTTATTATTTGTTGTGACAGCGGCTATGGTAGTGCACACTGAAAATTACAATGTCTACCTATTACCTTCCGTTCAAAAGATCCGTCCTAGATGGCCGGATGGACAGCGGAGTCATAGTAATAGGGTGCCATTGGCTTTGCAACCCTAAAACAATTACCTAGCTAAAGACGAGATTCTATAAGAGGTTACCCGTTACCCATCAGTAGGTATTATTTTTTGTAGGTACTACCAATTAAATAAATTGATACTATTAGTTGGAAAATAACAAACAACGAACGGTGTTAATATTAAGGTTGATGATGTAGTAAACAAGACCGTAGATATTCCGTTACGATTTCAATTATAATAAACGTCAACGGAAAATGAAATCCGCATTGGAACAGCTACGTATTCCGTATTCGTACTCATCAGCACTGTGCTTCGAAAATAAACTTAAATTGACGCTACAACGGCTGCAATGATAAAGGGCACGTCCAATCGTCGTTGAAAATGAAGAATCCTAACTAAGCAACTCGACTATATCCTCAAGATTGAGACTTTGACCGTAGCAACTTCACACTTCTTTACACAACATATTAGTCAGTGTCTAATTATAAGTATAACAGTATTCTAAACATATAATCTCGTGTCGACACACTAATTTAGATAAGTATTTAACACCTCGTTTAGGAAAGAACCTATTTATTTTATACATTTTCGCCGGATCTGGGAATTTAAAGAAAACAAAACGTCACTAATCCTAATTGACCCAAACGACTTAACTACCTATGTATAGGTAACTCCCATGACCTAGCTGGATCATCGAAGATTCGAAGAGGATATCAGTCAAACTCCTAGGGTAGAACTCTGATACTTATATTCTAATCGTTCGTTTGTAGGAGTTCTGATGAAACTGTGAGATTATAGTTCAGAAATTAACATTAGGGTAACCTTTATACCGAAACTCCACAGATCAAACATCTCCACTTAGATCGATCTTGCAGCTGCTCAGTACATAATCACCAAATCAATCCTTTACATTACAGCGGTCCCTGAAACCTGTTTCTACCAGCGATGTCTTGGCTGTCACCCTGAACAGATGATAGCGCATGGAGTACCGGTGGAGTGCCAACCTGCCAACTGGGTGTCGGCGACCTGGGTACATAACTATGGACATCCTCCGCCGAGCACAGACTCTAGGATACCTATCGAATACCGCTGCTTGAAGATGGTTGCTACGCCGGATGATAAGACTTGTAAGTCGATAATAATTATGATACCTTCTTAAGAACCCTAGACTTGAACCTGCCTGTTAATTAAGTAAAACAAAATTAAAAACGACGCCGAACGATACGTAGTACGTACCTAAACGAAAAAGACTCGTTTTTTTTTTCAAAAATTTCAAGCTACATGCGTGGTCTATAATTCTCAAGCTCTTGCATTCATTCAGCTAAATCACACAGAAAATCTATCCTATCCGAGTCCGGATGGAGTTCGCTCTTACCTTTTCTTCATAAAATCTCAATAACAGCTTAACCTATCTAAGTCTGGCTACTCCAGTTTCTACATCGCCTCGCTAGCTTGTGCATGCTCTTATGAAGATCACAATGACCAATGACAGCTTTACTTTTCAAGTCCGTATGCTCTTTTATTTATTTTGCAAAACCAGTATCCTTTGGAGTCCGGTAAAATAGACCGCCAAAAATTTTGATACAGGGTCCATTCAGGACTAGCTACGCCACTGGTCGTGTTGCAAGCTTGCCAGTTCACCTTTAAAAAAAGACCTAGTCAATGCTTCACTACTCCAGCATTGTTGAAAATTATCAGGCGATTCAGTTTTCTGTATCACCAAATTCGTATTATCGGTATTTTCAGTTGGAAACACAGTGGACACTCTCCGAGGCTGTATTCCGCGAGCACAGATAGATTCGGTCTGTCTCGGCCTGCTAGCCGTGGAGAGAGCACGTGGCCACAGCGACGCACGATGCTTCATTTGCAACGGAAACAACTGCAACTCCGCAACGCAATCAACACTACCGCTACATACAACGATAGCAACTTTGCTACTATACTTCATTCTTAGGTGAAGTACAAAAATAAAGGGAATGTGAATAAAAATAGTGTATGATAAACAGTTAATTTAATGACATAGATTCTCATATAATTTAATTTCATACATTTCATTGTACAGACGCCAGCAGGTCAACCTACCCCAAACTGTCAAATTTTCCCAATTGAACATGAACCTTATACTTACGGCATAAAGTTGAAAATCTATCAAATAAATTTGACAGATTGGAGTAGCTTGATGTGCTGGCGTCTGTACTTTTTATATTTTTTGTAAATCGACTAAACGTTGTCTAAATAAAAACGTTAAAGTTTTAACAGCATAGTATGTTATTTGTGACAAATAACTGTGATTTTATGCCGAGACTAATTCCTAGGATTTTTTCAAAGCACCTTGTGACCGTCAAGAAGTATTGCATGGTCGCTCATTAGAAAATATTATTTTGTTTATTTTTTCACAAATATTAAGCAAATTATTCCAAAATATATGGATTATCTACTTAGGTTAATAAAAGCACTTCGAATTCTATTCAATAATGACGATTGATTGTTGATTCTATTTATTGACGTATTTCCTAAGAAAAATATTATTATTAAATATTATTAATATTCATGCAATTATGAATGATCGCCAAGTGGTAACTGGAATGTATCGCCGAAATACTGTACCTACTAAATATTAGTAAGAAATTAACGAGCTAAATCCTAAATTAAAAGTAGTCAAATTGAAGACTAGAAGAAGTATAAATGCGGCGAATGGTTTAAAAATTCGATAGAAAATAAACGCTAATTATTATTAATCATATTTTTTTTTTGTCTTAAATTAAATTTATAAAATATAAATAAACTATTTACAAAAAAGCAATGGGCAGAGAATCTAAGGACAAGATTCGCCCTTAGCATCTACACAATAAGATCGATTTCTAACTAACAGATAACATAAAACATGTTTATCAAAAGAGTGACAAGAGAAAAAATTTACTACATTGAGAATAGTCTATAAAACTTAAACATATTATTAAAGGCAGAAGTAAAAGTTATCTCACAACAGTGGAATGTTATTCTGGCGATAAAACAACCGCCATTTTGTACATAAACTATCTAGCAGTAAAGTAAACAAAAAGTATACTATTACATGACGTTAAAAATGTAAAAAAAAATCACAACTTATGGTCTTGCTCCTACAAACTAGTAATTTCATTTCAAAATAATATCATTACAAATCACAGGTGATAAATATTACTAAAAATGCATCCCATATTATATTGTACAACACTAACTTACTAATTAATATAAGATTCCGAATCAGACTCAAATAATATTAAGTACTTATATAAAATCTCAGTTTGCACTTAAATTTATGTATGGTCACCAAAAGAGATAAGTCACCAAATAAAATGTAATTTTATTTTATACTAGCTTTTGCCAGCGGCTCCGCTCGCATGGATGTCGGTTATCGTGTAAAAAGTAGCCTATGTCCCACTCCATATTCCAGGCCATATACCTCTGCCAAATTTCATGACTATCGGTTCAGCGGTTTAGGCGTAAAAGCGAGACAGACAGACAGAGTTGCTTTCGCATTTACAATATTGTACATATTACCAACCTTCTGTACCTTATTTAGGCAAATAAATTATTTTGTTTGTTTGTCGTCAGATATAGTTGAAGTTTAGTAAGAAACCGATTGATGTTTTCCAATGAAATTTAATTTGATAAATGAACCGTTTGTTTTATATTCATTAAATTAAATTTCATTCGAAAGCATCCATTGGTTTCGTACTAAACTTCAAATATATCCGACGACCAAGGCATCTCTTTTGGTGACCGTACTATTCGATTTCTGACCTTGAACTAATTTAATTTTTCTGTCTATTTATTGCTTAATATATTAAAAAATTGTACTACCTACTTTTATCACAACATTAACGCCAAGGCACACGATTAAAATGCCAGATTTGTTTATCATCTGTAATGCACCTCTTTGAGGTTAAGGGATCACCAATTCCGTGTGAATCCTTAGTTACCACTAACGTTAGACACAGACCATCCTGAGTTTTTAATCTGGGACCTTTCTGTACCCATATCTGTTTGCTGCTGTCACTGCAACTCTTCCAAAGGGCGCGTCCGTTCCCTTGCTGCAAACAAAGGCCTTCGTCAGCCATTATTTTTCCCTCAGGAGTGAAAACTACTAAACTTTCAAGGCCAAGGGTAGCGACACAGTCTACCGCGATGGCTGGGCTTCCCAATCCAATTGTACCAACTGTAACTCCTATACAGCCACCTTTTTCATTTTTTATTCTCCCGAACCATCTCTGGTCGGTGGGGAAAAAGTGTTGAGGCCACACGGTACTTAAGTACCATCCGAAGCTTTTACACTTTAAGTTCTTTCTCAAATCTACTCTATCTCCGACCGACTGCTGGTCACGGATCAAGGCTACATCTGGATTGAATTTAAAGAAGAAGTCGGCCCATTCATCCATCCAAACAGCGGCTGCTCGCGCGAGGTTTGCATGGAGAACCTTTGTTACTCCACCAGGATATTTATAAGGGCTGTGACTCCTAAATATATGTCCAACTCTAGAGCATGATGTTATTTCGACTCTTGCGCCGCATTGCCAAGCCCGCCAGGATAGTTCTAAATTTTCTGCTCCCCATATCGTCATGCCTTCGTCGTAGCCACCTAGTCGCCAGAAAAGGCTTTTCCGGACGGCAAATAGGCCTCCAGCCATGGCAGGGGTAGGATAAGGCTTAGAGGGGTTTTCGGACTTCTTTTTAAGGACTTCACCACTTGGTATGAGCCACCGGAAGTGTAACCTCCAGCTGAAAGCGCCCCAGTGAGCGTCGATGCTTTTTGTGTAGGCTAAAGTGTCCGCAGACAACAGGTCTATATGTGGACAAATGAAGACATCGTCGTTTCCCGCGCGATCCAGCAAAGGCTGGAGCCATCCTTTGGTGACCTGAAATAATAATTTTACAATTAATGTAGCATTTCGAGGTGGACGTTGTCAAATTAAACCTTACTGTTGAATATAGTCTGTTCCAAAATTATCTAATGAAAATGTAAACAAATAGATCAGAAAACGTACCCTTGGGTGCCAATTTAAAGTGCCACTTACAAATTCAGTGCTTTGAACTTTAAATTCAAATTATAAATCAACCACATATAGAGGTTTCTCATTTAAAAACTTTATTCGAACATTAATTGATTAAATGGATGAGATATAACGTTGAATGTATTGCTAATTCCCTTTAGTGAGTGATGGCATAAGAATTTAATGAACAGAGTTTGTTTACACTTTCACCAGATACTTTGGAACATACCATAGGATCTCTTTGTAAGGATGGGGATGAAAGGGTTCCTTCGTATTCAACATAGAATAGTAAACTCACCTCGCAGTGAGCATCGAGGAACACCAGCACGTCTCCAGTAGCCTTCCTGGCACCCATAAGCCGCGCGCCAACCAGCCCCGTCCTGACAGGATTCCGAAGTACTTGCACATTGTCCAAGTTCGCTACAGCCTCGTCCAGCTCTGCGTGAAGATATCTCCTTTCACTTGCATCGTCGACTAGAATTATCTGAAATTTGATAATAAACACTTGATAATGTAGTCGCAAATACAGTAATCTGTTTAGCAAATGATGGGGCAATTAACACAATATCCCGTTCTAATTTTATAGTTATTTGTTTAAACACCTTAAATCTATCATTACAGGTTACCCTAAACGTTAAAAATATACATTGTTATCGATACCAATATTATAAAGAGGAAAGATTTGATTGTTTGTTTGCATTGAATAGGCCCGAAAGTCCGAAACTACTGCACCGATTTGAAAAATTCTTTCGCTGTTGGGAAGCTACACTATCCTCGGGTGACAGGCTATATTTTATCCCCGTATTCCCACGGTAACGGGAACTACGCGTGTAAAACCGCGGAGCGCTGCTAATCTATACATATAATAAATCTGTAAACGAACTTTTTCTGTACATTTAAAATATTTCGAAAATAATTGTTTGGGGTGGTAAGGGATAATCAACAGATGACATTTTAACCCTTATCAAAATTTTTGTCTGTTTCTCGGTTTTTCCGTTTCTATGTTGAATAGATCAAGTATCACGTCAAAAGAACGAAACTAATATGGTTATCTTTCATACTCAAATATTGTTTATAACTCGGAGTATATATTAGTCTTTGTTTCATCGCAATCGCTTCGGTCAGTCTAAAGATATGATCAATTTAAAGTGTTCAAGAAGAATTTAATTACGTAGTGTTGAAACACGTAGCGACATCTATTGGTGCGAAACGGTACTAACGAATGCAATAAGTAAAATTAACCATAGTAAACTAAGTTAATAATAATAATACGGCATTCTCATAAAGGTTACTGTGCCTGTGTTATTTCAAAAAGTAGTGATTATTAAAATCGTTTTCCGTTGGTGGTTGATTCCCATGAATCAAAAAAGCTAAAAGAATTTCAAATAAAAAGTGGTGATAATAATAACTGACGTGGTGTTCTGAGTCATAAAGAATGCAATGTTAGATAAATATTTATTAACTTACAAAATCAATACAAATAGAGGGGAATAAATCTCATAAAAAAATAAAATTGTGATAAAAGTCTCAGTGGCGCCATCTAGCATAATTAACAAAATTAGAGCGGCTAGGGGAACATCTCCATAAAATCTTAATCTCAAGCGTCAGTAACGCTATCTAGGTTTGAATAGCAAACATGCGAAGACAACAACTTGATTTTGCCCGTTTTATTGATTTTCTATCGAATATACGTAGGTATATTCGAGAGGCGAGCCAAAATCCGTATATGTATGGATGAACCCGTAAATCCGTAGGTCCCGCAATGCGTGGTGACGCTAGGTAGAAATTAGAAGCCTGTGGTAGGTATGTTACCATTTGGATATAAGGTAGGTATCGATAATATTGTTCACTTTTTACGCAGTCTGTTTTTTTTAATTGTTCGACCAGTATTTTGTTTGACAAAGCAGATGGATTTCAATAGGGTATTTTACATTTTTATTTCAGTTTTTTTAATCTACCATGAAATAATAGCCGTTATGTTATTACGTCATACCGCTGTTTTTAACCGATTTCAAAAAGGAGGAGGTTCTCAATTCGTCGAAACTTTTTTTTTTAATGTATGTTCCCCGATTACTCGAAGATGGCTGGACCGATTTGGTTTTTTCTTTTTTTGTTTGAAAGACTATACTTCCTAGGTGGTTCCATGATCATCAAGTCAGGATTCGATGATGGGATCCGGGAGAAATTTGATAGGCACACTTGAAGCGATTTGGGTAGTTTTTGGAAGAGTACTTTCTCGGAGTGCTCCCATTTCAATTTGGTGAATATCTGATGCAGAACTTCGGAGATAGGCAACGGAACTCCTCAATAAATGATAGCAAATAGACTGGGATTGCTGAAATCTCAAGTCTGTCTATTGTTTACACCAGTTCATAACATAACATCACGCCGGTACGCTGTGAAGAGGTAAGCACATGTGAACCACTAAAAGGGAAAAAAAAAATTCAAAAAAAAAAACAACCGACTTCCGGAAAATCACTACAAAGTGAAAAATAACTTTAAATTTCGGAAGACGGTAACAAGAAATTAATAAAATACATAGGAATCCAAAGTCACCGACTTCCGAAATTATTAACACAATAAACCTACAGAGCAATATAATGGCATCCACTGCGTCCAGCATTTTCGTAAAATTACGCGCGAAGTATGAAAATGTAAAATTTAAATGCATTTTTTTTTTTACCCGAATGCGCCAGAAGGACGGTTATGTTTTTTAGTGGTTTATTAGCATTTTAGAATCTAACTAAGACACTTCAAAAACGGGTGTAATACCCTATTATGGATACATCATCATCAGCCTTATAATGTTCCCACTGCTGGGACACAGGCCTCCTCTCGGTGAGAGGGATTGGGCCGTAATCCACCACGCGGGCCCAGTGCGGGTTGGTAGATGTCAGATGTCTTCGAATTTTTGGTTCTAGGACATGCCGGTTTCCTCACGATGTTTTCCTTCACCGTTTTGAGAGCAGCCATACATAATATGTATAAGTAGTATTCATCCTGAAGTAGGGTATAATTTATTGGGAGTTTTGGGAGTAAAGAGTTGTAAATATGTGCTATTTTCGTGATGTTAGTTTTCGAGGTGGGGCAATTTTGGATTTTTATTTCCTGATTTTCGCCACCCGATCTGGAGAGAGGGAGATCGGGTGGCGAAAATCAGGAAATAAAAATCCCAAATTGCGGCCATAACTGGTGGATCTGAGTAAATAGGTTGGTTTTCAAACGGGCAACCGTAGGTGTGTCGGTGCTCTTTCGAGCAACATCGCTTACGAGAAGCATTTTCTTAGTTAAAACAAGTTTAAAAACAGATACATAGGAACAATACAAATCACAATAGTAAAATATTGACATTTAAATAGTTTTTTGCCTGGTTTGTATTTTTTTTCAACAGCGCTCATTTGGTGGGTAATGACCACGTTACGGGGTACCTAATGTAACATTCGCAGCGAGCATGTCTTTACGCCGTGTGCTAAAATCAGTGTTGCTCGCTCGCATGTTTTGCCGTACTGACTGCACGTATGCTCACTTGGTAACATGTTATGTGCATTTTGACCCGTGATGCCGGTCAGTATCCACCTTTACAGCGTGATCTTTCTTCATCGTGATAACGCCACGATCCCACGGGCCGTAAACTACAGGTGGCGCCAGGTGTTATTGCACTCCCACCTGTTGAGGCCTGTCGCAGTCCGTGCCGAGCATTCCCACTGCTGTGGTTTATTCAGTGGTCAACATTTGATAAATAAACCTAAAAGACAGTCGCCTGTACGGGCCGATTTAGGCGCCGTTATGCGCCACGCCGCGCCGGCGACGACTGGCCATCAGAGACCTCATCGGCATCGGATGTTCCCACAGCCTGTCGGCCTGGCTTGACGCGGTCTGGCCTGTGAGAAACCGGGCCCTGGGATCGTGGAATAATGCTTCAGGACACTCAACCAGACGCGCAGTCGATTTATTGAGTACCTACGGCAGGTGTACAAATATAGTAAAATGTGCCTCGACCAGGCGACGCTTTGATTTATATTTATTCTCAAAAATCTTAGTGAGACTTCGCACTATCATTATAAACCCTAAAGACGCAGTGACTGCATTCGAAAGCTGTGGTAGGGTAGGTTCCTACCAGGATAGATCGGAAGATTCTTCCTTTTTAATGGAGGAGTGGTACCTATACTGCCTAAGCGACACATTATTGTTTTCCGACATGCACGCGAACGAAGTCGCGGGCACAGCTAGTAAACAATAATACAAAATACCTACTAAATTAGGTTAATACCTAACTTAATTATCCTTATAACAAATGTTACAAATGTTCAGAACTTAAGTTAACTAGGTAACTACATAAGTAAACAGAAGAGTTATCGGTCGGCCGCGGCCGATTCAATTCAATCACTACTAATTGTGGTCCCTTAATTTGATTTTGATGCAAAGTTTTATTACTACGCAGTAATTTTTCATACTTATGACTTTAACACGAAATTAATTTACCAATCTCATTTTCAGATTGCGTTATTCGTCAAACATCAAATTGATGTGTATGTAGTGCAATGACACTTGTAAAACAATGTAATTTACCTAACTGCTTTAATTATGGAATATTCATTTGTTTTCAACACCACACTATCAAATTACGTCATTGATAACGATGTTAGCCTTTATAAACTGTCAGTGTTAATGTGGAATTCCTCAATAGCAGCCCGGAGTCCAGATGTGGGTACAGTTTTTTTTTTTTTTTTTTAAACGTTGCCCCGCACTTGGAATATCTCCTGCATTACGGGTGCGTTTACAAACATTTAAATTCACATACACGAACAGCCAGACCCGGAACAATTACTTGTAGGTCTTACAAACATTTGTTCCGAGCGGGAATCGAACCCGCGACACGCAGCGCAGCAGCCAATCGCTTAACCACTGCGCCAACCGTGCCGTCAAATTGATGGGAATAGGGCCGCGACCTAGGCTCAAACATAGGTAGGGAAGCAGTGGTGGCCCAGTGGTAACGACCGCGACTTACCGAGTTGTAGGTCATAGGTTCGAACCCAAACAGGCGCTTTCATCATCCTTTCAGTCGAAAGACGTCTATTGCTGGACATTGGCCTCCCCAAGCTCCTCCATTTCGACCTATTCTGTGTTTCCCACATCAGGCGCTTTACTTTGTATACATTATTTTATCACTATTGCTCCCAAAACGGTGAAGGAAAACATCGTGAAGAAACCGGCTTGTCTTAGAATTTAGAAACAAAACTTCGAAGACATGTGACATCTGCCAACAATTACTGGGCCCGCATGATTGCAGCTCACTCCCTCTCACCGAGGGGCCTGTGTCCCACCAGTGGGAACGATATAGGCTGATTATGCTATTCTTATGCTAAACATAGGTAACTGGCGAATTCTAGGTCTAATATAAATACACCTGTGCCTAAGCCTTAGGGAAGGGGTCAGCAACCTGCGGCTCGCGAGCCACATGCGGCTCTTTGGATGTGACGCTGCGGCTCTTTAGTTCCATACACAAATATTATTTATTTTCTCGCACCTGGCGAGTTATGACAAAAAAAATTGCGAGTTTGCAAATGGTGTAGATTAGGCCACGCCACTTTTCGGTCACCTTGCGTTTAAACCCCGATTTCACGAAGTTTTACTATGAAAACAATAATAACTGTGACTCGTTTCGTAATCTGTATGATATTTAAAAAAATTGTGGCTCATTAACAATTTTAAAATTTTGTAAATTGTAATTGTTGACTCTTCCGATTCAAAAGGTTGCCGACCCCTGCCTTAGGGGATTACATGCATGATGTTACGTCATCTAAACTAATATCATGAAGGGAAAAGATTTTATTTTTTGTATATTTTACAGCAGGCTTAGCATGACGTTTTTTATTTATACTCTACCGTAGAATAGAAATTGCTTGTCTACATTTCTAGGTACAAAACTGTCAAATGTCTACACGGAAACGTCATTTTTGTCTACTCTTCCGTCGACAAAACAAGTTCTCTACGGTTCTCATGCTAAGCCTGGAGATGTGGTTACTTGAAATAATGAGTATAGTTGAAAATAATTACCTGCTGCAGCAGTTTAGGTGGCGACCTCATCAGCACAGACATAACAGTCCGCATAAGAGTGGACCAGGCTTCATTGTGGAACACTATGATCACCGTCGCAGTCGGCAGGTTGTCTATGTCAAATACAACCTCTCTGCACCTGAAAGAAAATATTAGACGGTTTAGGTACTGTAAAATACCGATGGTTTAGTTTTGCACCAAACCGATAAGATCGATGCGATTTCGATCGGACTGGTGCCATATTTTAGCCGATTGCTCGTAACATTATACAACCAACCCGCACTATAGCCCTTGTGTGAGTTTGCTGAAGGACCAATCGGAGCGCCAACGCAGTCGATGCGTTAAATCGAGATGGATAAAAGAACTCACACTAGGGCCTGGTTCCCAGCAGTACGAACATTAATAGTAATTAATAGTAATTAACATAAATGGGTACACTTGACTTATGCTAGTTAACAAACAGATAGGTGTTGCAACCAGCACCCTTACTAAGTTATATAATAACTTGTATTAAGGGCAGTGGTATATACAGCCCATACATATTTTAGTGACAAAAAAAATATTGCAGCCAGAACAAGTGTTCTAAAGTTAATATACAACCATAATTGCAGAATTCGAAATTACAGATGATATGTTTTTTTTTTTTTCTAATATACTTTTTACATTTTATTTGACATTTGAACAATTCGTATGTGTGCATTTCTGTGTGTTTATGTGTGGGGGTGAGTGCGTGTGGGTGAGGGTGTGTGTGTTTGTGTGTGTGTGTGAAGGTATGTTATGTTTGTAAGTGTGTATGGTGAAGTCTTTAGGGTGGGTTATAATCAGAGAAAAGCAGGCGTTCTGTTTCCAGGTAGTTATTTGTAAGTAGAAAGTTTGTTACAGATTTCTTGAGGGAAGAGGTAGAGGTACATTATAAGCTTATTATCCTTATGACTGAAACATTCGGCTTTGATTCATTACCTAACCTATTATTGTTTTTTTACATCGCGTCATTCTCGGGGCCCTAGAGTCCGGGGCCTTTGGATGGCATACGAGGGAGGGAAGCCAAGTTGCAGAGGCCCATTAGACGCTCTTAGTGAAACTAGTGGTCGCCCAGTGGTCGAAATCACATGATTCATTTAAATAGTACCTACATTATTTTACAAAAAAATTAGCTTTTTGCAATCCTTCTCCATATAAACATACTTCTCCATATTTATTTATTTATTCAGACTACATGAAGCCCATTGTGTTAGTAACAATTTTACTTAGCCTATTTTAGTACTTAATAGCTAAAACAGATCTTGTCGGTCGGCTGTGCCAAATTTCACATTAACTGTGCCAAATTTCATACTCCTCCGTCTGCGTAGGTCATTTTCGTAAAAAGGGGGTACAAAGTTTTTGCTTCACGTATCAATATTGGAAGATAGATGAGGCACCAACAGACCACCCCCGGTTGCTGTAAGACTATATATTATTGTTATTATGTTGTAAGGCACACTAGTAGCTAATAAGCAGATGCGTGTGTTTCAAATAGTTTTTTTACAAAATGGCATTTTCGAAGTTACTGTGTTTTCATTTACGAAGGCAGAAAACATAACACGATATGTGTACAAATAGTATACCTACTATTTGTTATATCGGCTCTGACTTTGTTAACGCTTCAACAAACTAAATGACTAAATGGGCACAGCGGAACAGAAGCCCTAATATGAGTTTCTTTTAACCATCTCGACCGCTTTCGGCGCTCTGATTGGCCCTGGACTGGTGAAGGGCCAATCAAAGCGGAGCGCCGAACTACTTTTGATCATCACTTTCTATCCCATGATGTTACTACTTGGTTAGGCAAAAATTGCTTCAAAGGCTTTTTTATGAATTTTCCCATAGGTTTAGGGAATGTCCACGCAAATGCAATAACACAATATGGTGTCGTTCGACGTAGCTTGATACGTTATCGATTGCATGAGTGTAATAACACTATAAAGCGCATCACAGCCGCTATCTAACGTTGCCAGTCCATTGTAGTCATAGATACATTGTAACCCGTGATTGTAACAAACCCTATTGTGCTGTATTCATGTGTGAAGCAACACAGTTATCTTACCGTTCATATAGTATGCCGTGCCTTCGATCTATGATGTGATGAGCCTAACGGAATTCGGTCAATCGCATTACAGTTGAAAACCACGAATGTTGTGCATCGACCAATTCAGTTATTTTGGGGAAAACCGACTAGTTAGATATCCGGCCATATTTGTGGTCAGCTACTACACAGCTAACGTTTGCGTTCGAGCTGGCGAATTTTTCAAATATAATGAAGCAAAGCATTCGGAGTTTCGTCAGATAATGAAAGAAGCGTTTTACGTCATTAGGGTGGAGGTTTCCTCACGATGTTTTGCATTCCCTGATGTCAGTGATAAAATTTCTTGAGAATTGAAAACAAAGAAACGCATAAAAATTGCAGTTGCGTAGGCTTTATTCAAAGCGATACCTTTATGCGGGTATATATTATATACTAGCTTCCGCCCGCGGCTTCGCCCGCGTAGTATTCAGAAATTACCCTGCGGGAACGTACTACCGGGACAAAAAGTATCCTATGTGTTAATCTAGGTTATAATCTATCTGTGTGCCAAATTTCATCCAAAATCGTTTAGACGTTATTTGCGTGAAAGAGTAATAAAAAATAAATAAAATAAAAAGGAAATATTCTCATTATTTACGAAAAAAGAACACGCGAAGTATCGAATTTGCGGACAAAGAAAATCAAATCCATTGCAGGAGCGTTGTTTGAATTTGGAACATTACAATGCTCCAGCAATGTTGTACCTATGAAACGGCGTGCTGGGGTTATTAAATACTCTTTGATTGGATCTCTTTTATCATTCTTGGCATACCAAAGTAAGTCTCTTTGCTTAGTGCAAATTGCGGTCACGTGGCTGTATAGCCATAAATGCGTTTGCCTTTCGGCACAGATAACAAATAAAAAAAGGCGGCAGAGCTGAAAATTCGTCTGATTTCTTATTTACCTACATACATAATAAATATAATTTAATAAACCGGTCAAGCCCGGGCCGCACCCGATAGAGTACCTACGATACAATAGAAAATCAATTGTGTCTCACAAAATGAGTTCCAACGGTTCAGAGAGTGAAATGGAGATTGATTGTAGGTAGGTACTCCACCAGATTTAAGATCAGAATCCAAATTGACAATGGAAAACCTGCTTCCAGCGAAGTCAAAAGAAAAATACATGAAAGTAAGCATATGAAAATTTTATGATTTGGTAAAACGAGAAAGAGTGAACATTTTCTCCGAAACAGTATTTTTGGCGTATTTTAATGAGCTTGCTAATACTAAAAAGCCATCTACATTATGGGGAATTTATTCCAAGCTGAAATGGTTCATGTTAAAAACGGCATTAGCTTGTAAAATTATGGAAATTTAACTACTTTTCATAAACGGCAATCGACCGGATTCAAAAGCAAAAAATCGAAAAAAAAACTGGCGACAACATTAAGCAATGTTTAATTAAAGCCCCAGATGATATATATTTAGGAAACAAAGGTAAACAAACATAAAAGTACCGGGGAAATCAATAACATTTTCTTTTAGTAATTGCCCCAATATGACTATTGTAACTTTTAATATTAATTAAATTAAATGTATAATAAAAAGTATGTTTTATTTCCCTGCATTCTTTTGAGAAAAGCACTTTATACTTATGCCTCGACGAAATGCGGAAAATAAATATCACTGTGATATTGACAGACTTGTTAGTGGCAGCAACCAAAAAGCAACCTTACTGTTCCGAGAATAAAGATCACTCTGTATTTTGACAGTGACGCAAAAGTAGAGTTAAAAAAGTTTGAACGGACGTAGGTACATAATTTTAAGTTATAGTAATTCTGTTAAGACGAGAGTTGCCTATCAACCGACTTTTCCCTTTATTTCCATCCGAAAGGAAGGCTATTTTTTAAATCTTGTTTAGTCATCATTTTCGCGTTTTGTTCTATGTACTTTGTAGTTATGTAATAAAAAGTTAGGCAAAACATACACAAAGTCCGGGTGAGTAAAGTTATTTTATAATATTGAGAACAACTAACAATATTGTCAACACAGAACAGAGATTCCTTCTTCAGAACATTTGCATTATGAGTAATAAATTAATATGATAAGTAGCTTGATTGCTCATCCAAGCTACATACATGCCTATGTATACGGGTTGGTATTTTTTTTTTTTTTAAAACCTTGCGCCAACCGTGCCGTTTGGACGATATAAATGATCAAACCTATGAAATAAAAATGAACATCACACTTACACCCATTTTCTGGAACGAAAATGGACATTAAAATTTGGTAACATTATCAAACAACGGTCAACTTTTTGTCTGACTAAATTATCAACAGCCACGTCGCGTCGTTTTGATCGTCATTAAGGTTTTGCAGAGCTAGCTCAGCCTATTGCATCGAATGACATTGCATGCTTACATAATATTATAATCATCTCCGACTCTATGCCTATTCGTTAGCAAAACTGTAGGCATAGATACTAGTGGTAGATAAAACGAAACACTAGTCCTGAATCTTCATAAAGCTCAATAGGTATTCACCGGTCACTGCGCATGTCCGGGAGACTCCTGTTGATAGATATCTTGTCACTAACGAAGATGTTGTATGAGTGTAGGGAGTACAGTTCCCGGGCTGTGATGAGCTCTCTTTGAGACAGCTGAACTGGGCGGCCTCCCTCGCCAGCGCCTGCCACCGGCGCGTAATTGTTACTGTGTATTACATCTGAAACGAGCAAATAAACTGTTAGTAGGTTCTTAATAATATTGATACAAGAAAAGTCATTTTTAGTATTCATGCATAATTACATATATCAAAAAACTTGACAACAAGCAGACAACCATTTCATTTCAAGAGAAAAAATTACATAATGAAATAACTAATAAAAAATTATGCCTGTATACACTAAGCAAAAAGGATGGTGGTAATCCTTTTTGCTGGGAACAAAAAATATTGTAGGTATAGGTCTCAGATTATAAAACACGCGACTATCTGCCTTTGTTTTATAATCTAAACCAAAAAAAAAAACAAATACTAAAGCGTCGCATTGTATGTTACATAAAATGCGACGCTTTAGCATTTGGTTTTTTGGCCTCACTCTTGGTGTTGCGCGCGGTCTATCTGCTTTTGTTTTATAATCTGAGGTATAGGTAATACAATACAATAAGTTTTATTGAAATAAAAGTATACACAAATTTGAATCCCCTGGTCCCTAAACTAGTGTTAACTGTATCATAGGGACCAGAATAAATAGAGAACTATATAGTTAATATTTTTTTACAACTATTGTTAGTTTGGTATTCATTCAATCTGTTAAGAGAACTTTAGGAACTAACTTTGTTAATAAAGTAATATTGGACAACGCTCTTCATGTAAAGTACTTAAAATACTTTGCTTATTATGTAACTACACTCCATTTGCAATAAGATTAGACACCTTTTGACAGTCCATTCAACCGTTTTTGAATTCTATTCCGTAGGCATGAGGATGGCATTAAAAGTAAAAAAGTGGTTAGGTACTGGTTTGGCGCAGTGGTTAAGCGATTGACTGCTGCGCTACGTGTCGCGGGTTCGATTCCCGCACGGAACATATATCTGTTTGAACTACAAGTAGTTGTTCCGGGTCTGGCTGTTTGTGTATGTGAGTTTAAATGTTTGTAAACGCAAATTAAATGTTTGGCAACATTTTTTTTTAAAACAAAGACAATGAAGAATACCAACTGTTCACTGCAGACGCCATTTATCATGCTACCAACGCAACAGAAGTCAAAATCAGTTGAACGGACTGTAAAAAAGGTTTATTTAAATGTCTCAAACGAAGTATAATCAATATTAATTAAGATTGCATAGCAGATTAAAGAACAATTGCCATGACGGCTGCCATGGCCTTAAGTAAATTGTGAAAACAGTGTTGCCGGAAAATCCAAACAAATGCAAATTAAATAAACATGGCTTATGTTGTATATTATATTTTTTTCCATGTACAGAAATATTAAACGATAAATAACTTCAGTTAAACTGATTATAATCACACAATTTGAAATAGGATTTTTTTGTAAATAATGCTGGCCCTGCTCCACAGCCTTACTAGGCTACTAGTTTACTAGGGCTTACTAGTTAAAATTTCAATATTTGGAAGAGATGCTTCCCTTGTTTTGTTTTTTTCTGACATTACGAACGTTTTTGTTCCTATTATTTTAATTTTTGTGATTACGAATATGTTTTTTTTTTTACTGATCCATGTTATTTATTGAATACTTCAAAATACTAAGTATAAAAAATGTTTTTCTTTCTAAAAAATTTTGTTAATATCTCAAATACATTGCAAACTATAGTTCTGTATAATTTAGAAGCATTTTATTAAAATTTTGTAAATGTGAGTACCATGCATCTGGTAATTGTGTTGTTTTGATGTAAGTTGACTTCAAAAAGCATGGCAGTTGAGAGTATGTCATGCTCACTTAAATGTCTTACTGATGGTGGCGCGTATGTTGGATCATTCAATTCCCTACAAAATGGTTGAGCTGGATGGTGCTGATCCACGCATCATGTTCGTGAACGGGAGCTGTTGATTGAGGTTGGACATCTCCTAACTGCCTGGGCTTATTTTTAATCTTATATTTAGAATTGTTCATTTTTTTTTTTACATTTTTGTCACATTCAGAAGCAACAAGAATAATGTTCCCAAGTTTTTGTAATATCCAACTTCAAAGAGTGTCCATGGTGTTTCTTGCCTGTTCTTCTTCATTGAGATCTACTTTTTGGAATTGGCAACTAGATTCAACTTTTTGACAATTCAAAAGTGCTTGTAACTGGTTTAATTTAAATAAATGCTTTGAGTTTGAGTTTTAATCTGATAAGATTTCTATTTATTTAACAAACTGTTAATTTCCCCATTCTTGGAAAAATTACTCCCAGATCTACCCTGTTTATTGCTTTTTAGAGTAGAGGTCGACCAAATAAACCATGGCTTGAAAGAAAGGAGATACTGGAATACATGGGTAAATAGAAACTTTGTCATCTTAATGTTATCTTATTTTTGAAAGAAGATAAGAGATTTTGGGAGAAGTAAAATCGGGGTCACTAACTCACTATGCTATGATTGGAGGATTTAAAAAACTTACCAATAGTGTTAAATGTTAAAGTAACAATCAAACTATTTCCTGTTAAAACACCAATGTGTGCAGACAGATAGGTATCTCATAAATATTCAAGGTTTTATACCTTCAATGTGAGTTAACTACACTAACACTATTTTGTATTTTAGCTGGTTTAAATGGTTATGAAGAGTTTGTAAGGGTTTTTTTTTAATGAATTGTTATTTAAACAAGGGATAGCAGAAGATGATGATATTTAAATTTGATATAAAGACACATGATCGGGATGTGAACTTTTCCAAATAGTTTTAAATTGGCTTGAGTTTATATAGGTATTTTGGATTGTAATAATAATTGTTTACCATCAGACAGATTTCCACCGTTTGTTCCACCAACATAATGTCCGACTATCACTCTCATTCCACTCTCATCCACATAAGAGTTTTTATCAAAATGCAAACTGAAATAAAAATTACATAATATTAAAAAAACAAAACATAAAGATGATCTAAAAACAAAACACACACTTTTGAAGTAAATCAACATAGTTTTATAATTTTTTCTTAACATTCGTCTACTCACCTACTATACCAAGGTTCTTTCTGTTTCCTCTTAACAGTATTGTATAGTTCTAAACTAACATAAAACAATCCATTCAGTAAAAAAATCAATATTAAAATAAGCGCCACAATTTTTTTCTTGCGGCCTCTGCACAATAACGACCAGTAATCCTGAAAAATAAATAGAGTTCGTTTAAAACTTTTAATGTAATCTCAGACTAATAAAAACTTTACTTGATCCTTTAATAATGGTAATAAATGAATAAAAGCTTACATTTTTGAGTAGCATTATTTTTCTAAATTTACTTTGAATATGTTTTTTACTTATATACTAAATTACACAAAACACACAACATAACATACTGGTACAAATATTGGTAATTGATTGCTGAAATCCGAAATGATTTATGAATGAAAGTGACTGTGAAACTGACAACAGACAGTCTGTGGACAGTCCACTGACACTACTGACAGAACCGACAATGTAAATTTCGCTATTTTGCCGTTATAATACTGCGTACGTTTTTGGCTTTATATGAAAAAGGCGTTATGGAGATATTCTAAATCACAGGCGGAGTTCTAAATCTCCATTTGTATCCCATCACTAGTATAGCGATGCGATGGTTACTTTTGACAATTTTTATATTTATTAACCCTAAAATAAGGGGAATCCATAATTTAGATAGATAGATAAATCGTTTATTTGGTGCATATAAAAGACACAACACAACAAACAAAGCACAATGAGAATAAAATTAACTACACGAAAATAACAAGGTGCCAAAACACTAAGAAAAAAAAGAAAACAGGTTGACATAATTATAGTGATGACACTTTAGGCTATGACACAGTGATTTAAACTTTAACATTCAAATGAAATAACGTGCGGTGGGAGTGCAAAAGCGAGGTGTGTGTCTCAAAGTTACACCAAATGGGAGTCCAGCTCAGCACGTGTCAGGCAAATATACCTGACGCTGATATTCTGCTGGATCCCTGTAGTGACCTACGGACATCGAGCAGATGAGATTACTACGCGAGTTATTATTATTGGTGTTGTGAATACCTACTGAAATTTGCGGAGTAAAATTATGTAAGTACCTAAGTACCCGCAATGTTAAGTAATTTATTATACTATTAGGAATCAGAAGTGAAACACGTTAAAAAAAATAAACAATCTTTAATTTACTAAATCACACAACTAAGATTATAAAAATATCAAAGGAAAACGCTGTAAATATTAATCTAATAATAATTATGCAAGCTAAAAGCAATAATCAGTACATGAAAACAAACTACACAATAACTAAAATTAATCAATCCAAGAAAAACCGAGGAAACGACAATGGCCAGGTAGCAAGTCCGTTCCGAGCGCTGTCCAAGTGAAAAAGGGCCGTTGCCGCACCGTACGCCTCCTTTTATAGCCTTCCATTCGTTGACAGCTGTTGCGTGATTTCTTTCAAGCTGTCAGTACGTCTCCAGTTGCCAACACGGCCTCTCCTGATGCTCTGACGTCCTCGTCAGGTCCAGAAGATGGTCCCGCCTGATCAGTAGTAGCCTTCCAATAAGACACTCGAGTCTTCGCTTTCTCCTGTAATCAGACAGTCGCATTACATAAAAGACAACAGAAATAGAAACAAAGACATCTGAAATACATTAGAGGCAGTACACGTTATGTATCATTCCTATCTTACGCATTACACGTGAGATATCAAACCAATATGTAATTTGGTCACACTGTAGACAGAGGCACTCAGTTAGCGTGTCTCACAGGTGGCTGTCGGCATAGGCACCAAGTTAGCATACCACCCAGACTTCCAGCACTGTAGGCATAGGCTCAAAGTTTGCGTACTTCCCAGTGGCTGTTGACATAGGCACATTGTTAGCATATCACCGAGACTTCAAACACTGTAGGCATAGGCTCAAAGTTTGCATACCTCCCAGTGGCTGTTGACATAGGCACGTTGTTAGCATATCACCCAGACTTGACAAACACTGTAGGCATAGGCTCAAAGTTTGCATACCTCACAGTGGCTGTTGACATAAGCACGTAGTTAAAAAAAAAAAAAAAAAAAAAAAAAAGCATATCACCCAGACTTCAAACACTGTAGGCATAGGCTCAAAGTTTGCATACCTCACAGTGGCTGTTGACATAGGCACGTTGTTAGCATATCACCCAGACTTGACAAACACTGTAGGCATAGGCTCAAAGTTTGCATACCTCACAGTGGCTGTTGACATAGGCACGTTGTTAGCATATCACCCAGACTTGACAAACAATGTAGGCATAGGCTCAAACTTTGCATACCTCCCAGTGGCTGTTGACATAGGCACGTTGTTAGCATATCACCCAGACTTCAAACAATACTTGCCTACAAAGAATGCAGCACATGTCCCAGGAGTCCACTCACCCCTCCAGAGTATTATAAACTATGCAGCAGCATATGTGGTCTTTCCGAAGGCACCAGCCAGGAGTTGCAGCTCATAGCTGCCATGAATCAGGAGTCCAACTACGCGGTAAGGCCCGTGCATACCAGGATCGGGTTTCCCTGTAGACTGGGAATACTTGATGACGAAGACTAGGTCGTCTTTGCTGTAGGCTCGTGGAGGTCGTCGATCTTCGTTAACACACCGGTCTTGATCGGCTTGATTTTTGCACAGCCGTTCGGCCGTCCTTTGTCTCCTCAGCTCCCGTAGCGGCTCACGGTTTTCACCAGATGATTCAAGGGCAACATCTCGGATTAGAGTGCGATTGACTGGGGTAGCGCCTTCAGCACCGATAAGCAGGTTAAGGTCGGTGCGTACTCAACGGTCCACCTGACCATGGGCGTGGTACGACTCGGGGTAATACAAAGAACCTGACAACTTAAATCGTTTCTAAGTGACACAAAACTAGATGATTTAAACATCCTACCTCGCATACAATTGTCTTAGGTGTTCCAAATGAACAACATTTTGCATAACACGTTTTTACTCATCTAAGTGCCTATTGCAAATAGGGTTTAATACAAATATTTCGTAAAAGAATCCACAACTAAATTAATAAAACGTGTTTATTACTATTAGGTGCGACCAACAGGCTTATTATCTGCACGTTGCTTAGCAAAACAATCACTTATATTATATTATGACCCGTCTTTTTACAATATGCGCACACTACCTTATTGGAGGTACAAATCGATTCAGATTCCTTCGATTCAGGTTTATTTAGTTCAGGCGCATCGTTTGATTTTAAATTTTTAGAACAAGTCGCTTGTTTATGTCCCATTTGACCGCAAGTGAAACATTTGAGACCCTGACCCTTAAATGAACCGTTAGAATTATTCTTATGTGAGCTATTTTGCTTAGAAATGGGCTTTACGAAGGTAGATAGGTAACTAACGAGGTTATCAGGCGTCAGATTTGCATTCGTAGCGGTTGCTTTGATTTGAGAGTCTTTAATCCCTCTAATAACAATCGCCACTATCAACTCGTCCGACAAGCCTTTTACGATCCGTAAACGTAGTAAACATCTACGTGCATATTCAGCGTAGGTTGGGTAACTGTCTGAATCCGAGCTCATAACATCGTACAAAATATTGGCCACATCGATTTTCTTGACACAGAGTGAACGAAAATCTTTTTTAAAATTACTCCATGAACGGTCGTTTGTAACCCATTCACTAACCCAAGTCTTAGCATCACCCTTCAGACAGTTCCCAACGCGGGAAAGGCACTCATTTTCTGACCACTTATTCAAAGTTTGCGCCCTGTCAACCTCGTCAAACCACTGATCAACATCATGCATATTTGGGTCAAAATTTGAAATATAAAAATGATGGGTGCTCACTGACTTTAACGACTGTATAGCTTCCACAATTTTTACCGTGGTCGCAGTCGAAACATCAGTAGCAGTACCTGTAGTTTCTGGCGTGGCTATTACCCGTGAACGATCTTCTAAAGCCTTCAACCGCGAAACAATAGTCTCAAGCGATCGTCGGTAAAGTGGTGAAGCAGGGCTTCGCGTCCTCACGCAGCTCGCATGATGATCTCGTTCACGTCTGGGACGGCGATCGCAATCCCGAGACTTGCTACGTGACCTTCTGCTCGGCCTATGGCGGCTACGAGATCGTTTAGAACGCGGGGCACTATTGTTTGAACGTGAACGACTCGATCTATCCATTGCAAACTACTACCCGCTTTCATCTAAGATTGAAAGCGTTATAACTAGTTTTAGCTTGTGGGCGAATGAATCTTTATCCCACTTCTGATATTAGGAATCAGAAGTGAAACACGTTAAAAAAAATAAACAATCTTTAATTTACTAAATCACACAACTAAGATTATAAAAATATCAAAGGAAAACGCTGTAAATATTAATCTAATAATAATTATGCAAGCTAAAAGCAATAATCAGTACATGAAAACAAACTACACAATAACTAAAATTAATCAATCCAAGAAAAACCGAGGAAACGACAATGGCCAGGTAGCAAGTCCGTTCCGAGCGCTGTCCAAGTGAAAAAGGGCCGTTGCCGCACCGTACGCCTCCTTTTATAGCCTTCCATTCGTTGACAGCTGTTGCGTGATTTCTTTCAAGCTGTCAGTACGTCTCCAGTTGCCAACAATACAGTAAAGCTTAGCATTTGGAAGCATTCTTGTTGATGATTGTGTATTTGATTACTTGATTGTTTAAATATATAAATGAATAATTGTAAAATCGTACGTGTGAGTAAAATAATGTTTGCAATAAATAAATAAAAGCAGGTTGTTTACAGATTTGTGACGGTAAGTTGCACGAAGAAAACAGAACGAAACGAGAAGATTACGACAGCCAGTTATATTATGGACGTATTCGAAATTGTCATACCCAGTTTTTTCTGCGAGGCGATAAGAAACTGTCGCAGCCGAATTCTGAAGGTGTCAATAGATTTAAGATTCCTTATCGGCGGGGGAATATTGTTCCAACATTTGGATGCGGCATATCTAAAACTTCCCCTGAAGGCAGCCGTCTTGTGCGATTGAGTGGAGAGTTGTTGTGAGCACTGTCTACTTGCGCATTCTCTTTTACTAGCGATCCAGCTCAGTTTATTGTACAGGTAGGACGGCTGCTTGTACTTTACAACTCCAAATAGTAGGCACGCTAAGTGCAGCTTACGACGTGACTTCATCTTGAGGATTGAGTGCTTATTTAAAAATGGCGTTACATGACTTCTTGGTGGAATTGAAAAGCAGAACCGAGCGCAGGCATTTTGCACCCTCTGGATCAGTCGATCAGTTCTTGCCAGTAGTCGAGGACCAATAACTACGTCCGCATAGTTTAGATTGGATAGCACGAGTGACTCAACCAGCTGGATCCGCAGCTCCTCTGATAGATAAGGCCTTATTTTATAAAGGACCTTAAGCCGATAAAAACAAGTGCGCACTGACTCTGCTACGTGCGCTTCATATATCAACCCAACGTCCATGTTTAGACCCAGATTACGTGCTTCACTGACGCGATTGACCGACTCACCCAGCAGGGTAACGTTGAGTGTTGCCGGGACTGAACTGATTTGGTTTTTGGTGCCAAATAACATATATTTAGTTTTAGTGGGGTTAAGGACCAAACCATTATTCTCAGCCCAACATGCTATCCTGTCAAGATCATCGTTAAGATCCTTTATCGCGATGTCATAGTCACTTGGCTTAAAGGAGATATAAACTTGTACGTCATCAGCGTAAATATGATACCTACATCGCTTCAGGGTATTTATGATATCCGCACAATATAAAATAAAGATGATGGGGCCCAGTATCGAACCTTGCGGGACGCCCCTGTAGACAGAAGTGAGTGAAGAAACAAGAGATGAGCCATTGCTTTGTCGTATTTCCACACGCTGCTGTCGATTGTTAAGATAGCTTTGGAACCAGTTTATAGTATTTTGATCAAATCCATAGTAGTTAAGCTTTGAGAGAAACAAATCTATGTTTATGCAGTCAAAAGCTCGCGAAAAATCGAGTAGGACAAGAAGTGTGCAAAGGCCCTTATCCTGTGCTAATAGAATGTTATCTGTCACGTCCAAAAGAGCCGTAGAAGTACCACGCTGTTTGCGAAAACCCGACTGAAGCTCAGGCAGAATGTGTTTATCTTCTAGATATTTCGTCAGCTGTTGGCATACTGCCTTTTCAGCAATTTTAGAAAGGCAGGGCAAAATACTAATAGGCCTAAGGTCTTTTAACTCAGTCGGATTTGTTTTTTAGGGTTCCGTACCTCTAAAGGAAAAAACGGAACCCTTATAAGATCACTTTGTTGTCCGTCCGTCCGTCTGTCAAGACCGTTTTTCTCAGGAACGCGTGGAGGTATCAAACTGAAATTTCTATATGATACTTAGTTCTACTGTGCCTGGAAGCTGTAGAAAAATCAACCTTCTAAGTCAACGCAAACAAAAGATACAGCCATTTAGGCCGCAAAATTCCGCAAATTTTCGAAACTCGCACGGGAATCAAAACCTACAGGGTACTTCCCGTGAACTTAGAATCTTGAAATTTTGTACGAAGTCACGTCTTATAGTACAGATATAGGAAAAATTATGAAAACCGTAAATTTTTAGTTTCGTCATATAAAAAAAAAAAAATTGACAATTTTGAACTTTTACTTATATACCCACAGGTTTGTACGGAACCCTCGGTGCGCGAGTCCAACTCGCACTTGACCGGTTTTTTAGGTAATGGCCTGACTATAGCAATTTTCCAGATGTCAGGGAATGTTGCTGAGACAATGGAACTGTTCACAATGTCAATGATGGCTTTTAGCGTATGTGGGAGTGTCAGCAAAAGCATATTCAGAGTCACCTTGTCACAGCCTTCAGCGTTGGATTTCAGCTGGCGGAAGTATTGTAGAATTTGATCAGAAGTTACTGGTTGTAAAGCAAAAGCGAAGCTATCATCACCATGACGATGAGACTCGAAGAAAGTACGTTGCGATATATTGCAGGCAGGGTTACCGGGAACATTAAGGAAGTGATTATTGATCTCGTTTGGGTCTCTGAAGTGTGAAGGAAGGTCATCAATTTGTTTCATGTTTGGTAATACAGTGCTTTTTAAATTTTTCCACAGTGCTTTAGGATCTTTGATTTGGTTATTAATTTTAAATTTGAAATAAGCAACTTTTTCTCTAAATATGGAGATTAGCACCAGTGATTTAAGCTGCTTGTAATATGCCTTTTTGGAATCCGACTTAGTTTTACGGTAATCGGCCAGAGCGTCATTCCGCAAGTGCATCATCAATTTAAAACGAAGGCATAATTAGATAGTCAAGGCTTCGCCAAATATACAGTTTTTTTATCTACACAGCGGATGGCTACGTTCAGAATAAATACCTACCTGTATTTACAGTAATTCAAAGAAAGGCTTATTTATAATATATATTAATGAGATGATTGAAAAATAAGTTATCTAAGATAAATTCTACATTTTAGTTTTTTTTTTATTCTGCACCCGTACAGGCTTCATATCCAGGAGCTGGACCCTCAAATAAAAAATAACTTTTACAACTAGTTAGATAGTACAACATCAAGCTATATATTTCCAGTATAAGATGTTCTCTCTTGTGTAGGATTTCCATACGGTGCGAGATCAGCGTAAGCTGGAAATGTATAGCTTGATGTGTAGCCGAGTTTACAGACGCCTGCACTTCCAACTACACCAATCTGTCAAATTTCTTTGATAGATTTTCAACTTTTGATCAATGTTAAAAAGTAGTAATATGCATAAGATTCATGTTCAAGTGGGAAAATTTGACAGTTTGGGGTAGCTTGATAAGCTGGCGTCTGTACTAACTCTGTCTATGGTATAAACAATGACTTCGGCGCTGTCAGATTCAAATAAATATTGTTTTATGTAAGTTTCTACGTTGAGCGAGCACTGTGAACTGTTGAAAACACTGTGTAATGAGGAACGCTTGTGAATGCGCTCCCAAGCACTCCGAATAGTCGTATCGTGATAACTAAATCGGTACGCAAATTGATGTGAAACCGATTGACATCACTATTTTATTTTTAAAACGTCACTGATATAAATGTCAAGTGAAATGTCAGTCAGTATCGATTTGAAATCAAATTGAATGAAATAAATCAAATCCTCAATTTTGGGAAACAGAAAAGTTACAAATCAAGGCACCAGTTTTTAATGGGTCTTTTAATTAGTGTATTTTAATGCTAAGCTACTGATACACCGTAACAGTTTAAAAGCAAAACTGTTTTGTTATTTATGAGCACCAATAACTTGGGTGTTTATTTCGTGTTTGGTGAAAATTATATCATTTCAGAAAATATATATTTCGGCCAAGCAGGATGTCTCGACGTGGAAATTGGAATAGAGCGATAAATAAAAATAAAAATAGACCTCCGGGTTTGCAGGGTAAAGATATTGGGTTTTATTACAGAGAAAAGCAGATCAGTAAAAACCGCACTAAGGATTCTGATTTTATGGTAAGCATGTTTTCTTTGCGAATTTTGTAATAAAAAAATACACAATCCGTCGTCCAATCATGAAACCCCGGCTATTTATCAGGAATCGCATTTCCCAGTTAATTTATTTACAACCTTTTGACTCTGTAGTGTTTTTTCAAAAACTGAAGCAAGAAAGATTGCATTAATAAAATGTTATGCCAACTTTCAAACATCTGTCTTAGAGCATAGTCTTATGATGTTAATCGATTTGGTTGGATTCTGGCACTCCTGAGTGTGTATGAATGTTGATTGAATAATTCTTTGTTGCTTTCGGATTTGATAATTTTCTTTTCACATGTTATTTAATAACTTTGATCTTATAATAAGGATTGGTTTGCAAACCAAAGCGTTTACATTTGCTAGCTATAACGTTGCTATTATGCAAGTAGGTACTGAATTTAATTTTACAATGGCAGAATCTCAGATTATAAAACAAGGCAGATAGACTGCACGGAACACCAGAGTGAAGCCAAAAAACCAAATACCAAAGCGTCATATTGTATATAATGCGAGGCTTTAGTATTTGTTTTTTTGACTCTTGGGTGTTCCGCGCGATCTATCTGCCTTTGTTTTATAATCTAAACCAAAAAGAAAACAAATACTAAAGCCTCACATTGTATGTTACATAAAATACGATGCCTTGGTATTTGGTTTTTTGGCTTCACTCTTAGTGTTCCGCGCGGTCTATCTGCCTTTGTTTTATAATCTAAGGGCAGAATAATACAGATAGTAATTTTGAGATTGAAATTAGTTACATATTTGCATATGTGCTTTTTTAAGTAGGATAATCAATGACTTTAAGAACTTTAGCAAATCTTTTGTGGTGGTATAAGATACTATCATAACCTTATGTAGTACCCATATTCAAGCACTTAAATAGGGTATTTTCTGATTTGATAAAAACTATTTTAATTTGAAGATTGGGACGATATATTTAACAGAAAAATAAAAATAAATTTATTAATACACATTTTCTCAATTACAAACGATTAAAATCTAATTAATTTTTCGTTGTTTTAAATTTACCGCCAAAACGCTCCTTACGATGACTTTTTATCACGTGATATATGACGTCAACTCTGTTTATACGGCACCGGTACAAATACTTAGTTTGGCGCAGTTTTAGAAGTATTTGTGCACAGAGGCACCGCACACCAGTAATATCACTTTCTATCCATTAAAAATCTTGTTAATTACAAACTCGATATTCACTTATTTCCTTTAGTTTACACAAAGTTGACGTCACGTGATAAAAAGTCATCGTAAGAAGCGTTTTGGCGGTAAATTCAAAACTACGAAAAATACATTTGGTTTAAATCGTTTTTAATTGAGAAAATGGATATCTCGTCCCAATCTTCAAATAAGAATAGTTTTTGAAAAATTGGAAAATACCCTATTATTTGATTTTATTAGGTAAATTAATGACATTTTAATAATAATATTTTATATTTCAGATTAATCTAACAATTCCGCCAGCAGTACTGTCAAGCTTACAAAAAAATATAGAATCCATTAAAAAGATAGCTAAAGAATGTTGTATAAAAATACAACCACCCAAAAGCATGAATTTAGTTAAATTGAAACATGAAAAATCGGAATTTTTCCATGATGCGACAGAGGCAGATTTTCGACCTATAAAAGTAAATAACTTTGTAAAGTTGTGTAGAGAATCAAGTTCATCAGATGTACCAAGCACTTCTTGTAACTATAAGCAAGCTCATGAGGCCATGGAAGCAACAGAGGAATCTAAAGTGCAACCTGAACAAGTTAAAGAAAATATTAAAGCTGAACAAACTGATGATGTAGAAATAGAACAATCTAGTCATAAATCTGGTGAAAGACGACAAGATGATCTCAGGGGAGCTGGAGATTACAAGTATGGATATGAAGACATCATCACTGGAACTTTTGAAGAGAAACTTGAAAAGTGCCTCTCTGAGAGGATTATTATATCTATGGACAGTCGTTATGATACGTTAAATAGTACTTTTTATGAAAACTATCAAACTATGCTACAGTCAAATACATACAAAAAAATGAAAACATTCCGTGAAATCTTACCAACATTTAAGAAATCAAAAGAATTATTAGAAGTAATAAACAAAAATCAAGTGATTGTAATTAGTGGTGAGACTGGATGTGGAAAGTCTACACAGGTAACTTAATGTTAAATGTATGCTTGCTAAAAGGTTAAGTAAAACTGTTTTAACAAAAAATTAAACCGCAGAAAAAATTGAAAAAAAGAAAAAACAACCTTTTTTGTTTAACCTTAATAACGAAGTTCGGAAGTCGGTGACTTTCGATATGTATTTTAATTTTATATCACCGCCTATATATCGAAAGTCACCGACTTCCGAACTTCGTTATTAAGGTTAAACAAAAAAGGTTTACAATTTTTTTCTTTTCAGTTTTGTCGACGGTTTTTTTTTTTCTAATCGATTAAATAAAAATGTTGTGTTTTTTTAGTGATTTATTAGCACTTTAGAATCTAATTAGGACACTTTTCAAAAATGGGTGTAATACCCTATTACAAGGTACCTAACAAATAACAGTTAAATTTTACCATTTTCAGATTCCACAGATAATTCTAGATGATGCAATTGTCAATAAAAGAGGTGCTAATATACATATTCTAGTCACACAGCCGCGACGTATCGCAGCTTCTTCGTTGGCGATGAGAGTTGCTGAAGAAAGATCTGAACCACTTGGCGTTTCCGTAGGATATGCTGTTAGATTGGAAACGTAAGTTTTAAACTGTCTCTTGAAAAGTATATTAAGCCGTTGATCTCTGCTGTTATTCGTGGATCTTTAACAGTCGTCAAAAGCCCCGAAAGCCTAAAAACCAGTCTTACCAAAGGGGGTATTGTATAACCCAGTTACTGGGTTATAGAGGTCATATGGGCAATCACTCCATCTAAAATACTGGTATTCAGCTGCATCCTGTTAGACTGAAAGCCGACCCTAACGTAGTTGGCTAGACAGATGATGACATAAACAAAAAGCCTTTTTTTATTTGATATTGGCAGAAACTACAGAATGCCATCAGCTCTATGGCTTCGGTCCTTACATTCCTTTTCATTCATTTGCTTCTAAATAAACAGCTTTAGGTTACTGTTTAAACATATCACAGTAAGTACTGCATATCTGTCTAAAGCTTTTGACATTGATGACCACAGCAGACTTATCAGTAAACTATTACCTACTAAATTTGTGAATGTGATAAGGATGTTTCTTACCCCGAAGGCGACAAATTGTGTGTATGGTTTTAATTTAGAAAATGTAGAAGAGGTAAACAATCAGTTGGCCACGTAGACAGAGACTAAAAGCGACTTTCTTTTATAATATTTATAGATCTCTTACTACTCACTACCAAATATAAATAATTTTCAGTGTGGAGCCAAGGCAACGTGGTAGCATTAAGTTTTGTACGACGGGTATTTTGCTGGCTGAGATGGAAATAAATCAGGGTTTGACTAACTACAGTCATGTGATACTTGACGAGGTGCATGAAAGAGACTGCAATATTGACATATCTATGTTAATGTTGAAACAGGTAAAAAAACAAAACTAGTAAGTATATTGAATTTTATTGAACAGATCCACAATGTCATGCAATTTTTGTAGGTAGTCAAACAGCGCAAAGACCTCAAGCTAATTCTTATGAGTGCTACAATAGATGCTGAGAAACTAACGTCTTATTTCGATGACTGTCCAATGAAGCACATTGAAGGGCTGGCTTACCCAGTTAAGGATGTCTACTTAGAAGAAATCCTGCACATGACTGGGTACATTCCCTCCTTTGATATTAACATGCCAAACTTTAAGAGGGGGCATGGCAAAAAAAAACAAAAACAAGAATCTGCGAGAAATATGCAAAAGGATATACAACATCACGCCGACATTGGTAAGAGTAACTGAAAGCTTGCTTGATTCCTTTAATTCAATTTTCTGGAGATTTTCTTGTCGGTAAAAATACAATAGGGTATTTTCCAATTTATTAAAAACTATTCTAATTTGAATATTGGGACGAAATATGTAACGGAAAAATAAAAGTAAATTGATTTATATCCGTTTTCTCAATTAAAAGCGATTTAAACCAAATTTATTTTTCGTTGTTTTGAATTTACCGCCAAAACGTTCCTTACGATGACTTTTTATCACGTGACATCAACTTTGTGTAAACTAAAGTAGTTAGTAGGTAAACAAGTGAATGTCGTTTATAATTAACAAGATTTTTATGGATGGAAAGTGAAATCACTGGTGTGCAGTGTCTCTGTGCACAAATACTTCTTAAACTGCGCCAAACAAGTATTTGTACTGGTGCTGTTTACACAAAGCTGACGTCACGATATCACGTGATAAAAAGTCATCGTAAGGAGCGTTTTGGCGGTAAATTCAAAACAACGAAAAATACATTTCATTTTAATCGTTTTTAATGTAGAAAATAGAAATAAATAAATTTATTTTTATTTTTCTGTTAAATATATCGTCCCAATCTTCAAATTAAAATAGTTTTTAAAAAATTGGAAAATACCCTATTATATTGTGAAATACAATTATATTGTGAAATACAGTTATATTGTGAAATACAATTACATTGTGAAATACAATTATATTGTGAAATACAAATACAATTATATTGTGATTGTTTTAGGTCCATGGCTTGAATCTATAAAGAAAGACATAAGTCGAGAGGTGTACACAGCACTCAAAGACGCTAGAATTGAAGATTTGAATGTCAATCTAATTTACGAACTTTTGATCTATATTTGTAAAGGGGACCCCGGTGCCATTCTCGTATTTTTACCAGGCATCGGCGATATAACAAAATTATTAAGAAAAATCACTGAAAGTAGTTCCTTCCCGAAATCCCGCTATGATGTCTATCCACTTCATTCAAAATTACCATCTTTGGAGCAGCACAAAATATTTCAGCGGCCTCCATACCCTGTTAGGAAGATAATACTGGCTACAAATATTGCAGAAACATCTATAACTATAGATGATATTGTATATGTCATTGACTGTGGCAAAATAAAATATAGTGGACTTAATGTAGAAGATAATATATCCACTTTGCAAACTGAGTGGGTCTCTCAGGCAAACCTGCGACAACGGTAAGCATGCTACTGTACACTTTTGGATGAGAGCATACTTTTTCTTAAATTGTTAGCATGGGAAACTGTTTAGCGTTAAAGCTCTTTATGACTTGCAGACGAGGCCGTGCCGGTCGCTGCCAGCCAGGTATTTGTTATCATCTAGTGACGTCATACCGAGCCAGTAAGCTCGATGAGCAGACGATGCCAGAGATACAAAGGAACTCTCTATTGGAGCCTGTGCTGGCTTTAAAGAGACTGCGATTAGGAAAGGCCGCTGAAGCTATGACCAAGATGCCGTCACCGCCCGCTGTAACTACTGTGGAACGGGCAATCAAACATTTATCTCAGTAAGTTTGACGTCCTTTTCGATGTAACTGTGACTGTCATTAGACTTTGTAGGAATTTACTTTGAATAATGTGAACAGATTAGGTAACGTCATTCTCCTGCCCATATTTTATCTCTATCTTTCTAACCATATCATCATGCACACAGTCCATCCATCGTTTCTATGGCCTCCCCCTACGCTTATAGCCATCGACATTCATAGTCAAAACTTTCTTCACGACGTTTTCCTCATGTCTTCGTATCACATGCCCATACCATGAGAACCGATTTCCACGCAACTTTTCAGTTATCGGTGCCACTTTCAGACTTCCTCTTATGTTTCTATCCATTCGTGTAACACCACACATCGCTCTGCATGCAATTACCTTTCATTCATCCCTTTTGTGGCTCAACATTGTAAACCAAACCCATTTCGGCGGTCTTTCCAGTTCTGTAGCCATAGCGCTTTATAGCGCGCTTCTCCCAGTCTGCTCCGATTTTTGGTATCTCGGTTCACTCGTGCAAAGCGATGGCGAAGTAGATCGGAAGGTTTTTATTTTTTTTGAAGATTCAAAATCATCAAACAACTGAGGAAGGGCGTGTCAGACTTTTTACTAACTAAAACCTACCCGTGTTCCTTCAGTTGCCTGTGTGCCAGGGGCTACGATATCTCTTTCGAACACCGCACCCCTGGCAGGCATCGGCCCTTGCGAACTCCAGCAATTGGTGCTGACAGCTCTTTGAGGCGCGCGTGGAACACAACGCGCCGTCGACGCGGACTTGGTCCTTACTGGACGGCGAGCTACCCAGTACTCGCCGTCTACAAGCCTCCGCCTACGGTGGCCGTGAATCGGCCTGGGATTCCCAACGCCCAGGGAGTCTCCTGCGGCGACTAGGGCCGACTAGGTGAGCGCGCATAGATTGCCTCTCCCTCAAGTGCGCCTCCCACTTCGCGAGTATTACTGCTTCCCAGAAGGAGGTGACGGCTGGTTAGCCGTCACCTCCGTAAGTGTGCATGGGTATGCACACTCGCTCCGTACCATGGCCTGGACCAGGCCCGGACGCGAGAGATCGCCACCGCCGATCGTCTCCACGAGGACACGTTTGTGCTCCGCCCAAGCTGGGCAGACCTCCACCGTGTCCTCCGGGCGATCTACGCAGTGGTAACACCCGGGCGTTTCCTCCCGCCTTATCCGAAACAGGAACCTCCCGAAACAAAGTACCTAGATCGGACGGTTAAGCACAGAATTAACTCTGGATGAATGAATGGCCTAGCTATCAACGAGCCCAATTCGGATGGAGCTCAACTAGGTGTCGTTTTGAATAGGCTTTCCTGGATAAGGTCGTGCTCTCATTTTTTTTAGATAGGTACATTGTGGAATGGAATCAGCATGAAGCACCCATCTAATGATGCAAACTTGAACTAAATCCGTTCAGCAATTTTTTCAGAAAATCTCGTTATAGTAAGTATGTACTGTAAATCCTTAATTATAAACGCGAAAGTTTTTATGTATGGATGTTTGTTACTCTTTCACGCAAAAACTACTGAATGGATTTGGATGGAATTTGGCACACATATAGATTATAACCTAGATTAACAAATTGGGTACTATTTATCCCGGTTGTACGTTCCCGCGGGATAATTTCTGACTTCCTCGCGGGCTAAGCACCGGGCGGAAGCTAGTCTGTTATAAAAACAAACAAAATATTATTTATAGAGTGGGTGCACTGGACAGTGATGAGAAGCTGACCCCGCTAGGCTGGCACTTGGCACGGCTGCCGGTCCACCCAGCAGCGGGCAAATTGTTACTGCTGGGGAGCATGTTCGGCTGTCTCAACCGCGCCGCTAGTGTCGCTGCCGTTTGGGGCTTTAAAGACCCATTCCAGCTTGTTATTGGTAAGTAAAGTGCTTCAAGGATTTGTTGGCGCCCAAATTACATCGGGAGGGGGGCGTTTATTACCGTCATCATCCACAGCCATGTTCACTCATTGCTGGGTATCTATTTAGGCGACTAAGGGACTCGCTAGAGAATGGGCAGAAGCATTCTGTATGCGTTTTACCATCATACTGCGATCGGCCAATCCGCCTGCCAAGCGTGGCGATTACAGCAAACCAACCCGAAATGCTTGGGGGAGGCCTATATCGAGCAGTGGATGTCTTCGGCTGAAATGATGATGATGGTTGGTATCTCGTGCCAACCCCCACGCTCGTGTGCCAGCCTTATCTTAATATATTAAGTTTTGCCTGAGTGGCAACAATGTCGTCCGCCGTGGTTTATTGACACTATTCATGAAACATGGGGCTTAGCTCGAAAATGCCACGCTGGCCATTGTTTCTTGGCGGGTTTTTCGTCAGATCATCGTTTGTCATTCAGCAGGGGCACCGCGTGTAGGAGAGATTGACTTGGGTGATTAGATGTTATGCCACCCTCCTACCCTCAAAGGGACGTCATTGGTAAACATTTGTGCTGCACAAATGTTGCAGTTGCACAAATTGTGACACTGTTTTGTAAAATGTCATGTTGTTTGTTCCGATTTTGGCCATGCGCTGCCGAAACCCTTATAGCGCGAACTCGGTTGTGCAACTTGCTTATGCCTGTAAGCGATGGTTCTGGTATAACTACTTCTTGTATCCAGAATTATATGGCTGAAACTTGCAGAAAACTGTATCCTATGATCTTAATAGTTTGCCCAGAGAAGTATACATTCCATGTAGTCAGTCACTTTAGTGAGAATTCACTCCGATAAAAGTCCTGACCATAAATCTATGTAAATAAAAAGAGAAGTCCTGACGACTGACTGACTGACTGACTGACTCATCAACGCCCAGCGCCAACCTTTGGACCTAGAAAGCTGAAATTTTGCATAGAGGTTCCCTTTCTAGTGTAGACAAGGAATAAGAACGAATTTTTCGGAATTCCAACCCTAAGGGAGTTAATAAATAGGGGATGAAAGTTCCGCGCAGGCGAAGCGGCTGGCAAAACCTAGTTCTGCTATAAAATGGTAACAATGATTAACGTCTTACGTGCTGCGATTACTTTATAGGAGAAAAAAGATTATTGATATGATGGTGAATCGCGTTAATTAGTCCATTTATTTTATTTCAGGCAAAGAAAAAGAAATAGACGAAGTGAAACGCACGCTAGCACTAGGAGAACCCAGTGATCATGTCGCCATATCGGAAGCCATCATAGAATTTGAGAACAGCGGTTCATACCAACAAAAACGCAATTTTGCCTACGATAACTTCCTAGCATTCAACACACTAGAACTCCTGTCAGATATGAAGAAACAATTCGGTAACAATCTGAAGCAGATGGGTTTCTTGCAAAGTGGTGAAGTTACGTCTGCATGGGAGAATCGGAATAAAGATAATTTAAGCCTCTTTAAAGCCATCGTAGCGGCATCGCTGTATCCTAATATTGCCACCGTGAAGTAAGATTTATTTCTTTATGCTTACTTACAAATATTGGTGGCTATCCTTTTTTTGGGGGTAATTTACGTGAATGTTCTCGACAATTTCATTAAAGGGCTCGCTTCATATAGCAAGAGGCTTATATAGTAACTGACTAAATTTGCGGAATTTGTGTGTTTGCTACACGTTCACGTGTACTTAGAAGCTCTTGGCCTAGAGACAAATTACATTTCTGTTAGCGTTCACGCCAAACGCTACGCCAAAATGTATGGGAATGATATTACCTGCGGAAAGGTTACGTCGTCTTCTTTCCGCAGGTAATGTCATTCCCATACATTTTGTCTAGGCCGGCGAATATCAGCATACTTTCACATTTAGGTACCTATTATGTTAGTAGGAAAAGGATATGCAATGGTGTATCCTTTTAAAATTAAAATATCGAATATGTACTCGTAAGTATTCAAATTAGCGATGTACCGACTAGTCGGCAATATTTGTAGTCGGCGACTAGTCGGCCATATTTGTAGTCGGCCCATTTTTACTCGAATTACTATGCTTTAAAATTTAAAATACGGTGACTGAAATGAAATTGGAATCTTTACTGTAATTATTTTTATTATAGAATCAGTTTTACAGTTTACTTTCAGTGCAATCTAGAATAGGATAGGAAGAAACTCCGGCTCGCACTTAAACAATGATAGAATATAAATGCAAAGGAAATAAAAACATGTTCTGACAATTTCGCGTGGTCGCCGGGCACCGTGAACCTGCGAGCCGAAAGTGTAGTCACGGACTTTATCGATGTCACCCGAACTCAACCGAAAGCAAAGATCGACTTGGCCGACTAGTCGGTTAATCAGCTAGTCGGCCAAAGTCATAGTCGGCCCATCTCTAATTCAAATCAATCCATAGCACCTAATATTTTGTGAGTTGTACTTATAGTTGGCATCCACGTGATCCACGGGTACGTTTTTTAATCCATTAGT
This sequence comes from Polymixis flavicincta, assembly GCA_949987655.1. Taxonomy (NCBI): domain Eukaryota; kingdom Metazoa; phylum Arthropoda; class Insecta; order Lepidoptera; family Noctuidae; genus Polymixis; species Polymixis flavicincta. The sequence continues at coordinate 10,027,296 of OX465192.1, forward strand.
GTAATATTTTTGATAATACATCCCCTTTGCAGATGGAGACATATGAACCGTCGCAGCCCATTCTCACAACCAAAGCTCAAAACGAGAACACCGGAAGATGGCCCAATAACTATACACCCTAGCAGTGTTATGGCTTTCAAACTGTACCCGGGACGAAAGTACCCATTAGCACCCACGTGTGCCACGTCAGGGGCGAACTGGTTGGTCTATTGGCTGAAGCAACGGTCTTCAGAGCTCTTCCTGATTGATGTCACCCTGGTATACACGCTGCCTTTCCTGTTTTTCGGGGAATTAGTGGTATCTGAATGTAAGTGTCATTTGCTAAGAACGGTTTAACTATAGTTAATTCTATGCCAGGTTCAATATTGTGACGTGAGCGCTGATAAACGTGAAAAATATTCCTTACAAAAAAAAAAAACAATTGTATGAGGCCTACGTCCCACTGAAGCTCGAGTTTTCAATAACTAAAACGACTGGGTAAGTGCGATCGTGTCTACCTAGGGCAAGCCTTCTTTCTAGGTAGACACAACTTTTAGAAAGAAGCCGAAAGAAGGATCTCGCTGGCGTTGGGATGAACAGCGTTTGGAAAACTTTGTCAAGTTTTCTCGCGCCTTTCCAGCAATTTTTCATCGTTATGTCATACGGTGCCGAAACGTGGACACTGACAGTTGGGCTGGTCCACAAATTCAAGGCCGGTCAGCGCGCTATGGAGTTGATAGCCAACTCGTAGTTTCTTTAAAGAATAAAATCAGAAATGAAAGTATCCGGAAAAGAACCGGATTTACCGACATAGCTTGCAGAGAAAGCAAACTGTAGTAGAAGTGGGCTGACCATGTTTTTCGAAGGACCGATGGCCGGTGGAGCAGATGAGTTTCGGCAATCGCAGCGTAACACGCCCCCGACTAGATGAACCGACGACCTTAAGAAGGCGGCTTGGACTGGCTTGATACGAAAGCCGGAGAACGGGGTGTGGCGGCGCAGGCTGGGAGAGGCCTATGTCCAGCAGTGGGCTGAGATAGGCTGCGTTGATTGCAATCAATGAGTGATGGTCACATAATAACACCGTTTTTTTTTATCGATTATTTTAGACAAGCTGATACGAGTACATGTACAAGAAAAATACACAACCGTTTTACTACGCCATAAATATACAAGATTAGTAAACTAGACTGACACATAACTAACAACAAGTAAATACTCTTCCTTTATAGCGTCAGATACATCAAACTACTGTATCCTAATATCGAACGTCAAAGTAAACTGCGACAAGAAGACTATGAATCTACTTTGGGAAATGCGATCTTTATTAGACCAAGTGTTAGCGTCAAAGATCGGAAACTCGAACAATCATGGAACTCATCTCTCCCCTTTTGAAAATGAAGTTTTGGAGTAAGTATCAATTTAATTACTGTACATTCAATACATGCATGAAATCTGCGAATATTTATATCAAGAAGGTCATTGATGACGTAAACAACCTTGGTAGTTGTAGGCCGTGGCCTTAGTTGCGAGGCCGGCCGTGTGCGAGGTCTTGAACAAGGTTACGAGAAGGATAACAGTGGTGCCACACTGTTAGCCGTAGTGTCCCATTTAGTGATAAATTTTATTAAAATTCTATAAAAATGCTGTTTTTCGACATGAAAACACTGACGCAAAATCTAAGAATATAGACGCAACTAAATTTGCAACAGTAGGGTATTTTCAAATTTATTACTATTATAATTTGAAGATTGGGACGAAATATGTAACGAAAAAATAAAATTAAACTGATTTATATCCATTTTCTCAATTTAAAACGATTTAAATCAAATTTATTTTTCGGTGTTTTGAATTTACCGCCGAAACGCTCCTTACGATGACTTTTTTCACGTGACCACACGTGCTGTCAACTTTGTGTAAAGTAGTTAGTTAGTAAGTAAACAAGTGAATGGCGTATTAATAATTAGCAAGATTTTTATGGATAGAAAGTCATTTAACTGAGGGGCAATTCTACTAATTTTAAGAACGTTCACAGTCTGATCTCAGTGTCAATCTGTCAAAAATACCTCGATTTTTCATAAATTTTTGACATTTGCTTGTCGCTGAGATGACACTGCGACTAGATTTTGAACGGTTTTAATTACGAGAATTGGCCTTCTGGTGTCCGGTGCCTGTGTACAAATACTTCTAAAACTACGCCAAACTAAGTATTAGTCCCCATGCCGTTTACACAAAGCTGATAAAAAAGTCATCGTAAGGAGCGTTTTGGCAGTAAATTCAAAACAACGTATAATGAATTGTTTTTAATCGTTTTTAATTGAGAAAATTGATGTAAATAAATGTATTTTTATTTTTCTGTTAAAATATCGTCCCAATCTTTAAATTAAAATAGTATTTATTAAATTTGAAAATACCCTATACGGACAGAAATTCCTTGGAACTAAAAATTTGGACTAGCAACTCTTAAAAATCAACTCGCTTATCTTAGCAAAGCATTACGCACGCCTGTTAAATTAGCATAATATTTTGAAACTATTACACGACGCTGTCGTTAATTATCTGAAAAAAGCTTGTTAATTACTAAACGCGTAATTGATTTGTTTCAGTGGTGTCAAGGAGTTGATAACTGCTGAAGATGAGCGCGCTGAATTCATGGGCGACGATGATTCCGAATCAGATAATAACGAATTTGAATCGCGTAGAGATTGGCGACGCTAAATATATTTATTGCTGTTATTTTTTATTTTGCTTTTTAATTTTATACCATAGTTCTTTAGTTTTTTGTGTCTTAACCCTAAATTGACAGCTCAATAATGTCAAATTGATAACATGTTGTTATGTTTTTATTGACATTTTATTTATTCGGGAACCTAATTATTTAGGAGTTTATTCGTTATCAGATTTTATTTTACCTTGCTTCTTTTAATTTTTCTCTCTGTTAACCCTATAATGACAGCTCAAGCTCAATATGATAACAACTAGTTTTGATAAGTCTATCACATTATTTGGTTATAAATCTGATTGTTTGGTAGTAGGTTTATTACTAGATTGTACTAAAAAGAAGTCTGAGATTTATTCTTGTATTTAATCAAAACAATCTAGTGAAGAAACATGTTAGTTCCCCTTCAGGTGGGTTGAAATTGAGACTAAAAGTTTACACTTTTTTTTTTATATTGCACTGATATTTTGGACTGACTATATCTAAAATCATCTAAGTATATTACTTACTTGTGTGTCTATGTAATGGATAAGTATCTAGTAATATTACAGCGATTACAACAGACTGTGTTCAGATATTATAATGTTAAAATTAAGGTTTTCTTAAATGTGAACAGGGTAAAATAAGAACTTTAACTACTCTGATAATACTCCTACTAAGTACGATATTTAGCCACTTGGCCCCTTAAAAGGCATAAGAATCACTTAGTTTATAAGATCGGTTAAATTTAGGACTCAATTCCTGACGATCTCGATTTCCATGATTTCAATAGCTTTGGCTTGCCTCAGTTGGCTGGTCGAAGTGAAGTTGTCCATCCCATGTGTCTTTAGCGATGCGTTGCTTTCCGATACTTAGGGTCCATATAGCAATACATATACACATAAGACATTTATTTATAATAATAATGAAAGTTAATATACATATGTGGAAGTGACTCTGTACAAGCTCTACTGGCAATTATGTCAATACCAAAATTTCCAGTCAGTTTTTTAGTCTCCATTCTGATCGTCAAGACTGACACTTACAACACTTTCATTTTGGTTGAAATTGCTATCATCTTTAGTTTTCAATACATGAGTTTAAAAACTTTGCCTTTGTTGGCTGGCCGAAGTAAATCTGTTAAAGTTTGCAGAGTAATTTTTTAAATGTACAGACGCCAGCTCATCAAACTACCCCAATCTGTCAAATTTCTTTGATAGATTTTCAACTTTAAAACATAAGCATAGGGTTCATGTTCAATTGGGAAAATTTGACAGTTTGGGGTAGCTTGATGTGCTGGCCTTCGTACTTTCTCCCTTGAGGTCTAAATGCCTAAAATTAAAGTGCTACCTATCAGGCTATCAGCACTGCTTTCGGATACTATAAAGAGTAGATATTGTGAATTCCCCACTTCTCACCCCTTTTTTTGGGTGAAATCAAACTTCATGGATCAGTATTTCACCCTTAGCCTGAAGTGTAATAAGGGCGTACCACATCTACCTACCTAGCCTAAAAATAAGGCGGCCTATCTAAACACTACTCTGGGAAACACGTAGAAGTAGTTATTGTCGTAATAATATCAGTATATAAATAAGTACCAATACAATTTTAACTATTTACATTTTTCTCTTGATTTTTGGGAGTAACTGAATGTCTTGTATTTTTTCAGAATAAGTGTTTAAGACCATTGTCTGTGTATTGCCGGGCTTTACATAGCCAATACCTAACCACAAATGAAAGTAATGGAACACGTGAAATTACTCTCAATCATGAGAAAACAAAGTTTGTATTCATAATAAAAAATCTAACAGTTAATTTAGTGATAATATTAACTAAGTATTTAATTATATGAGCCATTTTTGTGTAGAAACTCACTGTCACTGGAAATGATGAAATACCTTAACGAAGCGATAAATTCTAACAAGGATGACAAATCTTTGAGGGCCATTGTTTTGAGTGCCAAAGGAAATGTATTTTCAGCCGGTCATAATTTGAAAGAATTGGTAAGTTCGTAAATGGAAGCCACCACGGTCCGGGGGGGTCTCCATTTCTGGGCGGCTAATTAAGTCTCAACTCAATAAAGCTGCCAAATTAAAAATATTCTGTGATTAACCATTTAAGCCCTGAATAATTTAAAGAAAAAAAAAAACTATTGAATATTATGCCAACCAATAGTAAATAGGCTCGTCCCTATTATACCCACCAATTGTAAACATATCTGAAGAAATGTAAATGTATTAGGTATACACCTCTGTCTACCCCTTCATGAAATAACAGGCGTGATATTATTGTTGAATTGTCTTTCTGGAAATGGGGAGGTAATTTAAGCTTATAAGATGTGCAAAACTGCAAAACTAACTGTTTCTAATTTATAGCAGTCGAATACTGGTGTAGACCAGCACAAACTGATATTCAGTAGAGCAAGCGAATTAATGAAGTCCATAATTCAAAGTCCCGTGCCTGTTATCGCTAAGGTATATGTTTGTAGAATTAATTACGTACACTAAATACTAATAAATACATGTTACACAAGTCCTAAATCTATCTGTTAACCCGCATTCATCAACCACACTAACAGCTCAATGTTTCTGTCTTGTAAAGAATTGTCACTACTCTGTAAGGGTACTGACCTGCCGTAGCGCGGTTTTTACTGCCAGAAAAATTTCGACTTTGCAGTGATGAAATTAAGTTGAAATAAACTACCGCTAATCTGAGAGGGCAGGTAAACTGGCCAAGGCGCTCCTTTGAAGTTTATTTATTTTCGACATTATTCTAAAATACGCAATGTTGCTATTTTCTTGGCAGTGAAACCCACGCTGCGCTGCGCTTGACTTCACTTCACCAAGTTTGCGCCGACCCTTTTGGCATTGGTTTTAAGGATGATAGAGCGAGACAGCTCTATTTGCGAGCTTATTTAATCCACCTGAGTCACATATCTAAATAATATACCCACTTTTTGTACCTCACCTGTTTATTCCTATCGCTCACTTATTCCAATTCTGCTAATCATCTAACTTGCTAGTTTAAAATAAATACTCTGTCTGTCCTAGTAAATGGTATCTTTTGGTGACCATCTTCCATTTATCTCAAATCTAACTGCGATAGGATGTAGGACCTACAGTTATGACGAGTATCAAGTGTGAGTATTGACATTATATCTACTAGGTCCCAGCATGGGTACCTAATTGGCCCATTTTCCTCAATTAGCCAGTTAGCTCGTCTAATCAGTTCGGACTTATAATATGTGCTGTATTATTTTGTAGGTAAATGGCTTCGCAATGGCAGCAGGATGCCAGTTGGTCGCTACTTGCGATATGATAGTATGTTCAGACACCAGTAAATTTTCAACACCTGGGTAAATAACGAAATGAAGACTTTTTATGACGAATATAACATTTATGTACTTACTTACTTATTGGAAAATAATTACATTTTTATTTTCTAAACTGTTTTCAAAATAACTGAACAATTTCAGAGCTAACTTTGGCATATTTTGTTCAACGCCAGGAATAGCTGTTGGAAGATGTGTTCCGAAATCCAGAGCTACGTATATGCTGTTTACAGGTTTGTTATTGACCCACTATTTACTTCAATAGTGATTAAAGTGGACGTGTCGCTATCGCGTTATCAGTTTCATTTCACGCCATTATTGACGAATGCGTGCATAACGCTATATGAAAATGAAAGTAGGTATGTAGACATAGTTATGATTCACAATCACTACTATTTAATCAAGGACAATCGTGAAACGTTGCGCCTACCCCAAAGAGCAGGAGAATGATGAGTCGTGAAACTACAGGATATTTTTTTTTAACCAGTGTGCAAACTGTAACCATGAATTCAACATAATATCATTCTAAAACAAAAAAAAAATCGGCTGTTTCAAAGAAAAGTCACAACACCTAACGCGGTGAAAATGTATGGAACAACAGATTTCCGACGAAAAATTTCTGCGCTGGGGCATCTAGAATGATATGCTGATGGTAACAGTTTGCGCACTGGTTAAAAATGTATCCAGTATTTATCATCTCATCAGCCGAGTCTGACGCTCGAGCTGAGTAAGTGCTACTGAGGCGATGATGGTATGCAGTATCTCGTAGGTATGCAGACAATTGTTAGATTTTTTGAAAGTTCCTATCAAAAAATAGGTAAGTCAATCACCCAGTAGTGGCAGGAGAGCATAGATGTGGGGGTTGAATACGAGATGAACAAAGGTAATTGATTTTCCCGTGTCGTTTAATTTTTACGTGGCAATCATTGTTTCAGGTGAACCAATAACTGCTCAAGAAGCCTACCAAAGTGGGCTAGTGACGAAAGTAGTCCCAGCTAGCGAACTAGACAACGAAGTTAACAAAATCCTAGAGAAAATCAAACACAAAAGCCGAAGCGTTATCGCACTAGGAAAAGAATTCTACTATAAACAAATTGATCTAAGCTTGATGGAAGCTTACAAGTTAGGAGAAGATGTCATGGTCAAAAACAGCAACTCAATTGATGGACAAGAAGGCATCAAGAGTTTTGTTGAAAAACGAAAAGCAGTTTGGAGTCATGAGTAGCTGTTATCACGAATGTTGGAAACAACATTAATTACTTACACATAATGTGTATTTTTATCTTTAACAATGTAACCTACTGATAAAGACTAAGTTTCATACTAAATGAAGTATTTTTAAAGTCATTTACGAGATTCTGGCAAATTTAATCTACCCTTTATTAGTAGGTGTGGCTAATTTTTATAAAAAAAATAAAAACAAATCTTATTTACACCTAACCTTTATTTGCCACTATCGTAATATACTTTAACAAAACCGCGAAGCATAAATTATAACGTTAAAGCATACAACATGACATGACACAGGACATTAAAATATTTTTGGCCGATTCATCTTATTATTTACATATTGTAATATTTTACCTTTATAAATCAAGATGGATCACATAAAAATGTTGTTAGTTTCAGTGCACACATATTTCACAAATACAAAACTTGTAAATAATAAACTTATTCACTTAATGAAATTTTAAAAAGTTAATGATAAATACATCTAAAGTTAATATAAAGTATAATAATTTACGTTACATGCTCTGTTGGATCCCCCAAATTAAAATGTTCTATTATTGTCAGCGACACTGCATACTTGTGCAAGCTATATTATTACTTCTTAGTGAATTAATGATTTCAGATATCTATTTTAATAGAACAAAACAGTTTTTAAAGATAACTCTTTTAAATTTATGATAAGATACGTGGAAGTAGCATTATTATTATTACAAACATTACAAATACTACAATTATTGCATCATGCATTTACATTCCAATATTATGAGAATATGATCAACATGTTCTCAGTAATACTTTCATATTACCAAACAAAAGAATGATGTGAAATCTACTCTATAGACAATAATTATAGGAAACTGATCAAACTATACTTTGCATGATTATATAGACCATTATGTTATATACCTTTATGGGATCATTTTCACAATATCATCAATATGGCTAGCTAAATTATAGATAACTGCTTAGGCAAAACATTGTGAAAAGAGCCCTCAGCTTAGTAGTAGTAAAAAGACATTACTTGTATAATTACATATAAATTTTCATAGTCTTTTAGGTTTTTGTAGATTGAACAACGATCACAAGCTGAAAGTTGTCAGTCATTACGGGAATGTTTGTAGTCTGTTCCCAGTGACCGTTAGCCAAATTGATTCTCACTTCTTCGCTAGTTCATTGGAGAGCCAGTCTAGACCTTCGTACAGTCCCTGGCCTTGCGTTGCACATGTTGCCTGGATGTACCACTACCAAAAAAAAAATTGTTAATTTAGAACACGATTCTTTGAACATGAGTTAGGTAACCAAATACCACCAAATTTTATTGTAGCTTTAAGATATTGTTAAGGGAATTTTCAATACTCTTTAATAGATCTGACACCCCAGCTAGAAGGACTACTTCAGGATTCAATGAGGAATGCTACAGTGGTTCGACTTTGAAACTTTTGCTGGTAGGTAAATATAGACCAAGTTTAGCATTTACGTGAAGCAAAAACATACCCTTTTTATGAAAATTCTGCAGATGGAGCAGTATGAAATTTGGTACAGTTATAAGTTTATTTGAAGAAGGGGGTGCAGAAAGCTATTTTTATATATAATAATGCATTGTTCAAAATTTACATGAATTATGGTTGAATTTTGAACACTGGGTGACCATTAGTAAAGATAAATAGACATATCTACTCACACGGCGATTCCTCAAGTTATTTAGGTTGAGGGCATTTGTAAGTTCAGCTGCAGTCATAGCATTGGGCATATCTTGTTTGTTAGCGAACACAAGGATCACAGCATCCCTCAATTCATCTTCTTTTAGCTGAAATCAATAGGTAAGATAAAACACTAAGTAATAAAGAATTGTGTTCATTGATCAATATCAAGCCTCTTATGTTTTATATAAAGGGTGTTGCTCTGCTAATTATACTAAAAATCCAGTCTAAAATATGTTAAATTAGTTTGTGAAGGAACAATGCAAAAGAATAAGCTGGTAAAATTTCAGATATATGACCTGAAACTGGATTAACTTGTTTTTTAAAAAAGAACAGCTAAGGAGCGATAAGAACAATGGCCTATGCTTACCATATTAGCCAGCTCATTTTCGGCTTCTGCTATTCTCTTTGTGTCGCTCGAGTCCACGACGAAGATCAACCCCTGCGTGTTCTGGTAGTAGTGGCGCCACAGTGGTCTGATCTTGTCCTGGCCGCCGACGTCCCATACAGTAAAACTGATGTTTTTGTACTCTACGGTTTCCACGTTAAAACCGATCGTCGGTATTGTGGTCACAATCTCACCCAACTTAAGCTTATAAAGTATAGTAGTTTTTCCAGCGGCGTCCAGCCCAACTGCAACAATGAGATTTCAATTAGAGCATGAAGAAATCATCACCACGCGAAAACAAAGACGATGGCGTAAAAATGTAGAAATTCTACGCAATCTTCAACCGATGAGCTGTCATGTCACTTACCCATAAGGATACGCATTTGTTTTTTGCCGAAAAGCTTGGTAAAAACACTTGAAATTGTTAAACCCATCTTGGATTTTGGTGTAAGATATATTAATTGAATATAAAACTAAATTCCTAAATTTGAAATGAAAAACACAAATCCTAGGGAAATAAAAACTGATGACCATACGCACGTCAACGTTTCCAATTTTTTTTTCTTCTAAATAGTGACGTTACCGCTTCTTAATTTTTGCGTTTAATTTCACCTACAATTCTCCCGATATTGAAAATTCAACTTCAAGAGCAAAATGATTTTTTTTAAATTTTATGATAAATATACTGTATTTTATGTGTATACATAAGATTACCTACCCACATCTTTTTTGAATACTTTTGGATGTAACTTATGCGTTCGTTGTCTTTGACTTTTGGCCACGGCACGGCCACACGGTGTCTTACCGAGCATGCGCTCTAAATGTCAGACACGTTTCAGCATAGCACCATAGCATATTCTGGTTGAGCCTAGACCATAGGCGTAGGCCTAGACAGAGAATAAAGTTTGAATGTGAATAGTAGTGTCATTGTCAGTGGTTCGGACTAAGACCCGGCCGTAAGCAACTGCATTGAAAAGGAATGATGAAGAAATTCATAATTCGAAACCGTTATGTTCAGAATTGCATACTATTTCATGCAACCAGACATAGCCGGCTTTAGGACACAATTTTTGGAAACAGGGCCAGCATTGTAAATTGAAGTACAAAATCTCTACAGTCTCTATGGTATATTCTGACATCATCATTTGACAATCAGTCAGTGTTTGACTTGACATTGAAATTTTGACATCCAATAGGAATCCAAATAGAGTTTTGCTGTCATGCGTCGTCATAGAAACGATTTATTTTAGAAACTTTTCATTTTTTTTGGTCGGTGCGACATGGAGATTTACGAAGGTGAGTGTTTTAGAATATTATTTCATGTTAACCCTATTTTACCTATAACCCAGAGAGTACCTCATTAGCGCCATATTAGAAAAATGTTTAAAAACAAAAACAGGTTCTCAGCGAAGGACCTTTTTGTGAAGCTTGTTATTATGATCACTTGACGCTGCCTACATTCTACAACGAAGTCCTTTTCCATGCTAATTCATGAAACAATCAATTCCCTTGACAAATAGGCTTACGGTTTAAATCGAAATAGAAAAACAGCAAAGATTTTGAACGGTAAGGTACACCTTTAAAGTTTTACACACCACCCATCGTTTTAGTGGATTAAATAATAATTCATAAATGTTTGGCCATAACAGGTACCTGGTTAAATTATGTGCAATTAATTAGTACACATTCCTAAATTAAGACTACAAATAGAGGCGATAGTTTTAATACTATAAAGTCCATAAAAAGCTGGTAACGGAGTTTCGTGTCTTGCTCTTTTGCAGCACTCGGCCAGCAAATCAAGTTCACCTTGCAACTACGAGAGTTTCATAGTGTAATGACGATTTGTGGCATTCGCGTATTCCGAACGTCGACACAATGAAGTCAAGTAGACGAGTGTTCAATCAGTAAACAAAAAAATCACATGCTCAAGAAGAGTTCTTCATGTTGGGGTAGACTTTTACAGACTGCTACAACTAGCTTTCGTGATAATTATGTTAAGCTTGAAAAGGAACTTTTGTTTCAAAGTAGGTATTTAGATAGGTAGAGTCAGAAATCATCTAGACTCGCGGAATGCGGCGAAAGTGTAGAGAATTCAGTTTAGACTGACTGAAAGCGCCAATAGGCACTCACTAGGCACACAGTAATCTGACGCGACAGAAAACGCTACTGCTGCCAGAAAATTCAAAATGCGGAGAAGCTTCCAAATTTTGATTTACCATCTTTGTTTACATCATCGACCCTATCCCAGTTCTACCGACATCCATTCAATCAACGCAATAGTAGATAATTTGTTCAGCAATCGACAAGATTCTCTCAATTCAATTGGATCCAATTACGTAAACTTTTAGCATAGGTAACAACAAATAACACCTAACATGATGCAAAATCGTGTAGATATAACACTTGTTCTAAACGCCGTGGAATAAACTACATTGTTCTCTTTCAGTAGATACCTATAAGGTGAACAACACAAATATGGCAAGTGTTTTATCGCTCTTGGTTTCTATGGACAGTAAATATGCAATGGTGCGCAATAGGCCACATTACGTCATGTGTACAATACCGATCTGGCTTAGACATCTCTAATTAAAACTTTACAACCACTTGCTTTGCCGTTTGTTTGCGAGGTTTTTAACGTCTCGTAATTAATTTATTGGTAAGATAATAATTATGAACCTGTTAAAATCGACGCAACGGCTCTAATTTCCGATTGTCATTATTAATAGCCTTGTATATGTTTGTCTTGCGGTCAGTTATTGGTATTTACGAACGGTATAAGATTTCAGTCGCAGATTTATTTTACCTACGACTTCGGAGAGAGACAATCTTAATTAGGTATACCTATATTTTTTACATCTCAAATGTCATACGGAATAGGTTCCAATTTCTGATAAATAAAATTACATGACTGTGCAACTAATGTTACAAATCTTTTGTAATAGCTAATTAGGTATCTTTTCATGATATCCTGATCATCAAATTACCAATCATAGTTCACTGCTGGACATGGGCTTCCTCAAAATGAAGTTTTAGTTAACTTACAACTGTCAGTCTTCGCTTTCCACGTCAATACCACGTCTCATTAACTACTCTCTTCTTCAAAGTTCAACCATTTTGGCTTTCGCGTAGGCTAGTGTCTCAGAAAATTACTAATTCCCCTTAGAACATTGTTTATTATAAAATGTAACAAAGGATTGAATAAGGTAGATAGGTCAGCAAGGTAATATTCTGTATAGGTTTTAATGGTGGTCGGCCGTAATTGCAAACCATGGCTGTTGATCGCGTGTGCGACTTGATAATAATTATGTTTATTATTAGAACACAGTTACGTTCTTTTACATAATCCACGAATATCTAAAGTCCTCGTTTCCAACAAAAATTAAATCTTAGAGTTTTGATTCAGAATCATTCGCTTATTCAATACAGTAAAATCCCACGAGGAAATCAGCCATTTTGCATTTTCCGGGGAAGCAGGGCCATTTTAAGAAAAAAGCAAAATAAAAACTTAATTCCTAGAATAAGTATAACCTTAAGCAAATATTCTGCCTTCGTCATATCGTATTTCGATTACTTATAGGTACTTATTTGCTGTGAATACGCATCAAATATTATATCACTCCTAAACTTGTATTTCGAGTCGAATTCATCCGCGTCCGAATATAAAAATTACAATCTCCATAGAAACTATAATTGCTATCATAAGAATTCCTATATTATTATTGGCCGAACTTTGCACCTTTCAGAGGCATCGTCCTTTTGCAAAACCAGTCTTAAGTGGTTAGGTACTTATTCTAAACCATTCCGTAAAGCTTAAAATTCTCATGAGAAATAAATTATGTTTTATCATAGTTCGACACCATTTCAATGCCTAATAATTTCACGTGAATATTATTCTGTGCAATGAAAGTTTTTTAATTTCAACATCGCCGTGCAAAATTGACAAAGGTGCCGAAATAACGACGCACATACTATTTTTCATTTGAGCTACCGACCTTATTGGGCATAATTTGTGTTAAATGGTGCATCAGCCTCGTTCGTCTTCCATTTATCACAATTAACGAGATTTGTATTCTCTCGTTTTCTTTTCAAACAATAAGTGTAAATTAGGAAACTGTTTTTGGCTCGGTGTACGAGTATATTGCATTTCATCATCTGCCTAGCCTTTTCCCAACTATGTTGGGGTCGGCTTCCAGTCTAACCGGATATTGCACTTATTGAGTAAAAATTGCAAGCTTTTCACAGCATTCATATTCGCTACGATGTTCAATTTTAAAACGTTATTAAAATATTAATTATTTTTTCAATTTATTCTATTTCATTTGCTTTACTAGTTTCGTAGACCATGAAATGTATCAATCTATTACTGAGAACGGTATAGAACAATTCAACAGTAAAATAATGACATTTTGATCTCCATTATGCTGGCAAACGGTGCTACAAATTACATAAAGTTTTTCGATCAATACATTTTATCGTCGATCAATAAAACATTTGCCGCGTTTATTTTCATAATCTAACAAATATCATCTAGTTTTGTCTTTGTTACAGTTGAAGCAACTTTCAATTTACTTTCTTATTTAAAGCTTTACACTGCTACATCCACCAACGATTTCCTACTTCTGTCAAATTAAAAAGTATGTAGATCTTTATCTAAGTGTTTAGTTAACTGGCCAGGCATGGTTGTAAGGTTGCGTAAATATTAAATGCTTATTCAAGCCAGATTTAAGCAAGTCATGTTTTTGTTCAAATGTCTCAACAAAGGGAAGAATTTCATTAATCATAAGTGAAAGTGTTACAATCAGGCTAATCTGTGAATACAGCACACTGTCTGGTTCTTTGTATGAGATCATATTGTCACTAATAGCCTAATCGGATGTAAAGCCAAACATGCAAGACACGCGCGAACAACAAATATTTTTGTACCTAGGTTCCATGGCACTCGCCCACTCAAAGGCGGAGTCGATCCGGCTTTTTGTATTGTGGTCATCGTTTTTAATGTATCGAAGGTCGTGATATATTAGTTTTTAGTTGCCATAAAAATACATACTTCATTCTTAACTTTATCAAAGAAAAGCAGTAAAAAAAATGTTGTCAGTTGGCATCATGAAACACATGTGTGTTGGATGAAGATTAACTCTCCGCTATTGATATTTATTGTTATGATTCGTGAGCTAATTTCGCCATCTGTTTGCAAATGAGCATCAATCATTTGCATTTAACTACTTACAGCTATTGAATCCATACTCCGATCCGAGTGCTGGCAATTGAAAAAGTCTCGCATCATTCCGCTAATAAACAGTACAATGACATCGCAATAGCTCTTATCAAGTATTGTTTAATTATAGTGTTTTCTTTATCTGTTTTAGCTAAATAAATAAAACGTTGTATTGCTTGTGTAAGTGTCCCCGACTTTTTAAACGGAAAAACTCACGTTTTTCACTGTTTAGCCATGTACCCATCCAAAATTGGAAAGCTTGAAATTATTTTAAAAACAGGTTTTAGTATGTACCTAGGATACTTTATTTCACAATGTTCTGCTCTATCTTCTATTTATATGGGTAGGGTAATTTTGCTAAAATAAGATTGGGCTAAGTGCTTGCGGTCCACTTACGCAAATAATAGCATGCCGATGCCGATCAATAGGAAATTAGCATCATCAATCATGCATTCCCTTCTTTTGACCGACATTCCCTTCCGTGAGCCGTCGCTATTCCCATTCTTTATTACGAGTTTTTTTTTAAGTAGGTACTTCATTGAAATCAAGGATGCACATTTGCCTAGTGCTACGGTTAAACTCTACTGGGTACTTTCTACTTTTCTAGATCTAGGTACATATTATTCTATTCCGATTAATAATTTCACACCGAAAATTTATTTTGTGCAATCGTCGATCCACGCAGGTAGATAATTAATGAATTCGTCTTTGATATTCGTTCGGTAATCATATTATTATCAGATATTTATTGGATAATTAATATTGACCCAATTATGAAAATATTATTGCCATGCTCCTGCACAAAAGTAAGAAGACATTGATATCTGCACGAGTACACTAAATCGAAGTCAGACCCAGATATAGTACTTATACATATCTAACACGGTCCGGAATTATTTTCGAGTTAGGAACTGTAGTGGCTGAAGTGTAGGATTTTATGTTTAATTATCATTCAAAGCCATATTATGTCCAGTGTTAGGCTTCCCTTAAACATCGCCACAACTGGCCATGAGCTGGTCCTGGCCATATTATCTTTACAATCCATCAATGTTACAAAAAGCAAATATATCTGATACGGCTCAATTTTTCTCGTATTGACTCGAACATATTCATACAAATATTATTAACATCCTACATTGCTTAAAGATACTCACACATTTATGTTTATGACTCCAAATTCCATAAAAGAAGTGTGTGGGATTACGATTGCAGACGTCAAAGTCAACACTTTGTATTTGCTAACATTATCCGTAGACTGGCAGTCTACCTACAGTTGATATCTTCATTCATGTAACATTTCGAAGTTAAATGCATTCAACGCTTACTCGCCGCCATGTTTCGATCTCTAATCGACTATTTATTGCAATGGATACAATACAATGTTGCTTGTCACTTCGCAAATAGAAGTCACGTCTAAGCCATTATCGGCATGGTTGCGAATCATCAGTACACGAAAGCATGATAAAGTTAACTGTTTCTATTTGTCTTTGTGAGTTAATTTGTCTATTTGAGAACATTTCGTTGTTTCTATTACTTGTCTCTTTTACAAGTGTCAACTACCAGTAGTAGGTACAGATACAGGGCCTATGCCTACATTGACGATACATTGACGAAATTAATATTGCTTGTCGTTTTATATACTTAAAAACAGCAGTGCCGCCCACACACGTTCCAAATGGTTTTGGACACCTGTTGCAGTGACTACATTTGAGTAAATTAATTCTGTTACCACATCATTCATGTTAACTTTGTCATGCCCTTCAACAGAATATGCTCAAAGTGCTCTAATGTCTTTTTTTTGTTTTTCGTTTTTATTTCAATTAATATCTAAACCTCTCCTATCCTTCATCGATAGCACGTCGTGTCCGGATTGTCGTTTATTTTACATATTCGATGCAGGCATCGACCTTGGGATATGTAAATACATAATTGTGAGTCGTTAGCTTATGTTAGGTGTATATTGTTATGTACCTACACATTTACAAATCCTATATATTGTGTAAACTGGCCTCTCATTTTAAAACACTGCATATCAATAGAGACAACATTTTATGCGCATGACAAGTTATACAATCACTTAACACCTACTTGTAGTACCAACTAGATGCAAAGATAAAACGTGTCGCCTATTTTCCTTGTCACATGCTGTATTGGAGCTACAGAATTACTAGCATGAAAAAACTTAGCGATTTCTAAGAATGGAGTCATTTAAAATAAAGTTGCTATATTTAATCCCGTTGCTACTTTCGCAGTGATCCTTGTCAATCTGGCCGTCGTATTTTTAACATCTGTTATTTAACCGGTCGATACGAAAGTCGAACGGGTTTCGGGTCCATTGTGAAACGGGTCCATTGTTTTATACTGAACTTAAAAGCTAGCTAGCGTGTGAGTCAGTTACGTCAGTTCCTTGTTTTGAGTGTCAAATGACAATAATGGGTCATAAACAGGTTTAGCTTGCTCGTATTACGCTGAGTTCTCGTTTCGGGCATGTGAATCAACTGAATGGACCGTTTAGGCACATGTTCCTCCTAGCCATTGTTAACACAACAACTAAGAGGAACATGTGCCTATACGAGTATGTATGATGATATCATCTCAGTCAGAGCCAGGACTAGAACTTTCAGGCCGGATCTTTCTAATTCACTTAATTTATCAAGTTCGTCATGAATATTTTTATCTATTCGTACTTAATTTTCTTCATCATTCCATTACTGCTCTCATTCAATATGTTTTGAAGCGTCACATTTTGTGTTGGAAAAATGATACTTCCTACGTATGCTAGTTAAATTCAATGTGACATGTTACCGTTATGTCCCCAAACTTGATCTGGTCTCGTCTCATGTTACATATCAAATTCGTCTGTTTCACTTGGTTGCAGACTGCGCTCTAATGTCTATAATCAAATCTGGAAGTGAACTTTAAATATGGTTGATTTATACGGGGAAAGGACGGTAATTTTGTACCCGTAAATCACGCAAACATTTTATGTGCGTTTAGCAGTTACGAGATAACGAGACAATTAATTGGTGTCTTATGGTAGGAACTTGTGTTTTTGTTTCTTGCTTTCTAATCTTTTTGTATGTTTACAAATTTACCTTTTACTTTCGTCTGATTCGTATAACCGTCCCATCAAAGGCTTCCAAAAATGTGGATGTGTGTCAGGATGCGCATCCAAGTGTGAGACAGCGGTTGGACGCGCACCATTGCGTGCGATTGTTCGATCATATCACAGAAATCGGCAATGAATTTATTATACTCTCTCTCTCCTTTTCTCTCGTCAAGCCTAGCGTGGTTGACCTATTCCGTGGTCCACCAAGAATGATAGAATAATAATCTATTATCATTCCTGTAGCTGGAAGGCTTAGTCAATTAATTATATGTAGAACAATGTGATTCAGTACCTGCAGTTAAAGCAGTTTCAAAACAAATTATTTTCAATAAGTAGGTACTTACTTCTGTCGTCAGTTTCAGTTAGTAGGTAAGTCAGATAGCAGGGTAGGCCATGGTTACCCTTTTTCTATTTTACTTGGGACTTTCAATACTTGTACCGCATTTGGAGCTACCTACTTCTATATTACTACATCAAAAGGAAATTTACAAATGTTCATAACCATGTCTCTAAAATACGATATTGCTCTTATGTAAAGAAAATATGTAGTAAACTGATTCTTCACGTTCCCTATGCAGTAATACAATTTCATTGTTATCCACTTGAGTATCATGTCGAATGTGGCTTGCAAATCATTTCGTAAGTGGCACTCCTCGTCGGTCGGATGAAGTGGGTAAACCTAAACAAACTCTGAAATGCTAACTGTGTCACAACTATGTATGATTCGTTTACGACTTGGCATATTTCACGGCATAAACAACCATGTGTGTTTTGCGAAATGGGAGTGTGAACAAACAAGACGTGTTTAGTGAATGTTCTACGCCATTGTCGCTAATTGCAAAAGTTTCGACATGACGTGTTGACGATATCGTGTACTGTGTAGGGTCATTATATTATCCTTATAAGCTGTTACAAAGTTTTTACAAGTAAAGCTTTCTGCCTAGTTGTGTCTGCTGAAATCTCAAGTTCCTTATAATTAAAAAAAAAACGTATTTTCGGCGTAGAACTAGTAGGTATTCTACACCGAAAATAAGGAAGCAATTTCAACAGGCCTAATTTAGTTGGCGGTTCAAAGAGGATGCATTATGTTTCCGTTAACGATGCCGCATCTAAAGTGGATGTAATTATGGACCGGACTCTGTAGACGAAAAGCATCCTTGTACTTCCTTAAATCTGTCATTGCTCCCCAATGTTTAACATAGAAGTTTTAAGTTGTAGGTATCTTTAGTTAATTCATTCCCGTCATATCTAAATTTTAATCCTTATTGAATTTTTAGACAGAATTGCAAAGTTCCCACGAAACACACTAGGATATTATTGCCATGTGAGCTTTAAATTCCTCAATTTTTTTGCTTCCTCTGTCCCGCTTCCCCTGCTCGATCCTTTCATATGTTTATTCCCTTCGCACCCCTTGGTGATTTATACGTAGTCCGAGCCCATTATCCAGATTTGAGTCGTCGCTCTTCCCGAAAGTGCCATTCGTTAAGTTATATTTACATATTTTTTTTATAGTCGGCGGATACGTTGCCTCCGGTCTTGTCACCACTGCGTCGCCGGTAAATCCAAATATTGCTAACGAGTTCCATACATTTCTCCGGTTGATTGAATTCCGACGGAAATGGGATTCTGTGAGCGGAAGGGGACTCAAAGTTTGTCAATTTTTGTGTCAGTGTAGCGTATACTGGTCAAGCTCTCTATTATTCTCGTGTGTTGCGCGTGCGCCGCTGCGTGTTTAGTTGCGTTCGTAGCACGACCAAGAATAGGCGTCACAGTGATGGTTCCTGCCTGAAAGGTTTATCTAGTTAGTGTCTGAGTCGTTACTACTCGTGAGCGGTCAGCAAGTTGTGCAACACGTTGTTATTCTTCGAATTTGATACGCCCATCGCAACATATTAACTTGTTCGAGAGGAATCAAAATAAAATTCAGTATTTCACTAGAGCCTCAGCAGTAAACTCGTGCGCGTAATTTATATTTAATTCTTATTTCACACGTTATCACTTGACGTGGTCCTGTATATTGATAGTAACTGATAAGCATAGTTACGAGATAACAAAAAACGGGCAATGGATGTGTTTGTTTTGGCTAAAATTTTCCGTCTCACATCAGTTTGTGCTAAATAGTGTAATTTTCTCTGCTGTAAGCTTTTATGCTTGACTGAAAAGACTCATTAAGTGAAGAATTTCGTGTTAAAACGTAATATACGTATGAGTGATGCGTCTGCGCCGCGGTGCAAGTGTTGCGTTAGGACTATTTTCGTAGCACGGAAATAAGAGCGGCAAAAGGAGCAAAAAGTCGAGATCGTCTGAAAAACTTTAGGACGCAGTGTCGAATGTATTTCTGTCTGTTGTAAACCGATGTCTACAACACTTGTGGTTGAAATTGGTGTAATACTGTAGGAAGTATTCACTCAAAATGAAGAAGAGAACCATATCAAAGCTCAAGTCGATTTTCGGCTCCAAGAAAGGTAAATTTCGATATTTCATTTACAAAACAAAACCCTTGACTTAATTGACATAAAAGACTATATGGATGAATAATTTGTGTCAGAAAAAAATTCCCCTGGGGTTTAAAGTCCTGTCTAAGGTAAATTTCATTCGTGCACTCACTAACTTTATAATACGAAAAAACATGCAACAACAGTAATTATAACATAGATCAATGTCATGAATATTTATTCAATTGTACCGATTGTTTGTTGTAATTCTGCTTTGAATTTCATTTCTAATTGCATTCTCTTTAAATCCTTAATGAGCATTTCGAATAAAACTGTTTTTTATTACATTAATTTTATTAAAGTGAGAAAAGCTTTTTTCGTCATTAATCAGTGAACTGCGCATTTTTTTAAATCTTGGCTCTAAAAGGGTAGCTCGGAATAGTGTCAGCCGACATTTCTTAACGCAAGTACGCAGCTGGAGCAACTGTCACATTTTTTATTGCATTCGTTGTGACCCTGTTTGCGATGTACAGCTGCTGCTCTTTGATTTTCAACAACAAACGAGCCGGCTTTATTACGAAAAGTATCGTAATATCTTGCACCGGTAGGGTGAGAGATGGGCGGTGCATTTAATAATTTTGTAACGGTCGCTGTCTGCCTCAATTTCAACTCTGCCCTTTCGAGATAGAAGTTGAAAAGCTTTTATTAGATGACACACTTGCTCAAATAGTTTAAAAGAGGATAACTTCAATATCTTCACTTGTCTGTTATTTTAGTTTGAGACTACCCACAGTGAATTCATCATTTACGTCACTTTTGATCTTTGATCATTTACAAAAATACGGATCAATTAATGTTCTGCTCAGCACAATCAAGTTTAAAAAACATTTTGCTTTGACCACAATATTAAACGAAGATGATAAAAACAAGTTAAATGTACTCATCCGTTCAAAATAACATAAAACCTTGAACACAACCAGTGAGTTAGCACTTGTAGGTACTATTAGTCTAGGCACAATACAATACTGATAAGCACGTGGTGCCACCCGTACTGTGAATACTGAAACCTGCTGCTTACTGTGTGTTTTAAGTTCAGTGTTTAAGATAATGTTCCCAGTGTAACTTGTTTGTGTGAATATTATCGCGGTTTAAAATTGTATTCATCATGCTTTGCGGTTTTAGGATTCGTCGCAAAAAAAGTAAGTCTTTGAAAACTATTTGTTACATCTGCAGTCATTTTGGTGTATTTACTTTGTGATTCAACGGCAGATTACTACACAATATTGCTTTTTAATAGTTCTTCTACGTCATCATAGTAATCAGGGAACAATTTCGTGCGCTGCCTTTTGTTATATTGATTATTTTTCGTTGACACTTCATTCATCACTTCCTACTCTCTGACATCCAACGTGTTAATATTAGAAAAACTTATTCGTGAAAAACGATCCCACCTACCCATTGTTTTAGCTCGGACCACGTTAGCTTCCGTGGGAGTTTCAGTAAGCGCGTTTTCCTCGACAAATTGTTTGATACCATCTAGCTCCCATATCTTTAAGATTGTCTCCATGCATGTTTCACACATGTGAGTGTTCGCAAACGAGATCACTTTCTTGATTATTTTGATACGTTTGCAATTTAGGTACCTATTAAGATGAAATCCGTTGATTGTCTTTTATATGTTTTAAATAGAAACTACTGGCCAACCATGACATTGCGGTGACATTGTCTAGTAGCTAATTTAATAACTGGTATCTGTCTTAATGATCACTGTTTTTAACATAATAACATCTACAGGCATGCGGGTCAAATGTCAGTTGTCTGTCGCTACGTCATCCTATTGTTGTTAAACTTAATTTTGAAACTAGAGGAACTGGGAATACGTGGCCTCCCACTCCAAATTCTTGCAAACTATTTGAGCAATAGGACTCAGTGCGTAAAAATTTATAATTACCTCAGTGGGGAGCTTCCTGTTACTTTTGGGGTTCCTCAAGGAAGTGTAGTTGGTCCCACACTTTTTTTGGTGTACGTAAATCAGCTGTGTAATCTGCTTCTCCGTAATGGAAAAATCACGGCATTTGCTGATGACACTGCACTCACTTTTACTGGCGATACCTGGCAGGAGGCTTTTGACGCGGCGCAGATAGGACTAGATCAAGTGCTAAATTGGCTTAATGGCAATCAACTCACCCTCAATACGGATAAAACAAAAATAATCTGCTTTACCCTACGCCAATCTACACAGCCGCCGAACTCATATTCCCTAATCGCTCACTCAAGCTTCTGCCTAGGCACCGCAGCTTGCTCTTGCCCTAAACTCGCACGCACTCCCACAATCAAATACCTCGGGGTAACTCTTGATGACAATCTGAGTTTCTCAGCACACATAGATCTACTGACTGCAAGGGTTAGAAAATTAATATTCGTCTTTAAGACTCTTCGTCATGTGGCAGGAGCACAGATTGTCAAAAGGGTCTACCTTGCCCTCTGTCAGACACTTCTTTCATATTGTGCTTCCGTCTGGGGTGGTGCTCCTAAGACCACAATGCTAAAATTGGAGAGGGCCCAAAGAGCCGTGTTAAAGGTAAGCACATTTCGCCCGATTCTTTTCCCAACAGAAGATCTATATAAAAGTTGCAAAGTACTTTCTGTCAGGCAACTCTTTATTCTTAATACAATCATATTACAGCACAAAGATACCCCCTACGCGGCAATCACTAAAAGACGTAAAGATATAGTTTGTCGGAACTACACATGTAAATACTCATTTACCAAACGATTTCTTTGCTACCAAGGGCCACAATTATATAATAAACTCAATAGGAAATTGAGACTTTACTCTCTTTCTACCTCTTCCCTCAAGAAAACTGTAACAAACTTTCTACTTACAAATAACTACCTGGAAACAGAACGCCTGCTTTTCTCTGATTATAACCCACCCTAAAGACTTCACCATACACACTTACAAACATAACATACCTTCACACACACACACACACACCCTCACACACACAAACACACACACCCTCACCCACACGCACTCACCCCCCCACACATAAACACACAGAAATGCACACATACGAATTGTTCAAATGTCAAATAAAATGTAAAAAAAGAAAAAACATATCATCTGTAATTTCGAATTCTGCAATTATGGTTGTATATTAACTTTAGAACACTTGTTCTGGCTGCAATATTTTTTTGTCACTAAAATATGTATGGGCTGTATATACCACTGCCCTTAATACAAGTTATTGTATAACTTAGTAAGGGTGCTGGTTGCAACACCTACCTGTTTGTTAACTAGCATAAGTCAAGTGTACCCATTTATGTTAATTACTATTAACTTAATGTTAACATTATTATTTGATTAAATAAATAAATTTGAAAAAAAAAAATTTGAACTCTTGAAATGTTTATTTTTCTACTCCTTGAGTAGACAGAAGACGTTATAAAATCTGTAAAGGTATTTAAAATAAGCATAGGTACCTGCTTTTAATGTGTGCTGGCCAATATCCACGCTTAAAACATTAATTACGGTTTTACAATCAATAAAATTATGTCTTAATTAGCTTACACGGTACGATGATCAAATGTTAGCTTTCAGAATTCATGCACATAGTTCAACAAAATGCGATTGTGAAATCTGAATTCGGATTACAATTTATTATTTGCGCTAATACGCGACGATATCCCCGGCCACCGCATCGGAACAATTCCGACAAGATATTTGAGATCACGATATTAGTTTTCATCAGCGTCTATGATACGGAATCGGAGCAACGCAACGGCGGCGGCGCCACTCTGCGTGAAGATAGAACAGATTTCTAGTTGTTTATTGATGCAATGACTTCAGAAATATCATCCATTATAATTATACTTTCACTGATTGCTCTTAATTTTAACTGTTCAACGTGACCAAACGGCGAAATGCAAATAGGCATTCTATATTAATATTATAAAGAGGAAAGATTTGATTGTTTGTTTATTTGTTTGCATTGAATAGGATCCGAAACTAATAAACCGATTTGAAAAATTATTTCACTGTTGGGAAGCTACACTATCCCCGGGCGATATAGGCTATATTTTATCTGCGTATTCCCACGGGAACGGGATCTACGCGGGTGAGACCGCGGAGCGCTGCTAGTTCTTAAGAATTTTGGTGGCGATGTTTCTAAAAGATATTCTCTTCTCTCTCAATACTCTAATAAAATTGCAGCATATAAGCATCTCCATTATATGCGCTGAAAATACAGGTACTTATTTCATTATGGGTCTCTGACCATCACTTTTGACATCCGTGAAAACTTTAAATAATGTAGATAACTCTACGAACTCAATGTTTTCCTTTTGGAGATCCCCGAAACGTCATGATTGTGCCGAACTTGCTTGACCTTTATTTACGTAAGATGCGTGAACAAACCGAGTAAACTCACACACTTATGTTATCTCACACAGGTATACGTCCAGTTGTTTGCATACGTTCATTCTCACGACTACAATATAACCTTTCGTATGAAAGTGTCTGATATTCTCTAAAGCTGAGCTCGTAATATTTCTTTCATGTAACACTCCGGTCACTTTCGTTCCCATGTCAAGCAAGTTCGTGAGTCGACGCTGCAAATTGATGAACAATGCGCGGATGAGAACCTATCAAACTGGACTACTATTCATTTATTTCTTCAGCAGCACGAGCATTACGAAACTGTATTGGCAGAGAGACGCTTTGATTTCTCCTGAATTTTATAGCACCACTATAAAATCAGCAAAGCAAATCGCAAACATATTTGTCGCTTTCATATTGAGATTTTCGTGTACACAATTGGATGGTCTTAACTACCATACAATTCCATCAATCATTGATTCTCTTCGCATACCACAACAATTTCCAAAGTAAGAAGCTGTAGGTGTAAATGATCACGTCATGACACGATAATTTCGATCGAAGCATTAATGGTAAAAAGTTTATTCCTCCATGTAAGTAATCTTCGACCGCAATGTTTGCTCAGATAGGAAGTAATTTCGTGCTTTATTGCATTCTTCACGCGATTTGTGGCAAATAATTAAAGTTCATAGCATAGACACGCTTTCTTCTCTAATGAAAATGATTACCTACATTATCTAATATTTTGTCTCTAACTTCTGTAATTTCGTAATTATTTTTAAACAATTTTAATTTAATTACTAAGTAATGTGTGTCCTGTAATGTGTCAAAACTTAAAGATCATCGTGTAACATCTGCGTTTTGTACTTAAATATTGTATTTTGTTGAACGCTATCCGGTTTGTTAGTCCTTCTGAATATTAATGAATTCATTCTACCTCTTCCAAAACGATCACGTGCAACCTCACGGGCTTCAAATATAATAAACTTTCTGGTAATCCTGGAATCCTGGTAGGTAATCCTTTACCTACATCGAATAATATCATTTCCAAACCAGATAATATTGTTGGTACGCGTTCCTTAACAAATCCACGTGCTATACATGACATGCCTTTAGTTCGTGTGGTTGCACTGTGCTATAAAGTTAATTAGTCGTTATCCAACATTCTATTTGTAGAAGGCGCACAGCAATCCGGATCTATTTCTGGAAATCTTATATCTTACGCACATTGCTTTACACTGAACTTGAAAACATTCAAGTTTTTACTAAGACGATGACCCCCTATAGAGGCACCTCAGGATTCCGTGTTTCAAATTCTGTGCCAGGCACTGACGAGTACATGTCACCCTAAGCCTCGCTCGACACGTTCACCACCTATGTTCTACCCTCCAATAAATAGTCCGTCTTGGGGCTCTAATTGGTGTATAATAATACAAGTGAATCTAAAATCCAAAATTTATGTTTGAGTTGGTTCCCTAACAACGCAAATGGGGAACAGTCGTTCACATAAATCTCATTTATGGTCTCATTAACATGGCTAGTTACACGAAAAAGTGATTGGGGTTGTTAGCAACTTAATACAAAATCAAACATTGTATTTATGTTATGTGATTCCTCCTGATCCGCGATAGTGGAAGGTATTCAGGTCAGCTCGCGTCGCGCTTGCAATTATATTTGCCGTACAAGATATGGTAGATTAGCGTGACATTTTATACATAACGTTAAGCCTATTTTAGGTAATGTATCAACAGTGTTGTGTAGGTAATGTTAACGGGCATTTTCCACTGGCTTATCATTGTTCCTGGTTTTCTAAGCAGCTAGTGCCATCGTTCTAGAAACTATTTTATTTACAGCTGCAAATAGTTCTGCCGCATTCCTTATCGAATTTCATAAGTTGCTTTCCGCTCATTACTTGCACTGAATCCTTTGATGTAGTACGTGTGTGTACGACGCCGGCAGACAGCGGTCCGCTTGTTAACAGCCTCAACGTTAAATAAAACCTGTATCAATTTGTATTCATGGCACGCGTGACCGATGTACCGCGTACCGCATATATAGGATTTACGCTCCTTAATATTGGGAACAGAACAGCGAACATCTTCTCGGAAAGGTTAAAATTGGTGATATCCTTTGATAGGCTTTGAATTTTAAGTAGCTTTTTTTGCGACTAAATTAGCTTTGGTATTAAGCCATTCAGGATATAAGAATCGTCTCGTCTGGTTTATGGTTCTGTATGTTAATTAAAGATAATTTTGTACCTTTACGACTTGTGTATACTATATCCATATGCATTGTTTTTGCAAGACTGCTTGAGACTGCAGTTAGTTAGCATTATTGTCTATTTCTCAGCATTGTTTGCTCTCTTTATCAGTACGTGTTCATGATTACTATATTATTTATTTTCATTATTTAAGTACACTTAAATGTTCTGGGGCTTCATATTATGTACTACTTGTGTTTGAAATGGTCTCAAAACCAAAGATAGTCGAATCGAGCCGCAGTCATCCGGATTCTCCTAAACTATCAAGATGTTCCTATTTTAAACTAGAGAACTGTTTTACCGAGACCGACTAAAGTCAATTAGTAGTCGAGTCATGCGTGCTACTTGAACGCCCTCGAACGGGATGCGCCTGCGCTGCGAGTTCAGCGCACCGCGCATAACCCGCCGTCTTATCGATAGTATTTATGATTTATTGCACATAAAATGCACCTTTTGTTTGCGTTAACATGGTTAGATTAAAAGTTGTTTTTTCTGATCCAATATTACTACTAATGTACATCACATTATCTCCTTACTTTATTCTAAGAGCATTCAGCACTCCAAAGGAATATATCTATCTATATATATAAAAGGAGAAACTGACTGACTGATCAATCAACGCACAGCCGAAACTACTAGGACTAGGAACGTGAAATTTTGCACACGGCTTCGTTTTATAATGTAGGGGAGCACTAAGAAGGGGTTTTTGGAAATTCGACCTTTAAGGGGGTGAAAAGGGGGGATTTTGTTTGTATGTAAAATCTTATTCCTTGAGTTAATAAGCTTGAAACTTGGTACAAGTACTAAGTTAAGTAAATTATAAGGTTGGTCATTTATTGTTTTTCTAGACTACCCCCTAAAGGGGGATTGGGGGGTGTCAAAGTTTGTATGGAAGAATTTTAACGCGCGGTCTGATTAACTCCAAACTCAGTATTTATACCTTAAACCAAAAAAAAAGAATAACGTGTATCAGGGTTTCTCGAAAATCTACCCCTAAAAGTAAAAAAGGGTAGTTCGTGATATTAGTAATGTGACAGTTTGTGAAGATGATAGGATGTTTGTTACTCAATCACGCAATAACGGCTGAAAAATTTGGATGAAATTTGACACACAGACAGATTAAAACCTAGATAGAATAATAGAATATAGAATACTTTTATCCGGGTAGTACGTTCCCGCGGGATAATTTCCGACTTCCACGCGGGCGAAGCTGCGGGCGGAAGCTAGTAATACAATAAAGCTGTGTTCGTGTTTAAGTTAAAAGATTGCTATAGGCAGGCTAGTACCGTGTCTGATGTTCACCAGTAATCATAACCCATGTGCCTTGCCCATGATTACAGGTTACAGGGAGGAGTAGCATCATAATTACCAATCATCACATCACCAACACTACACGATTGTAACCGGTTTCCCACGTGACGTAATTCAACTATTTATTTATTGCTCACAAATTATGATGACATTTACTGCACTAATGCGTAGAAATGTCAATTGCCTGATGATGAGTGATGCATTCCAATTCAATCTACCTTTGTGTTGAATCTCGTATTGTATCAACTTTGACAGTTGAATGACAAGGCGTTATTTTGAAGCCATTGATTGGTCTGGTTCCTCCAGTTTGTAACAGATATGTCCTCTATGGGTTACATAAAACTTCAATACCGGTTGGCGTATATCAATGAAACCGGAATATTAATAGTTTACAAATATGATTACGAAAGGAAGCGGCCGGTTAAACATACATGTCGTAGAATAAATTAACAGCCTGGGTGAACTTGAACAAGATGATTCCTTGAGTCTTGGCCCGATGGCTAGAATTAGTAAGTCCTCATATCCTCCTCGTAGATCTTGACAGTCGTTACGGGTCGTCAGAAGCCCGAAAGTCTGACAACCAGTCTTACCAAGGGGTATCGTATTATCCAGTTGCTGGGTCCTGGAGTTCAGATAGGCAGTCGCTCCATTTAAAATACTGGTATTCAGCTGCATCCGGTTAGACTGGAAGCCGACTCCAACTGGAAACGAAAAGGCTAGGCAGCTGATGATATCTAAATGTTTGCAAAGGATATTATTGGTCGATACAATAGTCGAATGAAATCGCTTCATCCTATCCTTTATCTGTGTTATTTGAGGTCAAGTGTCCCCCTCTTCATTATCGCACGCCTACACTACTTTAACCGTTGCCTTTGTCAAGTAATTTGCGCTTTTGTTATTCCTAACTTTTCAAGCCGCAAGTTCACAACAGAACTGTGGCCACATTTAGGGAACATTATTATTTAGCGGGAGGTTGCGTGACCTAGGTAGTAATTTAACTAATCAATATAGAGGTTGTGGTCGCTGGCTTGCGTCATGTTTACATGTTATTCAACCTTGCATGAGTTTGGCGATGAATGAAGGCATTTTTTTGGTATTGAATTTTCAAATAACCACTCTACGAGCCACGGCTTGTCGGCTACACAGGCTACAGTAGAGGAATATTCGGTGTAACCTTGAAATGGTACCCACTGCGTATGTCACGTACCTAGCATAAGAATGTTTTGTGAAGAATCTTTTTGTACAGCGATTCATTATGGGTGAAGCGTACTATGTTTTGATTCGCGCTGGGTGTGATTGAAATTTTAACGTCCATATTCGCAATCAACTCTTGACTAAGAATCTGGGAATTTATCCTTGTAGAATATTAACTCCGTAGCCACAGGAAAGTTCTAATGACAAACTTATGGTTGAAGTAATTTTTCTTCAATTTACCTCAATGAAGATGCTTGTGGTGATTATGATATAAGCAAAGGTAAAGGTGAAGTGAAATTATTGTAAGGTACCAAATTACCAACACACCGAATGAATACCTACCGCACTAAGGGAGAGGCGATCAATCAATAAGTCTTTAAAGTACAACAAAGTTGTCATTTAGGTACTTAAGTGAAAGCTTTGAAAGATTACTATAATGATGTTAACAGTGATAAATGTGTCGATCATTGTAAAAGTGGTGTAACTCCTTATTTTTCAAAAACGTATTTTCTTGCTTAATAGTATCACATTTAGTCATATCTTTCAATATAAAAGTGAAGCAACTCCAATAGTTGCATTAAAATCCCATAGATGGTGTTACTTGTTCGTAGAGGGAACTAAAACTTTGAAATATTCATTATAAAAGTGAAGTAAGTCACAAGTCACTTTAATAGTGAAGTAAGTCCGGAGTTGATTCACTGTTATTGTGACCAATGTTTGACACGTGGTGATACGTCGTATAATATAACTGATAAACAATATTGAATAAGTGTTAAATAGCTTATTTTCATGGATTCCGAGGATTTTAGTGATTCCGGGTCTGAATATCAGCCTTCTTCCGAAGAAAGTTGTTCTGAATCTGGTAAGTTTATTTAAATTCATTGTTTTTATAACCTACAAATTTTATTTACATTTTTCTGTTTCTTTTTCTCAGTTCATGTTTTGTTTTGAGGTATTATTAATACATATAATATACTATATTACATATCGCATAAACTCTTATGATTTGCACTTGTTCTAGATACTGATATAGGCAATGATGAAAATGTGAACGAAGAAAATTACCCGCCAAATCTTCAACCTGAACCTGGACCATCTAGATCTAGAAAACGTTCAGTCAATAAAGAAAATTGGGCAGTTAATAAAAGAAAATTATTTCGTAACAGTGGAAAAGAATATTTCACTAAAACGGGAGTAAGGAAAGATTGCAAAAAATTCAAAAATTTTGATTGTGAGTGTCCTAAAAAATGTGTTACGTTATTTACGGAAAATGAAAGAAAAGAAATATTTGACTCATTTTGGAATTTACAAGACTTCAATTTGCAGAATTCATATCTGTACGCAATGGTGCAAAAAACAAACGTTAATAGAAAACGCCCAAAAGATCGGTCTCGTGCAGGGAAAAACGTGTCTTTTAAATATTTCATAAAGTCTAGTATCAAGACACAATCGGTGTGCAAGAAATATTTTCTGAGGACATTTCAAATAAGTGACGGAAGATTATATCGGTGCCTTTCGAAAGATGATGTCTCTCAATGTAAGGATAAACGTGGCACAACTAGTTCGCGAAAACTTGATGATTCTGATATTGTTGCCCACATTGAAAGTTTTCCTGCATATCAAAGCCATTATACACGAAAAAGTAATCCTAACAGAAAATATTTAAATCCCGGGCTAACCATCCGTAAGATGTACGATCTTTATAAAGAAAAATGTGAGATTGAAATGACTGAACCTAAGAAATTAAAGTATTATATGAAAATATTCAACACCAAGTTTAATCTCCATTTTAAGGCACCGCGGCAAGACACGTGCAAGACTTGTGATGACTTAAATTTGAAAATACAAGGGGCTGATGATGAAAACGTCAAGAAGGGTTTTGAGAACCAAAGAGAACTTCATCAACGAAAAGCAGATTCAGCAAGAGAAAACCTTCAGAATGATACGAAGAAAGTTGATGAAGCATACATACTAACTTTTGATCTGCAGAAAGCTCTAGCCTACCCAAAATTAACTACCTCAGTGGCATACTATAAAAGAAATCTTTATTTATATAATCTGGGAATACATTGCTTTAATAATAACACTGGATACATGAATGTCTGGGATGAAATTGAAGGTGGAAGAGGTTCTCAAGACATAGCAACATGTCTTGTTAAGCACTTAAAAACTCATGCAGCATTACAAAAGCATGTCATTATGTATTCCGATTCTTGCACTGGACAAAACCGGAATATCAAGACAACCCTTTTGAAGCTTGTACAAGACCCTGACACTAGTATTGACACCATTGACCACAAGTTCTTGGTATCAGGACATTCTTATCTTCCCAATGATGGGGAATTTGGAATAATAGAGAGCGCTAGTCGCCGCCATGGACAAATTTATAGTCCAGACCAATGGGTCGATATTATAAAAACAGCCAAACGCAAAGAACCTTATTTCGTTGTTACCGAAATGAAAAATGCAGAATTTTTAAGTACCGCCATCTTAGAAAATTCTATTACAAATAGAAAAAAAACAATTTGCGGTTATGACTTTAATTGGCTAAATATTAGATGGCTGAGGTTTGAGAGTAAGTATCCTTTACAATTTCAATTTAAAGAAACACTAAATCCCGACACACCCTTTTATAAAGTAGATTTATGTAAAAAAAAGCAAGGACGACCGGCCCACTTATATAATATGCGACAAGGCCCACTCTATCCATCAAGAAGACCAGTTACTAACGCAAAGAAGAAGGATATGCTTGATCTCCTACCATACATTCCGCCAATTTACCACCATTACTACAAAAATCTTCCAATAGATATTCCAACTCGTTCAAGCACACGTAATGCCGATGAGCGATCATCTGATGACGAAATTAATTATGATTAAAACATAACATGTCACTATAACAGTGATGTATCTCCAGAAAAAAAAGTTTAAGTTCATTTATTAATTTAGTTTTATTTTTTATTTTATAAGTTACTTCAAATTATTATATCTGTGATTGTATTAAATATTAAAAAATAGAAAACATTAAATTAAGACTAATATTTTTTTTCCTACACTATAATTCGCAAAAAGCTCGTTATCTAAAATTCAATTTCAAGGAGATAATTCACTTTTACAATGAACGACACAAATATGAACCGTTGATTTGATATGCTCTTTGCAGTTGCTATTAAAAACGCTTTCGATATTATTATACTTAAATATTGTGAAAACTAAGCATCCGGTCAGACTGGAAGCCGACCCCAACATAGTTAAGGCTAGGCAAATGATGATTGTGAAAACTAATCGAAGGTAAAATGTTTGTGCCTAAATAGGTGCTAGAAAAGAAAGGCATCAGTTTGTGTGTGTGTACATGCTTTTTTAAATGTATTTTTTTTTTCTAAATTTTAATCTTTTAATGTACTGTTTTTATAATTGTTTTTTTTTTTATGGATCATGTGGTCTGCAATAAAGATTTTTATTATTATTCTTATCAAAAGTTGGAAACAATATTTGCACTTGCAGAAGTCCTAAGCGTATTAGGTATTAAATAGCCATTTTGTCGTGTTAAGTGGCACATCGACCCGCTAGCTGACAATACGTCGTTTATTTCTGATTTCGGTGATGTCATACATCTAAAGTGGGTATTGTTTTATTCTCTACAGCCTTGCTGTTAAAGCATTAATTAAGGGTTAATCTTCATTACCATTAGTACTTAATCGCCATTTACTAAGTACTACCTAACTACAAAGGACTCTTGTGCCTTTAGCTACTTCGCGATTGCCGGAGATCATTGACCTTCCTTACGC
Source organism: Polymixis flavicincta (assembly GCA_949987655.1). NCBI lineage: Eukaryota > Metazoa > Arthropoda > Insecta > Lepidoptera > Noctuidae > Polymixis > Polymixis flavicincta. The sequence continues at coordinate 10,060,315 of OX465192.1, forward strand.
GGTATAGTCACCTACCCGTATACCTAATAGTTTATTTTTATTTCTAACTCCCATCTTAGCCTAAGAACCTCCGTAGTTTCGAACTGCCTGGCTGCTGTCCCTCGCCTTCACAATCCATCTGGGCGTTTTAAAATCTTTGAGTAAGACCGAAGAGTGTTCACTGCCAAAAGAGTCTTCGAATGATCACTAGAGGACTCTCATAATCACCCTATAATGTTCCAACTGCTGGGACACAGGCCTCTTCTCTGTGAAAGGGAGTGGGCCATAATCTCACGCGGGCCCATCATCACCATCATCATCATTTCAGCTGAAAGATGTCGACTGCTGGACACAGGCCTCCCAAAAGCTCCTCCACTTCGACCGGTTCTGCGCGTCTCGCATCCAGCGGATTCCTGTAGCCTTCACAAGGCCCAGGCCATCGGTCCAGCTTGTGAGAGGCCTTCCAACGCTACGTCTTCCGGTACGCGATCGCCACTCCAGAACCTTCCCGCCCCATCGGCCATCTGTTCTGCGAGCAATGTGCCCTGCCCACTGCCACTTCAGTTTGGCAATTCTTCGGGCTATGTCGGTTGCCTTGGTTCTCCTGCGGCTCTCTTCATTCCTGATTCGATCACGTAGGGAAACTCCGAGCATAGCCCTCTCCGTTGCTCTTTGGGTGATCTTAAGCCTTCTGATAAGGCCCATTGTGAGCGACCATGTTTCAGTACCATATATCATAAGCATAACTGACAACACGCACTAGTCTCGCGGGCCCAGCTCGGGACTATTTAAGTAAAATGAGGTTTTCTTCGAATGATCGCTAGAGGACTATTTTAGTCAAATGAAGGATTTCCACGGATATTTAACCTCACAGTTCACAGTAAAATCTGAGCCAAACCTGACGTGTGGACATAGTAACCACAATCCCTTTATAAACTTTCAAATGTCGCATAACAAAGAGATTAGGAGCTAGAACACGCAAAAGAAGACCAGCTGAGGGGGGGGAGGGTAATTGCGTAAAACTCTAGCAGAAGGAATGGCTTTAATTTTGACAGTTCAACATTAATTGCGTTGTTTAGGTACGTTGTTGAGCAAATTTTTGGATCATATGAAGCAATATCCTTTTAAATAATTTAGATTCTGATTGATAGTGTGATGTTACACAAAGGGTGCTGGGTGCAGTAGATACATACCTAACCCTTTTTCTAATATCTCTAAAATTATTTGTTCATTACGATGTCTACAAGCCTTCTGGTTCTAGACGTGAGATCAAACGAAAACCTGCATACCAGTAATTAAATGTACTCCCTCGTCTTTCCAGGCAAACGGCAACTACAACAAGAGCATTCCTCGAAGAATTCACGTTCACCATCGCCGGAGCAGACACAGGGGGCGGCCTCCCCGGTTCCCAACGATGATGCGTTCCGGCCAATCCAGAGATCTCCGCAGCCAAACCGGGTCGCGCCGCCGCCCTCGCCACCAGTTCCCACGCACCCCGTGGCCCCCGTCGCTCCTCAACCTTCCGCTCCACTGCCTCTTCTTCCATGCGCTGTCTGCGGACGGACCTTCGTGCCAGTGTCACTAGCCAAACACGTGAAGATATGTGAAAAGATGATGGTGAAGAAAAGAAAAACTTTTGACTCTTTTAGACAAAGGCGAGAAGGTGTGTTTCCTTTCTTTTTTATTCTGTAAAACATCCAAGTTATGTCCCATACGTATTGTGTGTAGGAGAAAATAAATTGACCTTGCAGTTAGGAATCAGGACGATCCTATTGCCATGTTATAGGCTAATAGTTAAAACTTGAAACCCGAGATAGAATTTACGTAATAGCATGCACTATTTATAATAGTATTATAATACGTAAGTCAAAGCCTAGATAGGTACATAATCCTAGATTCATGAAAACATTATAAGAGCCCTAGCTTCTACCCGCGACTTCGCTCACGCGGATTTCGGAAATTATCCCACGGGATCGTACTACCGGTATAAAAACTTGTCGAATTGATAACCTCCTTCTTTTTGAAGTCGGTTAAAAAGTATCATATCTCTCTCAGGTCATGGCCTATCCTTATGCCTTTTATCTAAATCCATTCAGCTGTTAAGGTGTGAAAAGGTTAAAGAGGACAGACAGATAGTATACGCAAATAATCTTTTTCATTATTAATTATGATTCTAAATGTAAATAATAAGAAAAAAAAACATCATTAATTTAATATAGGCAGGTACTTTATCGCCACCACCGACCACCCACGTTATACTATATGCAGGTACATGTTAGCCAAATTATTTTTGACCGAGTGGACTGACTTTAGTGAAATAAAGACTAAAATAAAATGTTACCTCAAGATAGGGACTATGACTGGATTTTCAATTCCAATCTCTTAAAAAGAGATCATTTCAATACAACATGTGATTTTTAAAATCACCCCTTTTATACGGATAATTTTGAATGTTCATGTCCGTAACAAAGACAAAAGTATGCCCCAGGAAATAGCATCCTGGGGCATACTTTTGTCTTCTTTTGACAGGGTAAAATTTTAACCAGTGCGCAAACTGTATCCACGAATTCAGCATATCATTCTAGACCACCCAGCGAATAAATTATTCGTCGGTTATACAAAGAAACATTTGCTGTTTTATAGAAAAGTGCAATACCTACGCGGTCAAAATGTATGGAACAGCAGATTTTTTTTTTATAAGCGACCAAACATTTTTATGCGCGGGTCTAGAATGTAGTACCTACTTACGTATATCTCCATGCTAAATTTGATCGAAAAAACCTTCAGTGGTTTATGCTAAAAGTTAGGTATTTTAGCTATATTACTGTTTTGATCTCATGTATGTAGTTTGGATGGATTTATTTTAGTAGTGTAGCTCCTCATTTTGTTAATGTTGAAGGTGTGGGTTCACTAACTTCTTTTCCGTTTCTTGCCCATAGTCTTGAGTTTTATTTTGAATCGAAATATTGCAGATGTTGCATGTCCCCAATTTTCAGTTTTGATTTTGTTATTTAGTTATTTTTATTAGTAAGTAGTTTATAATATTATTGTTTTGAAATAAGCATGATTTATAATTAGTATGTTTATTGACGTTTCCTTTGTTGTTGTGGGTAATTAAGGGCTGATCGCGGCGAACGGTGCTAATTCCGGTGAGTGGGTGAACGGTTTACATATTCCCTGCCATTCATTTAACTGTGACTCCTTACCATTGTATGTGAACGTATTACTAACACAGTCACACACGTCCTACTGCATTATACATGCTCGTGGTCTTACTTTGAGCACGGTTTCAAACAAAACACTGTTTTGTTTCGCCTGTAGGTAGATTTCACTAGATGAGACAAAAATGTGTCCTTTTACGAAAGGTAAGTATCCCAGATGTTTGTCAGAGTTCAAATCTCTCTCGTTAATCATGATGTGCATTATTGCATCGTTACCACTGCGGCAGAATAAGTACCGCACCTCATTAATGTTTTGGCCATTTCAAATTCTTGAGTTCAAAAAGTCACGTTCTATCTTAAAAATGAACAATACTTACCAAGATTACTCGTTTCTGCAATAACATAACAAGATTAACGGATACGACATACGGGATGTTGGCTACTCATTTCTTTAAATTGCGCCTACTATTTTTAACTGAAAATTTTCCGTTTGTACAGTTCAAGAACCTGCATAATAATATGGAATTATTTATTTCCTACCAAAGCAAGATATGGCCGTCAAAGTCCCCTAAACCCGTCAAAAAGTGAAGCTTAAAAATATTTATGTAAATGTTGATTGTATTGCATTGACAATATGACATCCTACGGAGACTAACGAGGTCTGAATTAGCATATTAGTTTGTATACGTTGGCCATACGTTTAGCAACTCCGCCTTCGTAAAGTAGCCGTCATCGTCATTATACTGAGAACTGCGGCTCGTGTTTCTAATGAAGTCTTTAGAAATGCATGGGATGTCTGCCACGGTTTGTTACTGAACATCTGGTGACATTACAAGTGTTTCTTCCACAAATTAGTGAAGTGTGTCCAATGAATTTTGTTAGTTTTAATTGTATTTGTTAAGTAATGTGCACGTTTGTTTGTGTGTCAAGCTTAGAGGTAAACGTGTGTTGTTTCAAGTAGTATTACTGAGTGGTGTTTAAATGTTTATCTAGTAGATTTATCTCTGTGACATGGGCACCGTGTGTGTAGAAAGCAACATTGCATAATGGATTGTTTTATTCTCTGGTAGACTAGAGTAACCAACTTACAAGATCTCTGGGTATGGCAAGGCTGTAGGAGCATGCTTTAATGACTAATCAAGGTTTGCGCATGAACGTCACTCTTTCTAGATCAGTGGGTTGTTATATGTGCCCAATCACACCTATACGTATGCCTTTTTTGGTCACATTATAGGTACAGACCTGGAGCAATACTTGCCAAAGAACTTCGGTCTTCCTGAAAACAGTCCGTTCCTAGAGAAAAGTCCGCCGACCACCGCAAAACCGACGCCGAAACCGAAGCCACACGCGGTCAGAAACGCTATAACGAAGGTAATCTTTAATTATGTTGTAGCAAATAGTTAATTATAAATAAAAACTGGGCTATAAATCTATTCATAACAGTTCGTCTATTTCTTTTAAATGATCGCGTGCAGTGCACGGTATGATTTATGGAAACAGTTTCTATGTTCATGTACGAGTAAGTTCTGTATAATAAGATAAATTAAGATAGCTTTGAGAAATTGGTGGTTCCGTTACAAAGAAGGTACTGGAACTACTGCGGAAAGAATAGTGTCGCATCGCTCATTTGTAAATGTCACCTATGGAAAGTCCCGTCTAAACAGAATTTAAAATAAGCCCTTGCGTGGTAAAGTCCTTACTTATTCAATAGTCTTTTCACTTCTTAGTGCTAATGGCCGCAACGTTGGTACAACGCCACTCTGTCATGTTAATATTTAACTTAGAAGTCGTAATGAACCTTCTATTCAGTTACCATTTTGGTTTAAAAAGCAGGAATGTACATTAGTATTTAGAGCATTTAGAGAAAATGCATGGACATCTTAAAGTAGGTACACAGAGTACATACCTTCATAACAGGAAAAGAAACTTCTTGGAAGTCATCTTGTGTTTAGAATTTTAACGGATTAAAAGAAGAGGATAAAATTAGATGACTAGCTCTTTCTTTATTAATAAACAAATTATTCGTCTCGTCGCTTGATGCTGGTCGATATGAGTTTGGTTTTCACAATTTGTAATATTTAGTGTTTTACTTATATTAAATTTTGATAGTTATCCCAATAAATGTCTTATCATTTCGTTTCCAGCCAATCGCCGAACTCCAAAGATGTCCACACTGCCACCGGGCATTCGGCGTGCGCGCATTCGAGCGTCACGTCGAGTGGTGCGCGGATAAAGCGAAGATCCTCCCCGCGGCGCCCGCGCAGCCGCCGCAGCACATCGCCGAAGCCAAGCATCGGCTACATGCGCGCACGCAGTACAAAGCGCCACCCGTGCGCGGACGACGGTTAGTCTTAGTAGCTATCCACTTAAGAAAATAAAATTGACTGACAGACAACGCACAGCCTAAACTGCTGGGTCTAGAAGCATTTAATTTTGTAGAAACGGTCTATAAAGCTCGGCTTTTAGTTGTAATAACATGCTTATACTGGAGAAGTGCTACTCTTGTAATTATCAATCAGTAGCCGAACACAGACGTCATGTAGGTTACATTACACACATAACAGTCGTAATGATGTTCTAATCTAAGCTTTTTATTAAAAACGTAACGTTAACCACACACTAGTAGGCAGTAAGTAGGCGTTTTGTTAGGGCTGCCAGTCTTTCTGAATACTACTGTACAAACGCACGTCGTTACCACATTTTTTGTGGATGAAAAGAAGAACAGCCTACTGACTGATCCCATAATAGCACCCAGTGAGAATAATTAGGTACGGTATTCATCACCGGTCCGACCCGCTACCAGATTTTCGGCGTCTCATAACCTTGGTAACCCCACAGACAATAGCTCACATTCCATCTTGCGCCGCATGCATGACCCTGTCACATGTGTATTTGACGATCTTATGGTTACGACAGTGAGCGGAGTTCGCGCAACTGAATTTTGGGCCAAAGATATTTGAACTTTGTTCCATCGAAACGCTAAGAAAATAACCTTGGGAATTGGCTTAGATAGCTCTTGGCAAAACCCTGGGAGTCAGTCTCAATGTTTATACTAAACTGTTCCACCATTTGATCACGACGACGCAACCTAACCGTGGATTGATCCCCCCCGAGTGGGTTCCCGCATTGTCGTTGCGGGGGGGCTCAGTAACCGTGGATTCCGGCCACGGTGAAGCCAAGAGGAACCCAAAGGTGGGGCCGCTCGTCAGGGCTTTTGCCTCAAAGCCGACGACGTAGCGGCCAAAAAGTAGGTTGCGGTGAGGTGCACCGCAACTGAGGTGGGCCGCGATGTCGAATGGGAGGCATCGCGGCTCAGGGTTACGGGCTGCGGTAGAGGAGGAGTGCCGGTGCTTCTGAGCAGCGCTCTTCCCTTCCGTGGCCTGGACGGGGCCGCCACCGTTTGATGGCGGACGCGGTGGGGCCGCAGGGGAAGAGGAGTGTCGGTATAGCGTCAGCCGCTCTCCCTATCCCCTGCGGCCGAAAAGTGGTAGACGGGACGGCGCGTTGTGTTCCACACGCGCGCCGTCAAAGATGTCAGCAACCACCGGTGGGGTCCGCAAGGGCCGATGCCTGCCAGGGGTGCGGGTTTGTTCGAAAGAGATACCACAGCCCCTGGCATACGGGCTGCTGAGGGAACACGGGTGGGTTTTAGTCAGTAAAAGTCTGACACGCCCTCCTGCTCTACTCAGCAGGAGAAGTCATTTGATGATTTCCCACCCAAAAAAAAAAAAAAAAAAAAACCGTGGATTGATTAATGTGCGCAGTAGCCGTTTAGTCAAGAGCTCCGCTAACTCGGACGTCGGTCATCGTCATTAGTTATAATAACCTGTCATTAACTTATTTTTACTCAGACTTGTTATTATGTCGGCTGTGAACTAAGACGTTACTACATTAATTTTTTTTGCATTACCTACCGTGTAGGTACTGTTTCGTGCGTTACTGTCGTAGGAATGTAAATATTACTTGTCAACTTTTGAACATTGGTTTTCAAGTTATTGACTGAATTGAATTGTTGCCCTTTAATTTAATTTCAAGAATGTGTTATGTAACTGTCTTCAGTGTTGACAATTTGTAGGTAAACCTAATAAAAATAACCCCTGATAAAAGACCGGAATCCCATCAAAACCAACTAATGATAATGTTAAGTTATTGAATTTCCGCGTGCCAGAAGTCGTAGAGTTGGAAGGATTCCCACAAGGTGGACCGATGACCTTGAGAAGACGGGCCGCAGAATCCGGTAGATGCGGGGAGCACAGAACCGGTCGAAGTGGCGGGGGTTAGGGGAGGCCTATAATAATGTCGGATATCTTTCGGCTGAAATGATGATGATGATTATTAAAATTCGAATTATTCACATGCCTAGTATCTGAGTTGTCATCGAAAACGCGAGAGCTTGCTCTAAAACAGTACGCATTATAACTGACATTTTCATTATTTAGGTCATCGCAAACGCGCGATAAATCCTCAAACAGCCGATCAGCGTCTGTGGAATCGTCGCGCGCGATATCCCCTCTACAGCCGCGTGAATATGGCGACTACAAGCTTGGACGCACCAGAGCCTCAGGTAACATTTTTATACATAAAATCCAAACGACACAAAAGAAGGAAATAAATCACCGACGATGTCAATAAAATACAGAATCTAATATGTTTTTTTGTCTATTTTACAGAATCGGTCTCTAGTAATGACTGTCACGATGAGAATTCTCCACACATGCCAGTGATACGAAACTCTCGGAATTCACAAAACAGTTCGTCAGGCGATGCTCATGTCAAGGCAAGGCAAGCGCGACTCGCCAGGGACCTAAGCAGCTCCAGGTACGAACGATATGTTAATCACACAAAAATAGGTAAATCAGTTGTTCGAACATGCCAATAAATACACATTTTTTCTAATAAATTAAGATTTGTAATAAATAAGGGGAAAGGAAGGATCTCTTTTTTTATTTAAACATTGTTTTTAATTATTACATAGCTAAACGGATTTAGTTCCTGTCTCCTTGTTTGTTACTATCTAGAGAACGAAAGACCTTACCCTTCCTTTCCCCTTCCATAGAAAAAAACAAGATCCCCACCTATCCTCTGTCAACCAAAGTAATACTGATTCTAATATCAAGAAAAATCAACAACATAGTACTGAACTAAATACCAAGAAAAGCCAACAAAATAAAACTGAATCAAATGTCAAGAAAAATCAAAGTAAAACTGAGCCAAATAGCAAATCAGTTGAACTGTGTGTTATTGATCCTCATATCAAGAAAAACCAGCGAATTAATACTAATTCAGCTATCAAGAAAAGCCAACAAGTTAATGCGGATTCAAGTATAAAGAAAAATCAACAATGTAATACCGATGCAAGTATCAAGAAAAATCAACAATGTAATACCGATACAAGTATCAAGAAAAGCCAACAAGGTAATACTGATTTAAGCGCCAAAAATATACAGCCAAATAGTATAGATTCAAATGACAAAAATACCCAACAAACAGATACCGAACCCAATGTAAAAAAAACTGTATCTCAAACCAAGCTCCACAAAATAAATGTGAGAAAGCAACAACAGTTAAAGAAATTAGAAGAAATCGTCCACAAGTATAACGAAAAACGCCAAAATAATACCGATGACTTGAAAAAATCATCGAAGAGTCCCTGTGATAAAAGTCAAATACCCATTCCAAATTATGTGAATGTTAAAAAGACGAAAAAAGCAATAAATAACTGCGATATTGATCAGTTAATTAGCAAGGATATTAGAGATATGAATTCCTCAGAAATAAGTAGTGAAAATGTTAAAATACATTCAGATAAAACATCAACTGAAGCGAATAAAAAAAATAAGGATAAGAAGATCAAGGTAATAAAAGAAAATAGTATGAGTTTAGATAGTCTTGAAGATAGCCCCGCAACTTCCGCGGGTAAAAATCAAATTCGTGACTACCAATCAATTGGCATTAATACGCTCTCATGTGTTCCATGTGTCATACACGATAACCCGGACAAGAAAAAAGCCAACAGGAATAATAAAAGCAATAAGATAGACAAGAAAAGTGTTAACAAACTTGGAATTAATGCGATCTCCGAACCAAAAATAGAGTTACTTTACAAAAATCCAATTATATTAAACTCTGTGGAACGCATGTACGATAGAGATCCATACGTTACAAAGGAATCAATAAATGTTAATAGCTCCATAGTGACTCCTAGTACTTCTGACAACGATATTCGTTATGAAATTGAAACTATAACAGATTTGGATAGTCCGGACATTATTGACCATAATTTAAATTCACTCACAGAAGATGTAGATAATCAAATATCAAATCAAAATATTTGTGACTCCAACGGAGATTCAATTAGTGAAAAAATAGACGAAGATATTAACAATCTGACTGAAGTACAGTTTGAAGAAAACTATGAGCGTGATAGTGTAGAACTATCTTGTGAATTTGAGGAAAACAAGTTTGACGATGATAATATAATGGAAACCAATGAAATTGAGTGTCGACATGGAAGCGGCGAGACTTATACAAAATTTACAGAGGACCCAGCAGACCTAGAAGAATTCATGAATATTACTGATAAGTTACTAAGTAATGATCTCTCTGAAAGAGAATGCTCCAACATTGCCAAGGACATCGATAGTTTGCATACACCAACAGCGCATTCCATTGAAGCCATAAATCAACAAATCTCGAATGTTGCTATCAATGAATCGCCTAAACATCAGTTCTCAGATACATTTCAAGAACTAAAGATCCATCTGAGAGAATTGCTCGAAGGTGCTGGTAATACAGTAAGCGAAGTCTTAAAGAAAACAGACGAAACAAATAAAGATACAGCATCTAACAATGTATCAGACGTCAATAGAAACGTTTGTGACATGGAACACATAACTGTTTATCAGCTACAATTTTATGAAAAAACAGCTGCTGCAGATGAACGGAATGATGCGGACGACGAACCTTCTCGTTGGAAATTGCCTTCAATAGCAGAATCAAATAAACCAGGAGATAAAGTAGAATGTAACAAGAAAAGAATTAAAAACATTTACAAACCAAATAGAAAATTCAAAATGATGGGCGAACAAACTAGATGTAATAGATATCAAACGTTTATCGTTAATCAAAATTCAAATGATAATAGCGACGGACAATCAGAGGAATTTGAGCCTGTGTTGAAGCTTCCACGAATTGAAAATAAAAGGTTAGATTACTTTGTTTGCCCAGTTTCCATTCAACCCTTGTACATTTCCCAAACAATATGATATTTTCCAATTTATTAAAAACTATTTAATTTGAAGATTGGGACGAAATATGTACCAGAAAAATAAAAATAAATTGATTTACATCCATTTTCTCAATTAAAAGGTTTGAAACCAAATTTACGTTTCGTTGTTTTGAATTTACCGCTGAAACGCTCCTTACGATGACTTTTTTATCACATGAGACTAAACTTTGTGTAAACGCAAGTAGTTGATATCAAGTGAATGTCGAATTTATAATTAACAAGATTTTTAATTAATAGTAAATGGTACTGGTGTGCGGTGCCTCTGTGCACAAATACTTCTAAAACTACGCCACACAAAGTAGTTGTACCGCTGCCGTTTACACAAAGCTGACGTCACGTGTGGTCACGTGATAAAAAGTCATCGTAAGGAGCGTTTTAGAGGTAAATTCAAAACAACGAAAAGTAAACTTGATTTAAACGTTTTTAATTCCATTTTTGTTACACATTTCGTCCCAATCTTCAAATTAAAATAGTTTTTAATAAATTAGAAAATACCCTTTTGTACAGACGCCAGCAGACCAAGCTACCTGTCATATTTCTTTGATAGATTTTCGACTTTATACCATAAGCATAAGATTCATGTTCAATTGGGAAAATTTGACAGTTTGGGGGAGCTTGATGTGCTGGCGTCTGTACGTCTAGTGAATAATAACTAGTCATACAATAATACAAAGCATAGCATGATAACATGGTATGCTTTAATCTTTAATAATAATTATTATAATTAAAAATACATATCTAATAGATCTTCGTAACGAGACAAGAGTAGTTTATGAGTGCACTTTTGCGGGTTCGGTCGCTACTTTCCACAAACATGCAAAGCTTGTCTCATTGCGAGAACTGTTGTTACTACTTCATGATCGCTAAATTATTAAAATAATATTATCTGTATGTATCATTACTTTTACAGGCTTGACGACACATACGACCCATTTGTATCAGCTGCTAGGCAAATGAAAGAACTTATGTCCTCAGACACAAACATTCCTAAAAAAATACAAACCACAAAAGATCATAGCAGAACCCTTCCCGCCCTGCAACCCACTAAAGATAAAGGCTCTTCCTCGTATCTACGTTCTGATAACAGTAAAATGATAAAAGACACATTAAATAAAACTTACCAGAAGACACCAACATTGCAAAGAATGAAATCTTTTGGCTGCACAAACAACGAAAACAGTAGTAACACGTTCGGCGGTCGATGTAGCTCATTTAGATTAAATAGAAATGACAAAAAACCTAGTCCAAAATTAAATACAACCTTTACAAAGTCCAGTAAAGAAAACATTAGTACAGTAGAAAAGAATTATTTTAATCGAAATAACAATCTGAATATATCGTTTTCTAGTTACACAGCTTCAAGTTACAGTACACCAAAACCTAAAGATAAAATCCCTAAAATTGCAACTTCTATGTATCATAGTTTCCAGCGCACAACTATAAAGCAACCTGTCAAATTAGATAAAATAAAGAGAGACGATGAAAAGAAAGATTTCGTCAATCTCGATGCAATACTAGCTGATGACAATTCTTCAATGACTGATAGTAATTATATTGATCCAAGGCTCATCAATGAAAACGACAATCTGCCCATTAATGTTAATACCATATTAAATAACCCTGATATCATTAGTAGCATGGAATCTCTTCTCACTACGGAAAACTTACCAAAAAGATTTGAATCATTTAACACGGTTAATCAAAACAACAACAAAAATTTGAATAATAATATAACAGGTTTAAGCAATAAAACCCCAAAAAACGAACCGAATAATAATATTAGCAAAACCACTGCACCAACAAATGATGACTTGAGCATGCAGTATGATAAACTTATGTATTCTTTAGAACAAAGTATAGCTTCAAAGACCTCTACTAGAGATGACGATTCTCTGTGCGAGGACTTCGATCTTGAAGATTTCATGACATCCTTTGATGAAGAAATACATAAACAGAAAGTAGAAAACAAACGCACTTGTAGCTCCACCACTAGGATAGTTAAACAGTCTGAGCTTGCTGACAGCAACAGGACATCAGAATTGAATAGTATTAGTTCGTCTCCCAAAGTTATCAATGGTATGCACCCTGTTAACAAATCCATGTCTCTCAATTTTAGCAGTAACAATGTGACTGACAGCCTTTTCCCATCCTCTGTGAAACGTTCCACCTCCCTCCTTGATTCCATCCAAAGGAAGCAAACACCGAAGATGGACAGTGGGAAGAGCCGCCATAAATCCGATCAAGTGGAACAAGATCTCATGCAATCTCTAAAAGATTTTGACAAATTCTACGAAAATGAGAAGAACGAAAATCAGTCGAGTAAAGAGATTACTAACTTGAATGGTACGACAAAAAGAGATTCTCGAATGAAGACTGAAAGAAAAATTAAGAAAATTGAAAATATTGCCAATGGAAACCACACGCCAACTGGAAAGCAGAGTAACGATTCAGCTTATAGCAGGTTAGTCAGGTAATTGTTTCCATTTCATGCAGGAACAGCTATTTAAAACGTTGTTTGGAAGAGTATAATTGTTTGCATTACCTACCGTCTGAGATAGTAATAGGATTTAACTTTTCAGTCTGAACAGAATATCTCCGACGAAACTGTCACTATGTACTTCGAAGGAGCCGAGCAATGGGTTGACGTCTCTAGAACAAATCCCGGCGGGGTCGGACTCGAGCGGCAGCAACAAGGATGACGCGCGCTCCAACTCCAGCGACGAGTTTCTCGCCATGGAGCGCTCGGCCGAGCTCGATGAACCTCTACCGCCTCCAGACCTACTCTATAAGGAAAAAGACAATCATAGCAGCGGTAAGTGCTGAAACATACTTCTGTTGATCCACTGTAATAAAATCACTAATTACAAAAT